>JAOTBB010001553.1:635418-647145 GCA_025629985.1 Chamaetylas fuelleborni | reverse complement strand
TTGAAATGACTCAACAGATGACTGCATATTATGGATCTCAATTGCCTCCACTTGGTAGGACTGATTTTTCAGATTTGCTTCTGTGCACTGCCATTTTTCACAAGTATCTAGACAGAGACATCATTTGCAGTCAGCTAAGTGCTGACTGTATCCCTGACTGTATCACTTTGTTTTGATAGAACCTGCTCAATCATACTGAGCAGTACCTTTCCTCAAAATTTCAACTCTGAAAATATTATCTGAACTGCCAGCTAATATTGAATAAGTGTGAACTCCATCAATGACTTCTTTAGGAAGAAAACCCCACAGTGTTCCCTGTATGTAATTTTTTTTTCCTGCAGGTGTTCTAAAATTCAGTAAGGTTTTATAACATGAGAATCCTTTCTTTCTTTGCAAGGTAGGTAAAGGAGGAAAAGCTACTGATATTGCACATCCTCTATGAATGAAGCTAGCAGTCATACTTTTTGGAGCACAGGGCTCCATGTGAAGCCTAGGTCTGAGTTCATGTTTACCTTAACAGATTCAAAATAGACCTTGTGACTCCTATGGAGAACTCAGCAGACACCAGATTATGCTGTATTAAACTTAGCACCTTTTTATTTTTGGTGGAAATTCTGAAGCTGATGAAAAAAATATTCAAGTTTTTTTGTTTTTTTGTTTTTGGGTTTTTTTGGGGTTTTTTTGTTTGTTTGTTTGTTTTTTGGTTTTTGTTTTTGTTTTTTTTTTGATCTGAAAGAGACATCAAGTGACTGTAGAGCTCTCAAATCTGCCGTGTCAGATGCCGGCTTTGGGAAGGAGGTAGATCTGTGTTCATCTCTTTCAAAGGCTGTTTATGCACTTTATCTAATGATTCTTTCATGTAAATGATCTCCCTCTGAGTTAGATTAGAGTCCTTGGAATAATAAAATGAGGTTAGGCACATATTAGTATGTGGATATACTCCTCAGCTCCTCTGAGGTCTCGTAACATTATTCATGAGTATGTGAATGACCGCAATCTGTTCTGAGTCTGTTCTCAGGTCCCTTGTGTTCCCCAAAAGAAGCTTTTCTGAATATTTATATGTCATTCATGATTCAAAATGGGTCTTAATTCTTTAGCCATCAAGTTACTAATTGCATTTAAACTGACCAGTCTGGGGACAGTACCCTATGATTCAGGTAAAACATGACACATAATGTAAATTTTGTAGTGAGCAGGTGACATTCATGGATACCTCATACTTCAGAAACTGTTGAACAAAGCTGCTTAGTAAATGTATATAAATTAATCAATTTTCAAAAATCAATACTGGGTTGCAAACAATTTCTAGGAAAAAAATACCTACTCCAAGTATTGATGACCACCATTCAGACCACTCCGAGGGGGAGGTTACTCTTGGAGTTAAAAACCCATTTGAACAAACATACAAATCATTAATGAGCTCAGTTAGGCCCAGCAATTTAAATAAGCTGATCACAGGAAACTTATACCGCCGTATGAAATAAGCACAATATGTTTTATTCTTTAGTGCAGTTGCACAGACCATTTGCCATGTGCTTCCAGAACTCTTGTGGATTTGTGGTCAGAGGAATATCACTACAGAATCATTGCACCAAGTGTGGCCTACTAGTGCTCGTGGTTTGGTAGATTTTGTCTTCACTGCTATCAAACCAATCAATTAATCTATCAACTATAGGCATAAACCTTTGTTTTATATGCTTCTATGACTTATATTTCTGCTTTTATTTCCTCTGATGTTTTTTCGATCTTATTTTCTTAGTCATAATCAATAGTTCTTCAGTAGAAGTCCACAGCTTCTTGTGGAATGGTGTCACTAATGTTCTTCTGAGTCCGTCCGTCCGTCCGTCCATCCATCCATCATCCATCCATCCATCCATCATCCATCCATCCATCCATCATCCATTCATCCATCCATCCATCCATCCATCCATCCATCATCCATCCATCCATCATCCATCCATCCATCCATCCATCCATCCATCCCTCCATCCCTCCATGCCTCCATCCATCCATCCACCCTCCATCCCTGTGGGTTTTTAAACCCAAGGAGACCAGGCAGGCACAGCCCTGGCATGTTGGAGAGCTTTCCCAAGGGGACACAAAAACTCTGTGGCAGAGAAGAGCCAGCCCAAACTTCCCTGAGTCCCAGCCCAGTGCTGTGGTGTCCAGTTTGTGTTCACTGCTGACCTGAGGGATTCAGCTGAGCCCTGGATACATTCTGCCTCTGCTGCTGTGGCAGGACACTGCGCTACCTCTCAGAGCTGCCAAACCTCACCCACGTCCCTCCAAAACCCAGGCACCAAAGGGACAGTCAGTGAACCTGGGTTTTTGGTGTCCAGAGATTCCCTCTGGGCTGGAAAAACTGCACTTGCACTGCACTGGGCATCTCAGCCCTCCTGCAAACATCCTTGGCCAAATGTCCTCGAGCAATTCCAGCAGCAGCAGGAGGTGGTGATGGAGCAGGGAGCAGGAGAGGGAAAGCCCAGTGCCAGGGCAGAGGGGACTGCAGGAACAGTTTGGGATGGAGGATGAGCCCAGTGCCAGTTTGGGATGGAGGATGAGCCCAGTGCCAGTTTGGGATGGAGGATGAGCCCAGTGCCTGTTTGGGATGGAGGATGAGCCCAGTGCCATGGGCAGGGGGGACTGCAGGAGCAGTTTGGGATGGAGGATGAGCCCAGTGCCACAGAGGGATGCAGGAGCAGGGACAGGGCTCCGGGAGCAGTGGGAGCAGGCTCTGGGCACCCCCACGGCTCTGGGCACCCCCACAACTCTGGGCACTCCCACATCCCAGCCAGAGGTACCCTCAGAACTGCAGGGCAGCATCACGAGGAGCTCCCACCTCTTTCCAGCCAGGAACAGAAGCTTCCAGACCAAATCTCCACCAGAACCACCCTGAAGCTGTTTTTTTTTTTCCTGGCTGGATCTGCCCTTGGACAGCCCCGGAGCTCCAGCACTGCACTGACACCCCTGAAATCAAACATCCCCTCCTCCTGCAGCAACAAAGCTCCAGCTCTGCCTCTGAACATTCAATCTTATCTCCCCAAACCACTCCAGCTCCGCACACCTGGGATCCCATCTCTCCCTCTCATCTGACTTTAACAGCAGCACCATTCCCCTCAGAAGGAGGAGGACAGAGCCCAGATTAAAAGGAGCTGTTTAGCTGGCAGCAATATTCCCTTCCTTTGCCCTTTGATTTTTGATTTTTTTGTTGTTGTTGTCGGTCCTGCATTTTTTATTGAGCACCTGGGCTGAATGGCAGAATAAAATCGAACTTCCCAGCTGAGACCACACCACAGCTGCTTGGCTGTGCATACCTCAGGGACAAACGTGGGCAATTTCCATTTTGGCCAATTCTTATGTAGGGGAATCTTTTATTCTGGTGGGAAGGTGGATGGGAGGAAGAAAAGCCTTTGCAGGCACTGATAATCTTTTAAAGGAATGCTGGCCACTCAAAATTGTTGAGCCAGAACTTCAGCACATGTGCATCACAAGAGATCCCTCATAAACATGGGGATGAACAGGGAAGAATTTAGCTGGGAATCTGGGGGGTAGGGTGTGGATTCAGCCATGTTTATTTATACACCACTGCAATTCTCTGTAATTTGGTTTGTGTACTTTTTCCCCCCTGGAAATCAACTCATTTTCCTGGGATCACATATCTGTGATGTCAATTAATCCCAGGACACAAGCACTCCTTCCCCCCACCCCTGCCAGGCATTCACAGGTCCTGCACTGCTGCTCTCTGTGCAAGCCCAAGCTCCAGGCTCACAACCGAGCCTTTATTCACTTTGTTTGTGCTCAATCACTTTCCAGACCCCTTCTCTTCCTGCTTTCCCTCTCACCCTTCCTTATTCTGTTATCCCAGAGTGTTTTAGCCAGGGATCTCTGTGGGTTCATCTCTCTGTGTTCTCCCTTCCCCCTGAGCTGAACGCTGCAGGATCAGGGCACAGAGCAGGTTCTGCCCAAAAGATCCACATCCCCAGGGTCCCTCTGGGGTGGTGACCACGAGGAGATGCTGAGGAGGAGGAGGGTGGAGGTGGGAGCAGCACCAGGCACCAGCTCTGCTCATCCCCTGCACTGGGATCACAGAATCCTTGGGGCTCAGAGGGGATTTTAAAATCCACTGCCCTGCCATGGGACACCCCATGGACCAAGCCCTGTCCAGCCTGGCCAGGACAGTGCCAGGGACAGGACAGCCTAACCTCCCTGAGCAAAACCTGCTTTCTGTGCAATTCAGTGACCTCAGAGATTTCCCTTTGGGGAACATGTCCAGTTTCTCCAAAGACCCACAGAACATCCCCTGTGTCCTGCTCTGGGGAGTTCAGGGATTGTCCACCCCACCTCTGCCACCTGAACCAGCCCAGGAGACCCCTGAACCTTAGAGCTTCTAGAAATGATCCTTCCTGCAGCACCAGGGAGCATCTGCACAAAGCAGGGACACAGGAGGGGGTTCCATCCCTCAGCTTTACTTCTGACCACATTTCACACTGAAATTCCCACCAGGGAGCTCCCACCCTGCAGCTGTGGCTCCTCTGGTTCTCCTATGACACCCAGAACCCAAAAAGTGACTTACCAGCCCGTAAACCTTCCTGGGCAGAGGCGAAATAGAGACAAAAAATCCTCCACCCCAGGGCTGTCCCTATTCAGAGGCTGTTCAGGAGGAGAGAAGTTCTCCTGATGTTTCAGACACTGTAAATACCATATAATGGGTGTTTGATGCAACGTGCAAAACAACTGCTGCACAGTGCAGAGTGTAAAACCCTCCTTAAAACACTCTAAATAAAGAAAGAATTATGGAAAGGCTGCAAAAAAAGATAAATAACCTGTTGTGATGCCAGCAGACTTGTCCTGTGCAAACCAGAGGAATGGGGGGAGTGTGGGGGAAATCGAGTTGGATGATTGAACTGCTCGGCTTTGGTTAATGGATTTTTTCTTGGATTAGGAAAAAATGAAGTTAGAAGGGAAAATAACAAGAGATATTTGGAGTGGCCATGCAACAGCATCCCTGAGCCACAGCACAACTGCAGCCACAAGTAAAATTTCCAGAATCTCTCTCTGCCTTAAGGTCAGAACTTTGAAGGGAAAAAGAGTGAAAATGAGAGGGCAAGTGTGAGGAAATCCATTGCAAATACGTAAAACACATAATGGATCTTCAGCTGCTTGCATTTGGATGTGAGGAGAGACTGTTCCCATGGGGACAAATGGACAAGAGCACAACCTGGAGAACAAACCCTGGGTTCACAGAAACCCCAGCAAGTGCCATGTGTGAGACCCAGACTCTGGAAGGGCACTGAGAGAGTCCTTCCTTCCCCCAGGGCAGCCTCTCCCACTGCCCAGCAGGGTCAGAAATCCCAGAACACTGATTCTCACAGCCCAGCAGGGTCAGAAATCCCAAAACACTGATTCTCACAGCCCAGCAGGGTCAGAAATCCCAAAACAGTGACTGTCTCTGCCCAGCAGGGTCAGAAATCCCAGAACACTGATTCTCACTGCCCAGCAGGGTCAGAAATCCCAGTGGTCACTGACCCCCACTGCCCCAGGCCCCACTGCACAGGGACCAGCAGTGTTCAGTGGGGTTTCCCTTTTTCTGGGGTGCACACATGTTCCTTTTCCTTTCCCAGTTTAGGTTTCTAGTTTTGGGATGCTGAGCAAAGCTGCATTAAATACTCCCTGACAGCCCCACAGGCATGACCTTGAAAGCAGCAGCTTCTCCCCAGCATTCACCTTCTCTGAAAGGAATGAGGAGTTTATTCTTTTTAATTGAGGGGGTTGCTTTCCCAGACACTAATAAATGGATGGAAGAGGGATCTCCCCCAAGAGCCACTCAAGTCTGCACAGCCCATTTTTGCCCACCCAGCTTGAGATGGATTTTCATTTCAGTTGCTGAGCTAAAAATCCTTGTTCCCAGCTCATGTGTCCCCTGCCCAGGCAGACCCTCCCACCCGAGGGGCTGCTCCTGCTGCAGCCTGGGACACCCCTGAGCACTGGGAGCCTGGCTGCACACACAGCCCTTGGGTCCTGCAGGGCTCTGCAGAGCACAGCTCCCATCTCTGCTCACAGGGCAGGTAAAACCTCCCTCAGCACAGCCTGCAGGAACTCTGCTGGCAGCATTCCTCAGCCAGAGTATTCTGGGGTCATGCACAGAATACTGCAAACCATTCCAAACCCAGAGAATAATCTATTTGCACATTCAGTCTAAACAGCACAGAAAGCCTCAGAGCCTCCAGGCTGGGACCCTGCAGCAGGAGACAGAGCTGGAACCCACAGAGGGGAGTTTGTACCAGGGCAGCCAGGAATGCACCAGGTTTCCTGCTGTGGGGCTTTGGGTGAAGGAACGTATGCTTCAAAGGTGAATTTTATTCTTGGTCAGATTTTGTGCTGACAGTTCACACACAGCTCCCCTGGATCAGGGAGCACAGTGGCTCTGATGTCTCTGTGCACCCCCAGCCTGGTGGGATCTGGCCAGGGCTCCTCTCCCAGCCTGGCTCAGGGGCTGCTTCCCCAGGGCTTTGCTCTCCCAGTGCCTGCTGCAAGCCCATGGCTGTGACAGAACCACAGGAACCTCTGGGTTGAAGGGGGCACTTAAAGGTCACCAGTCCCACCCCTGCCATGGCAGGGACACCTCCACTGTCCCATTGCTCCCAGCCCAGTGTCCAGCCTTGGGCACTGCCAGGATCCAGGGGCAGCCACAGCAAATCTGGGCACCCTCATGGGAAAATCTAGTCTGAATCTATACTTTCTTAATTTAAAGCCATTCTTTTAAAGCCATTCCCCCTTTTTCTATCACTACAGGCTGTAAACAAGCCTGTCCCCATGTTTTTTTACAAAACCCCACAGGTGTTGTCAGGTGCATGCACTGAATGTTGCACTGGCTCACGCTGCACAAATCCAACCTCAGCAGATTGCTGTTTCTTCCTCCCTGCCCTGTGCACACAGATTTCCCAGGCCCTCTTTCCAAAGGCTGCCAGGCTCCTTTCCCTTCACACTTCCCTGCTCCCCACTCAGAACATTTCAGCTGTGAACTCCCCACAGGTGCCCCAGACACCCTGAGACCTGCTCTGTGCCACAGCAGCTGGGATGTGAGAGGGGCCACAGCATGACCTGCACCCAGCACCAGGGCTCACAGCCCCTGGACCAGCTGAGACAACAAACCAGCCCAGCCAAGTCAGCTCAGCTATAAAATGTCTCTGCATCATCAAATGCCAAGCCTGGTCTGAGCTCCCCACAGTTCCATGGCTGTGTGAGGGACAGAGCAGCGGCCGTGCTGCTTTCATTAGTGACTCCCAATTCCTTCCTTTCTTTTGCAGTTCAGTCTGTAATTTTGGAGTACCTATCCTTCATCAAAATAGTCTGAAAGACTTTGGAGCCTGAAATACCTCTTTTTTTTCAAACAGCTGGAGGTCAAGGCTCAGGCATTTTAGACACAGTGCTGCTAAAATACATTTAAATCTGCCTCTCCCAAAAATCCATTTAAATCTGCCTCTCCCTGCACATCAGCAAGCACAGTCTTCTCCAGCCACATCTGGAGCAATCCCCCCTTTGTGCCAGTCCATGTGCTGTGCCTTCTGCCCAAATATTGAGCACTTTTTTGTGACTGGTTTTGAAATGCAGCAGGACAGGGTGACTGGTCATGACTTGTCTTCCCTAACATCCCCTGTGTTTAACTGTGTTTTCTTTGTGCTCCAGAATCTCTCAGTTGAGCTCCCCATACTCCAAGAAGATGTAAAGCACCTCTCCATGCTTCACTTATTCAGGAATTTCACTGAGCTGTCCCGTGTTTTGAGGGGTTTTAAAGGAGTTCTCGATGGGATGAGCCGAGAGGAGAAGGAGCTTCCTATAAGACAGGGGGGGGCTGCAGTGGGAAAGGAAAACCAGCTGGACAGACCTGGCAGGGATGGAGCTGGACTCTAGAATGTTCTGGGGTGCTGGGGCAGCCTGAATGGGGCAGCAAACACGGGTGGGACCTGTGGTGCTGTCTGGCCATGAGCCACACGGCAGAGTGAGGGACACCCCTGATCTGACACCTGCAGGACAAGGTGGGTGAAGCTCCCAGGAAATGGAATGTCAGGCACTGAGGGTCGAAGAACAGTTCAATGCATTTATGAAAATAAACAGACTAATCAAGACCTTTATGTAATGAAAGGATTTTTCTGCTGTTAGCTAATTTATTTTGGTCTCAGTTTGATCAGATTTAATAATGATCCTGCAGCACTGTTCTTGTTCCCTCTTGTGCAATCAAGAAGCAGCAAAATGGGGAAGACAGGAATTTCTCCCTCCTGCACACAGAGGGGACGACGCACTGCCCCACATTTCAGCACAAACCCATTAAATCCAGGGTGAGCCCCAATTCTTTGCCTGGATCACCACGACACAGCACTGAGTTACCCAGGCTGTGAGCTGCACTGACCCTGGCATGGGTTTTCTCTGCTCTTTACAGCTGGAAGGAAGAACAACAACTGTTATTATCTTTTGGATGTTTTTTAATCCTATTCTGGACCTGTTTGTCATCACGAGAAGGAGTCAGAGGAATTCAGACTCTGCAATGAACAGGGGATGGGGATGTCGGTGCTTGACAAGAATTGTGAGGCTCTGAGTGATGTGCTGGGTACTTAATGAAGCCACCTAGAAAGGCTGACATATTTGCATTCCTGTTAAAAGAAAATGATAACAATAATTTGAGGCTGTCAGCTGTGCCCTGACAGTGCTGGAAAATGCCTCTCCTTCACCCAGAGACACAAAGCAGCTCCTGCTCCTGCTGTGCCAGAGACCTGCCTGCTCTGGGACAGGCTGGAGCCCATCCCTGGATCTGCTGCTCTGGGACAGGCTGCTCCTGCTGAGCATGGAGCCCATCCCCTGAGCCCATCCCCTGAGCCCCTGTCTCAGCCCCTGCAGCCCCCTCTGCCAGCCTGGGGCACTGGGGCACTGCCAGCCCTGTCATCTCTCACTTTTTCACAAAAGCAACTCGCTGCTCTTCCCAAATTGGAGGTGACAGAAGAGCCACTGGGACCCTGAGGGACACTGGGACCATGAGGGACACTGGGACCCTGAGGGACACTGGGACACTGAGAGCCACTGGGACACTGAGAGACACTGGGACCATGAGAGTCACTGGGACCATGAGGGACACTGGGACACTGAGAGACACTGGGACCCTGAGGGACACTGGGACACTGAGAGCCACTGGGACACTGAGAGACACTGGGACCATGAGGGACACTGGGACCATGAGAGACACTGGGACCCTGAGGGACACTGGGACACTGAGAGCCACTGGGACACTGAGGGACACTGGGACCCTGAGGGACACTGGGACACTGAGGGACACTGGGACCATGAGGGACACTGGGACACTGAGAGTCACTGGGACCATGAGGGACACTGGGACCATGAGGGACACTGGGACACTGAGAGTCACTGGGACACTGAGACACTGGGACCATGAGAGACACTGGGACCATGAGGGACACTGGGACCATGAGAGTCACTGGGACCATGAGGGACACTGGGACCATGAGGGACACTGAGAGACACTGGGACCATGAGGGACACTGGGACCATGAGGGACACTGGGACCATGAGGGACACTGGGACCATGAGAACCCTGAGCTGCTGCTGCCCAGCCGTGGGTGATGCCGTGTAACGTGTCCAGGCTGTGCTGGATCCCCTCAGGATCCCCCACTGCAGCTTTGGGCTGGGAGCAGGGCTGAACCTCTGCTCCACTCTAAAGCTCCCACCCCAGACCAGGCTTGGCAGGAGATGCTTCACTGGACAGAAAGGCACCAGGGAGGAAAGCAACAGTGAGGAGTAACAAGGAGAAAGGCAAAGAGAACTCTGGACTGGGTAATTTCTGCCCAACGATTGTCTCTAATAAGGTTTGACTGTATTAATTAATTGAGATGTGCCTTGCAGAGTGGGAGCTGCTGCTGATGGAAGCCAGCCAGGAAGAAAAAAACCCTCATTTTCTCTGCAAACCTTCTGACTAGAGCAGCTCTCTGAGGTTTGGTGTGGCAGGCTTTGGGGAGATGGGCAGGTTTTCAGGGCCTGTGACACAGCCCCAGGTAGAATTTGGTTGTCACAAACTGTCAGGGAAGGTGGCCAGGGCTGGAGGGGGACAAAGCTTTGCAGTGGGACCAAGCTGGTCATTCCCTCACATAAGCTTTTGATTAATTTATGTGAGGCCAAACCATCTGCACTTTCCTTGCTGTGCAGTCGTTCCACAGAGGTTCAGGTGAGAGCACTCCAGTCCTCCCCAGCCCCTGTCTGTGCTGCCAGTGCCAGCAGTGACCCCCCCAGGGACACCTCTGGGAGCCAGGCACTGCTGGGCTGGGGGCCAGGACTGCAGCAGGGCACCTCAAATGAGCTCTTCCAAAACACTCCAAAACAGATCCTGCAGCTCTGGGGGCTGAGTGACAATGTGGCTGCAGGTCCCTGGGGAAGGATCACCACACCCAGACCACACCTGGGCAGACTGCTGGGAGGAAGAGGACCAGGAACAGATGCTGATTCTGCTCTGTGAGTTTGGCTTTTTGTTTCCTGATTTTCTGGGAGTCCTGTCTGAAAACAGAGTCCGGCTGAAACAGCACCTTTAGGGGATTTTTCTGTTTTGTTAGAGCAATTTGTAAAGCATAACTTTGTCTATTGCTCTTCTACTTTAGTTTGGGTTTCTTGCTTTTCCAGCCAAACCGAAGAATTAGTTCTTTGCCCAGCCCAAGTGTTAGCCACAGAATGGAGGAGCAGAAGAGAAATGAAAAAGAGAATTAAAGAGTGAGAAAAAATTTTACTCCTAGAGAGGTAATTTCCATGGAGAGTCTCATGGTGTTTCTCTATCCTGATATGCACAGACAAACTGAAGCTCCCTTTCACAAGCTGCCCAGACTTGAAATATGTTTTAATTCAGGGAAGTACAGGACCTTGCTGGGTGACCATTGGGTCATATTTGGCCACAGCTAATCCTGAACCATCAAACCTGTTGTAAATGCTTCTGTAATTCCAATCAAATGAGGAGCCTGAGTTAGGATCTTAGCTGGGAATCTTTCCTGCCTCAGGTGAAGGGTCCCAGTACTATGTGTGCATAAAGGTAAGATATCTCTTTGTCTTTTTATGTCCTGTGGCAGAGTGGGACTATTTATCTGAAATCATAGTGAAATCACATATATTCCTACCAACTGAGTTTTCCCATAAAGTCTGTGAAGAGAGACTCTAAGAAAAAATGAAACTGTATTTCTGCAAGAAACAGATGTTTGAAGCTCATTATTTTCCTACACCTTGAGCATCATCTTCACAGAAAAACATATTCCATGTAAATTTTAACCAAACTGCACTGTGGAGTGCTGTCTTTTTTAGCTCAGCTCATAAATATTCCAGTGGAAATGGGAGATCTGACACTTTAGACATGGTCTTTATTTGACATTGCCATGTTTTGGTGGATGTTTGGCCTGTTGGAGAGAGCAGAGCCCATGGTCTTGTTAGGAGCTTGATTAGCAACCAGCTTTAATGCATGACCAGGCTGCCATGTACCATGGCAATCATTCCATGCCTTTGTGCTGACTGCATGAACCCAGCAATAAAAACACTGCTAAGTGCCCAGAGCAGCTAAAATAGAAATGACCCAGAAATGCAAAAGCTGAGAGAGTGGCACAGGATTTTCCCCACAGTTTTGCTAATGAATCTTCACCAAACTACTTGCCAGAAGTTTTTGACTGACTCAGAATCTGAATTGTGGCAAGG
>JAOTBB010001553.1:237884-253549 GCA_025629985.1 Chamaetylas fuelleborni | reverse complement strand
TTCCAGCTCTCCTGGAGCCCCTGCAGGGACTCTGAGCATTCCCTGGAGTTTTCCCTTCTCCAGGGGAACATTCCCAGAGCAGAGGAGCCCCAGAATCCTGGAATCACTTCCATGATCTCCTCTGGACTCTCTCCAGTGTCAGGTCATGACCAGAACACGAAATTCCCCCAGGAGCTGAAACTCCCCCACCCCAATCCAGGTTTTGTCCACGCAGGGAAGGGAAGGAGGGTGAATCCTCCCAGCCAAAATCTCATCCTGAATTTCTGAACCTCTCCCCAGCTCCCAAGGCTGCTGGTGCAGGAGCCAAGCCCCAGCTGGCAGCTCCTGGCAGAGCCCATGGGGGAAAGAGCATCAAAGCAGGGAGGGTAAACACAGGCAGCATTTTGCAGGCTTTAAAAAAAAAAAAAAAAAAAAAAAAAGAAAAAAAAATCACATTATTTGTATATAAACTCCCTGAAGAAACAAGAACAACAAAAGCACGAAACCAGCAGCTGAAACTCGCTCCTGACCAAAAAAATCCAAACCTCAGAGTGTTCCTGACAACATTTCCATGGAATTCCCAGTTTTGGGGAGCAGGGAGGGGGAGCAGGGATGTCCCAGCTGGGGACAAGTGGCCAGCAGAGCCTTTCTGCAGGGCTCATTGAGTGATAGAAATGAAATTTTATATAAATAAATAAGGATGCAGAAACAGAACTGGGAGTGGGGAATTCCCTGCAAGTGTCCAAGGCCAGGCTGGAGCCTGGGATGGGTTAAAATGAGACAATTCCCAAAATTCCTTCCAACCCAAACCATGCTGGGATCTCCCCCTGCAGGGGATCCAGCCAAGATCCCACTGAGCTGGAATCCCTGAAACTCAGAATTTCAGAGTTTCTGTACTGATCCTCAAGAAAAAAACTGCTTTTGATCTGAGTCAAAATATTCCAAAACTGAATAACAGAACAAGAATCACTGGAGGGTAGTTTAAATAAAAGTGTGTAATGTCACATGGTAAAAAAATTAAAATTTAAGGTTTTGAAATATAGCAATATATGGAAGGCAAAATGGAGGTTTCTTTCTTCACCTTCCTCTTTATGGGTTTGAGAGGTACTTTTGTAATTAAATAAAAAATTCCACATTACAGGTCATCAGTAATTAGTTGTTGGGTTAAAAGTAAAAATAATTTAAGTGTTTGTTCTTAACTGGAGAGTTAAAGGACCCTGCAATGAGAGAAACACATCACCATTTTTAACCTGTTAGCTAGAAATGCTGCAACAC
Source organism: Chamaetylas fuelleborni (assembly GCA_025629985.1). Lineage (NCBI taxonomy): Eukaryota > Metazoa > Chordata > Aves > Passeriformes > Muscicapidae > Chamaetylas > Chamaetylas fuelleborni. Next base: position 252,295 of record JAOTBB010001553.1, on the reverse strand, counting down.
TCACTGTAACAAAAATAAAAAATTAATATTTTATATTTTATCTCGCTCCAGCCTGGACAGGGCCCATGCAAAGGGTGAGGGGAATAATCCATATTTTAATTCAGCTGATTGAATTCCCTCCTTGCCAGCATTTCCCACCTGAGGTGCAGGTCCTCAGAGAACTTGAGGCAGGCATAGATGAACTCCTTGATCTGGCTGTAAACCTTGGGCACAAACTCTGAGAAGGGAAACTTCTTTGGGAAGGGTTGCTGGGGAAAAAAAAAATAGGAGAGAGAATTCCAGAGGGAAAGCAGGGAACTCCCAGCAGGCAGAGGAGTTATGGGATTTATCCTGGATTTTTAAATTTTTTTTAACGCTTCGGCCAAGGGGGAGAGCAGATTATCCCCAGTGGCACCTGGAGCAGGAGGGGGTTGGGGACATTCCCTCATTCCCCTTCCCAAATCCTTCCCCTCCCTCCTTGGGGACACCTGGAATTCCTCCCCCACCATGCACCAGGTTTTTTTCCTGGCCACCTCCCCAAAAATCCCCAAAATCCAGGAGAAAATGGGTTTTCCAACACCAAATTTTCCCAGTTTTCACCCCCAGCACTCAAAGCTGGGAGCAGCTGAACCCCAGGACTGAATTTTGGGGCAGGACACAAAAATCTGAATTTGATTGGGATCTCCAGGGTTGGGTTTGCTGCCTGCCACGAGGCCAGGCAGGATTTAGGATTTGGGATTTAGGATTTGGGATTTAGGGGACATCTGGACACACTTTGGATTTCCCAGCACAAGCTCATGCCAAGGCCACAATCCATCACTTTTTTTTTGGGGCTCATTTTCTCTAAGTATGAGATTAAACCAACAAAGGTCAATCCCAGGGTGCATAAAATAGGAATAAAATGCCCAGTGGAAGTGGATATTGGTACCTGTGTGACAGAACAGCCTGAGAGGAACACAAATCACACTCCCCTCATCCACACCAGCAGAAATGCATCCCATGGCAGCAATATTTGTTCTTTCCCATTGTTTTATTTTCTCTTTTGTTGTTCATTTGGGTTGGGGGGTTGATTTGGGTTTTTTTATCCTTTCAGTGCCCACAGGGGTGTGAGGTTCTGCTGTCCCAGGCCACTCTCCCCATCCCAGAATTTACCTTTTCAAGCTCAGCATCCTGGAATGGGAACTGTCCAACGATTTTCTTATAAACTTCTTCATCTGGCACTGGGATGGGGCTGTAGTTATCTGAGTCAAGGATATTTCTGGGAAAAGAAAAAGAAGAGTTAAGGAGACAGCTGGGAGGAGAAAGTTTTCCTGCTGGCTCAGGAGATTCCCAGAGCTAAGGTGTGATCCCAAATTCCTGCAGCAGCAGTTGGGGATATCCCAAAGCAGCCACAGGTGATGGAGTGAGGGCACAGAATCCTGGAATGGTTTGGGTGGGAATTCAAAATTCATCCATTCCCACCCCATCCATGTTCAGGGACACTTCCACTGTCCCAGGTGGATCCAGCCTGGCCTTGGGCACTGCCAGGGATCCAGGGGCAGCCACAGCAAATCTGGGAATTCCAGCCCAGGCAGGAATTCCTTCCCAAGATCCCAGCCCAATCTCCCCTTTCCCACTGGAAGCCATTCCCTGTGTCCTGTCCCTCCAGGCCTTGTCCTAAATTCCAGCTCTCCTGGAGCCCCTGCAGGGACTCTGAGAATTCCCTGGAATTTTCCCTTCTCCAGGGGAACATTCCCAGCTCTCCCAGCCTGGCTCCAGAATCCTGGAATGGTTTAGTTTGGCAAACACCTCAAATCCCATTGATCCCACCCCATCCATGGGCAGGGACACCTCCCACTGTCCCAGGTGGATCCATCCTGGCCTTGGACATTCCCAGGGATCCAGGGGCAGCCACAGCAAATCTGGGAATCCCAGCCCAGCCCCTCCCCACCCTCAGAGCCAGGAATTTTTCCCATAAAGGAGAAATTCTCCTTCCTCCAGCTGTGCTTTTTTCCCAGAGCTGCTGCAGCTCCTGGAATGATGGGATTGAATGAAATGATCCACTTATTCCCAGGATATCCAAAAGAGAGGTCCCTCGTGGGAAAAAGGTTGGAGTTGCAGGGTGGTGAGAGGAAAGAGGGATGGGACAGGGATGGGGAGACAAGAAACCTTTGGATAATCATGGCAGCAGCTTTCCAGGTCGGAATAAGCTCCTTTTCCAGGAAAAATTCAGGATGTGGTCACTCGAGGTTAAATTTGTCCACAAAGGATTCTCACCTGGGGGTTGTGCCCAATGGGATCCATGAAAAAGGTGGAAAGGGAACAGAGATCCTAATCCCAGAGATCCCTGGATAAACCCCTGGAGGTGCTTTGGGATACCTGGAGGGATTCTACCATCATCTGGATAAATGAAATTTCTCAATCCATCCTTTGGCAATCCACTGCATTCCATGCTTTTCCCATTCCCAAATGGAATCATATCCATCACTATTAACATTCCAGCCAATCCTCTTCCCTCCATTTTTTCCCCCCCATTTTTCATTGGAATATCGGTCAAAATCCAGCAAAACCTCTAATCCAACTCTTTTCCTTGGGGCTGCAGAAGATCCTGTGGGTAAGTCCTGGGATGAATCCAAGTGTTTTCCTTGTATCCCAGTCACTGTGGAATGTCACCATGTCCGAATGGAGCCCTTGAAACAATAAAATGGGAAGTGAGGAAAGGAAAATTGGGATTTTTTCCCCCCCAAAAAAGGAGGTGGCTGAAGCTTCGGAGCGAATTTCCGGAATATTCCAATTAAATCCAGTATCCAACCATTAAATCCCACACTGTTGGCTTCAAATATAAATAAAATAAAACTCCATTTGGAATCCTCTGTGAGGTAACTGAGCTGGAATTCTGCGGCCTCCTAAAAGGAGAGACCAGGATTTTCCAGGAATTTTTCATGGATTGCTGGCAAATCAAAAACAGGATTCCTATAAAATCCATGGAATATTGAGCCAGCGTGGCTGTTTTTCCTCTTGGAATAGCATCCTTGGAGCTGGAATGGTTTGCACTGGGAATGAGGCAATGGGAGATGGTGAGGGCTGAGGTTTTGTGGGATTTTCCCATTTTTTTTCATCCAAGGGTTTTGTCCTTCCGGAGACCTGAGCACCGTTGGGTTTTAATGAAAAATGGGAATTTTATGGATTTCTTCATTTATTCACAGGTTTTCTTAGGATGGGGAGGTTGGGGTGTGCTGGGATACAACCAGGAAGTCAATCCCTGTCTCCCAAATCCCAAAAAATTTCCAGGGAAAGCCTAAAATTGGGGCGTTTCAAGCTGTTAACACTGGAGTTAAATTGGTTCATTCCCTGCATGGAAATCCTGCAAAACCACCCTCCGAGTGGCCAAAAATTCCCTAAAAATGCAGCAAATCCTTGGAATATTCTTCTTGGAGCTCTACCTCATCTTCCCATGAGGAATAATCCTTTTGGGAATATCCACAGTGGCTGTAACACCTGGATTTGGGCTGGGAGCATCCCAAAAAACCTGGAAATCAGGGATAGGGTTGATGCAGGGTTCACTTCCCAAATCTGGGAGCTGCTGCTGCTGTTTTTCCGGTTTTTTTTTTTTTTTTTTTTTTTTTTTTTTTTTTTTTTTGTGGAAAATGAGTAACTTTGGGATCTCTGGCTGCAGGAGGAGGAATTCATCGACTGGTGGAGCAAATTCTACGCTTCCACGGGAGAGAGGGAAAAATGTGGATATTACCTGGAAAAGGGATTTGACACCTTGAAGGTGAGTGGCTTCTGTCGGGTGTGGATCCTTGGAATTCCACTCTCCATGATTTCCTTGGGATTTTCGGCCTTTTTTCCATCAGGGTTAAAAAAAAAAAAACCCAAAACGTTTTTCCCCAGGCGTGAAAATTCCATTTCCTATGGAAATTCTTTTCTGGGAAGTTCCAGAAATTTTTTCCCTTGGGAAGTGGTGGAGGCATTGGGGAAATGCCGCTATGGGAAGGGTTTGGGAATGAGGAAAATCAGGGATTTCTCAGGGAAGAGGAAGATTTAGGCACAAGAAATGTTAAATTTAACGCAAACTCCCAAATAGGGAAGATTTTCCTTGGTTTTAAGGAGAACATTCCCAGCTGGAAGATCTCTATCCATGAAAAACCCACCAGGAGACTTTGGCTTTGTCTGGGTCGTTGGGATGGGCTGGAATTTCTTGTGGGATTTCCAAATTCTCCTCTTCTCATTGCCCCAGGGGGAAACAAAGGGAAAAAAATCCCGGAAATTTCTCCCCATGGGATGAATTTTCCCAGGATTGAGGAATTTGGTTGTAATTTTTTCTCTGCTCCATCTTTTGCTCCTCAGGTCTACGAGACGGAGCTGGAAAATGTTGAGGAATTTGAGCATCTCTCTGACTTCTGCCACACCTTCAAGCTGTTCCGGGGCAGATCCCAGGATTCCAGCGACGACCCCTCGGTGGTGGGGGAATTCAAGGTGGGATGGGCCCTGTCTCCATGGATTTTATCCATAGGGGTGGGAATTGGAGGATCTTTGAAGTCCTCTTCATCCCAAATCATTCTGCGAGGCCAGGAATTGTGGGAGTTGTGGAATCCTTGGAATTCACATCCATGGAAATGGCCAAGGCTGCTTGAAAGGGGCTTGGAGAAACCTGGGATAGTGAGAGGTGTCCCTGCCCATGGATGGGATGGGAATGGGATGGGATTTAAGGTCACTTCCAACCCAAACCATTCCAGGATTCTGGAGCCAGGCTGGGAGAGCTGGGAATGTTCCCCTGGAGAAGGGAAAATCCTCAGAGTCCCTTCCAGGGGCTCCAGGAGAGCTAGAATTGGGAGGAATTGGCATGGAGGGACAGGACACAGGGAATGGCTCCCACTGGGAAAAGGAGAGATTGGGCTGGATCAGATCAAACCTGATTTTTATGGATCACACCTGGGGTTTTAGCACGATAAACCTGGGTTTAAATGATGATATCTGGTTTTAATAATGCCAAACCCTGTTTTTTGTGATGGTAAAACTGGTTTTTAATGTTAAATCCTGGTTCAAATAAAGATAAACCTGGTTTTTAATGCTAAACCCTGGGGTTTAGTGATATAAACCTTGTTTTTAATGAGATAAACCTGGATTTTTTGTAACGATTTACCTGATTTTAAACAATAAAACCCAGTTGTTATAACAATAAACCTGTTTTTAAGGATAAACCTGGATTTAAATGATAAAATCTGTTTTTAATAATGATAAACCCAGGTTTTTATAACAATAAACCTGGTTTTTAAGGATGAACCTGGTTTTTAATGCTAAAGCCTGGGTTTTAGTGGTATAAACCTGGTTTTTAATTATATAAACCTGGTTTTAAATGATAAAATCTGTTTCTAATAGTGCTAAACCCTGGTTTTTATAATGACAAAACAAGATTTTATAACAATAAACCTGGTTTTTACGGATGAAACCTTAAGGGTTTTTAATGCTGAATCTTGTGTTTTAGTGGTATAAACATGGTTTCAATAAGATAAACCCAGTTTTTAATGATAAACCAAATTTTTATCACAGTAAAACGGATTTTAAATGATAAAATCTGATATTAATTCTAATAAACCTGGTTTTAAATTATAAACTCGGATTTTGATAATTCCACCTCTCCAACTGTGCTCAACCTCCAGCTGGAATTGAAGGAAGAAGAATCCCTGAATCCCAGGATTTTTAAGGTTGAAAAAGTCCTCTGGGATCATCAAATCCAAGCCTGTCCTGGAGTGCCACTTCCAAAGGGCTTTTTCCCCATTTCCTGGGATTTGAACCCTGCAGGGAATCCCAGAAGGAATCCCAGGAATGGCTGGATATCCCGATAATTAACAGGGATGAGTAACGGGGTAATTAAATAATTAACCTCATGGATTCCTGGCTCCTGGGAAAAGTGGGAATGTGTGGAAAAACAGGGAAAACAGCCAAGGGAAAGGGTGGATTAAACTCAGCTCTACTCAGGACTAAAGTCTGGCTTAGCCCAGAAAACTCTGGTTTTACTTTAATTAAATCACAGAGAACTCCAGTTTTTGATTCCTGTCAAGTTCTCATCATCCTCTCCCTCAAAGGTCTGGAAAAATCCTGGAATTTTCTTCCCAGGCTCTGCCATCTCCTTCCTGCCCCTCTCCCAGTCTCTTCCATGAAATTCTGGAATTTCAGAGCATGCTGGATGCTGGAATTCCTCCCATTGTGGTCTCGGTGCTGTCACTGCCTCTGGAATCTGCCTCTGGAATTTTCCTCTGGAATCTAACAGCCAAGGCTGCACTTGACAGGTGGAGTTTCCATGGAATTCCCATCCCTCTTTTCAAGTAAGATTGGGATTTTATCCTTTACCAGTGAGGAGAAAAACTCATGGGAAAGGGGGAAACTGTGGGGATTGACAGGGATGGGATGAGGAAGGGAAAAAGCATCCCAAAAAATTCCCCTAATGTGGTTTTCTGGGAATAAAAGCATGTGAAGGGCTGGAAAAGTGGGAAAAGAGGAATTGTGAGCCTTGTGTGTCCAGCACAAACACAGGGAGAAGGTAAAATACAGGAGGGAAAAGTGAGATGCGAGGGAATGAGCTGGAACAGAGCCTGGGATTCCCTGGAATATCTCTTGGGATGTGGAGCCAGTGTCCAGGTGCTGTGGGATTCAGGGAAACGAGAAAGAGAAGGAAATCAGAAAAAATCAGGAAATCCCTTCACTATTCTGAGAAATTGGTTCAGATTTCCAGGAGAGGTTTGGATTTCCCGTTCCTGGAAGTGTTTTGTAAATAGAATTCCGCGGAATCATGAAATGGGTTGGGTGGAAAGGGATCTTAAATCCCATCCCATTTCCATCCAGGGACACTTCCCACTGTCCCAGAGGGATCCAGCCTGGCCTTGGGCACTGCCAGGGATCCAGGGGCAGCCACAGAAAATCTGGGAATTCCAGCCCAGGCAGGAATTCCTTCCCAAGATCCCAGCCCAATCTCCCCTTTCCCAGTGGAGCCATTCCCTGTGTCCTGTCCCTCCATCCCTTGTCCCCAGCCCCTCTCCAGCTCTCCTGCAGCTCTCTCTGAGCTCTCCCTGGAGCCTTCCCTTCTCCAGGGAACATTCCCAGCTCTCCCAGCCTGGCTGCAGAGCAGGCACAGTAACTCCCAGCACTCCATGAGCAATCCCCAGAAGTTACCCTGGCACTGCCAGGCTCCCCCCACCTCTGCATCCTGGGACTTGGCAATGTCCACCAGGGTCTTGGCAGCCGGGTGCACGACGTCCAGCAGCTTCAGGATGGTGGCCCCGTCGTTGGAGATGGTGGCTTTGCCTGGGGTTCATGGAGAAAAGGAAGTTAAAGGCAGCTTTACAGCACCAGAGATAAAGCCCTGTCTCTGGGGGCTCTCAGAGACCTCAGCAGCTTCCTCTGTTCCACCAGAACTGAGTCTTTTCAGCCCATTTGTGGAGCAGGTTCAGTGAAGTCCATCTGAGAGCAGAAAAACTTTCCACACCAACAAAGGTTTGGAATTCATTTCCCTCTTCTCAACAGCCTCTCCAGACAGATAAAACCATATTCTAGTCTGAGACTCTCATGAAAAAAGATCCTAGGAATCATATTAGTTATTAAATAAATTTAAATCAAATTATCCTTTTGATCAAGGATTTTATTACAGTTCCTATTTGTAAAAACTACTTGAAGACAATACTAAGCCTTTTCACTCCACTCTTCAGTAACAAAAATAATGAATCATTTCTTTGAGGACGTCTTACAAGTGTTTTCAGAGTGAGGGCAAAGCTGATCTCTAAATCACACTCCAAAAAAAAGATCAAAAATCAACCCAGGAACATCCACTGATCTCACACTCAGCCACAGCTGCTGAGGAACTCCACAGACATCAAGAGCCTCATCTAAAAACAGAGATGACCAAAACCACCTGCAGACAGGTTCAAGACTGTTTCTCCTGTCTGGCATGGACCTACACTGGATACATCCAACCCCACTGACTGCATCTCCCAGGAGCCCCTGGGGAGCAAACAGGAACCCTCAGGCTGCACTGGCAATTGTCCCTTACTCTATAGGGGACATCAACTGTCATTTATTCTACAGGGAACATCAGTTGTCCTTTATTCTATAGGGGACATCAACTGTCCTTGATAGGGGACATCAGTTGTAATTTACTGTGTAAGGGACATAAATTGTTCTTTACAGGGAACACCAATTGTCCCTTATTCTATAGGAGACACCAACTGTCATTTATTCTATAAGAGACATCAATTGTCCTTTATTCTATAGGAGACACCAACTGTCATTTATTCTATAGGGGACATCAATTGTCCTTTATTCTATAGGAGACACCAACTGTCATTTATTCTATAGGGGACATCAATTGCCCTTTACTCTATAGGAAACATCAGTTGTCATTTATTCTACAGGGGACATAAATTGTCATTTATAGGGGACACCAATTATCATTTACTCTATAATGGACGTAAATTGTCCTTTATAGGAGACATCCATTGTCCTTTATTCTACAGGAGACAACAATTGTCCTTTATAGGGGACATCAGTTGTCATTTATTCTATAGGGAGCATCAATCGTCCTTAATTCTACAGGGGACATCAATTGTCCTTTATAGGGGACACCAACTGTCACTTATTCTATAGGAGATATTGATTGTCCTTTATTCTATAGAAGACATTAATTTTCCTTTATTCTGTCATTATTCTGTCATTTTTCCTTTATTCTGTCATAAATTATTCCTTTATTCTATCAATTGTTCTTTACTCTGTAGGAGACATCAATTGTCATTTATTCTATAAGGGACATAAATTGTCCTTTACCCTATAGGGAACATCAATTGTCCTTTATAGGGGACATCAACTGTCATTTACTCTACAGATAACATTAATTTTCCTTTATTCTATAGGGGACACCAACTGTCCTTTATTCTACAGATGACATTAATTTTTCCTTTACTCTACAAATGACATTAATTTTCCTTTATTCTATAGTGGACACCAAGTCCTTTATTCTACAGATGACATGAATTTTCCTTTATTCTATAGTGGACACCAAGTCCTTTATTCTACAGATGACATGAATTTCCCTTTACTCTACACGGCACACCAATTGTCCTTTATTCTATAGTGGACACCAAGTCCTTTATTCTACAGAGGACATGAATTTCCCTTTACTCTACACGGCACACCAATTGTCCTGTATTCTATAAGGAACACCAAGGTGTCCAAGCGACACCGAGACAGGACCAGCTCTGTGGTGAGAGCCAGGCTCCGGCTGAGGCCGCAGTAACGGACATTTGTGTCAATTCCAAGCACAGAGGTTTGATGCAAGCCCGGCTCAGCTGGCAGTGCAGCGATGCCAGCCTGGGATCCCGGGCTGCAGGCTCACCCCGGTCGTCCACGATGAGCTTGTCCATGCCGCGCGGGCCCAGCGTGGTGCGCACGGCCTCGGCGATCACCTGGCACGCGTTGATGTTGCTGACCAGCTGCGGGACGCCCTGCGACGTGTCCGTGCCCTCCTTCAGCAGGATTACTGGAGTGGGCTGCAGGAGGAGCACAGCAAATGTTATCCCACCTCACACAGCTCCACCGAGACACAGCTGAGCGAGGACAAGACCGAAAATACGGATTTGTTGTGATTCCTGTGGGGGGGCTCTTTCTGACCCCCGGGTGCTCTACAGGCTCCTGCTTTGAGCTCTCGGCTCTCACTTTGTTGGGTTAGCTTAAAATAAGCGAGCAGCTAATAGTTAAAAGGTATTTATTACAAAGCACATCTTATTACAAAGCACATCAGTCTCGACAGGCAATAGCAAAAGCAATGGCAAAAAGCAATGGCAAATGCAGTGGCAATAAGCGAATGGCCAGAAGCCAGAATGGCTAAAAGCAACAACTCTCCCAATACATACTGTTATAGAGGATTTTTCCAACAAGCTAAGATGCAAACTCAGACCACCACTCCTTAACCTACTAGAATTCCAGTTCCTTAGCACACCAGGTTACGTATAACGCTATGCATACACTCTATCGTGTTCTATCTAAGAAATGTAAGCAATATTCTTACTATATTATGTCTAAATCCTGTCTACAACTGTGGTCCTGGAGCCTCCACCGAAGATATCAGTATGTTTCAACCTTCACTAGAACACTCACTGCTACTGTGGCATTTGAGACCTTTTACTTACTAAAAGCATCAGAACTCACTCTAAGACTTATTCAATCCCTGCACTCTGATTTCTGTCTGAAGAATCCAGAGAGACCCCTGACTCACTGACTCCAACACCTCTGCTCCACACCACCCAGCTGCTTTCCACCTCCCCCTGCTCCCACCACACTGGGGATTCCACAGCTGCTCCCACTACAGTCATTGTCCCAGAAATAACAGGGGTACTTTTGCCCACTGAAGTTCTGATCTGATGCTGGCCTGGAGGAGACAGAACATGCAGGCATTACAGACACACTGAGGAACCAAATCTGGGTGGTGGAAGCACCAGAGCAGCTGTGGCTGCCCCATCCCACATTGGATGGAGCTTGGAGCAGCCTGGGACAGTGGAAGGTGTCCCTGCCCATGACAGGGTGGGACTGGATGGGATTTAAGGTCCCTTACAGCCCAAACCATTTCACAGGCAAAGCCCAAACACAGCCAAAATTTGGGATGCACTGGTTTGGAACAGCTGCCAGCACGCACAGAGCAGAATTAAACTGTGCTTGTCACACTGAGGGGTCACAAGTACAAGAAAAGAAGCTACTGCAGAGGGTTCAGTGATGGGCACAAAGAACATCTTTGGGGTCTGGAGCATCTCTTGTATGAGGAGCCTGCAGGAGCTGGGCCTGGTTAGGCTGAGAGGCAATCCCATCAATCCACACAAATCAATCCATTCGAGGTGATGCCAAAAGATTGGTGCCAGACTCCTTTTGGTGGTGCCCAGCAACAGCACAAAAATTAAAACACAGGAAGTTCCACCTCAACATGAGGAAGAACTTCATTGCCTGGAGGGTGACAGAGCCCTGGGACAGCACAGGGAGGGCCTGAGTGTCCCCCTCTGGAGACATCCCAAACCCACCCGGACACCTTCCTGTGTCACCTGCTCCAGGTGCCCCTGCCTGGGCTGAACTGATCGATCTGACTATACGTGACCCCTAAAACCCGGCAAGATTTTGTGAAAGAAAACGGACAGCTTTCGTGCACACCCATCAGAATCAGAATCGTGCACACCCAGGAATCCCAAAGGAAAATGAACCATTTATCCCCGGGGTGGAGACACATCCACCTCCGGCATCATCGCGGGGCTCGGAGCCGTAGGGCTGCGGGATGGAGCTCTGGCCTGCCCGCTCCCCTCCCTTCCAGCGGCTGCGGGATGGAGCTCGGGGCTGCGACCTCCCATCCCTTAGAGCTCGGGGCTGCGACCTCCCATCCCTTAGAGCTCGGGGCAGCCCGCTTCCCTCCCTTGGAGCTCGGGGCTGCGACCTCCCCTCCCTTAGAGCTCGGGGCTGCGACCTCCCATCCCTTAGAGCTCCGGCCTGCCCGCTCCCCTCCCTTCCAGCGGCTGCGGGATGGAGCTCGGGGCTGCCCGCTCCCCTCCCTTGGAGCTCGGGGCTGCCCGCTCCCCTCCCTTCCAGAGGCTGCGGGATGGAGCTCAGAGCTACCCGCTCCCCTCCCAGCAGCTGCGGGATGGAGCTCCAGGCTGCCCGCTCCCCTCCCTTCCAGCGGCTGCGGGATGCAGCGTTGTGCTGCCCGCTCCCCTCCCTTCCATCCCGGCTCCGGCGGGGCGCGGCCCCGCACAGCCCGGACCCCGCCAGGCCTGCGCGCTGTGCCGGCTCCATCCCGGCGGCGGCTCCATCCCCACGGCCCAGGCCGCCGCCACCGCGCCACACGCGGTCCCTGGGGGGCGGCGGGGACCCCGGGCCCGGGCAGGGCGGCGGGAGACGGGGACAGCTGCGGATGGCGGCGGATGGCGGCGGGCGCGGGCTCACTCACCATCATCGCGGCGGCTGCTCGGTGCCGGCCCCCCCACAATGCACCGCGCACGCCCAGAACCTTCCCGGGGGCGGGCCGGGGGCGGGAGCACAATTTGGCAGGGAGTGAAGAGGGCGCGCAGAGTGCGGAACTGTAATGGAGCAGAATTTGGCAGCGCACAGAGCGGTGACAGCAAGCTGCCTGCGCCGTGATTGATGGCGGCACCGACCAATAGAAATGAGCGCGGTGAGGGGATGCGCCAATGGGGAGCGCGGGTCGGGCCGGGGGGCGGGGCGCGGCGCAGCCATGCTGCTCTGCCTCTGGCTCTGCCTCTGGCTCTGGCTCTGCGGCTGCTGCTGCCCGGCCCGCGGTGAGTGAGGGACGGGGGACAGAGGGACAGAGGGACAGAGGGACAGAGGGACAGAGGGCGGGACGGAGCGGGGACAGCGGCCGGACCCGCACACACCCCGAACATCCCGGCCCGGCCGCCTCCCCGCTGGCGCACCTTGATCCCGGTGTGTTTCTCCTCCCGGCCCTATTGCGGTTCCCCCTCCCGTGTCCCTATCCCGGTGTATTTCCCCTCCCGTGTCTCTATCCTGATGTATTTCCCCTCCCGTGTCCCCATCCCGGTGTATTTCCCCTCCCGTGTCTCTATCCCGGTGTATTTCCCCTCCCGTGTCCGTATCCCGGTGTATTTCCCCTCCCGTGTCTCTATCCCGGTGTATTTCCCCTCCCGTGTCCCCATCCCGGTGTATTTCCCCTCCCGTGTCTCTATCCCGGTGTATTTCCCCTCCCTTGTCTATCCCGGTGTATTTCCCCTCCTGTCTCTATCCTGGTGTATTTCTCCTCCCGTGTCTATCCCGGTGTATCCCTGGAGTGATAACTGAGACTTTTCCCATTTTTTCAGGGATTTTGCCTTTAGTTTCCTCTGCCTCTCAGCTCTGTCCTTTCCCCCCCAGGTTTACGCATCCATGAATATTTGTATTTCCAAGTGCTGAGTCCTGGAGACATCCGCTACATCTTCACTGCCACCCCAGCCAAGGATTTCGGTGGCGTGTTTGTAAGTGTTAAAAACTGAATTTGTCATTTTGGTCCCTCCACCCCAATACTGCTCCTTGGTGGCACTCAGTGATTTGGAGTTTTGGTTAAAATGGAGCTCGTTGCTCTTCCACAAGCATCCTTGCCTCAGCAGGATTCCAGAGGTGGGGATTGGCCCCTCTGTACCTGGGAGCCCAAAATCTGCCCCAGAGCAGCCCCCACGGGGCTGAGCAGGGTGTGGGGTGGTGGGGAGGGGGAGCAGCTCCATCCCCTTGGCTCACCCCTGCCTGTCTCCTCGGAGAACACGAGGTACGAGCAGATCCACCTGGTCCCAGCGGATCCCCCGGAGGCCTGTGGAGAGCTGAACAATGGGGTCTTCATCCAGGACCAGATCGCCTTGGTGGAGAGGGGGTAGGTCTGGCACCGTGGCAGCTGCTGGGGGACCCTGCTGGGCAGGAGGGGAGCTCTGGCCATATCTCCCCATCACCTCCAGATTCTTCCTGTGGCTTTCCCCACATAGATAAACCAGGAAAATGTGAGGGTGTTCCTACCCTGGAGAATTGTATCTTGTATTTTTTAGCCTGTGGTAAGGTAGGAAAAAATCCTGTCTGGGTTCAGATTGAAAGAGAGTAGGTTTAGACTAGACAGTGAGAAAGAACTCTTTTCTGTGAGAGTGGTGAGGCCCTGGCACAGGTTGCCCAAAGAAATTCTGGATGCCACAAATCCCTGGAGGTGTCGAAGGCCAGGTTGGCCACTGGGGCTTTGTGCACCCTGGGATAGTGCAAGGTCCCTGCCCATGGCAGGGCTGGAACTGGATGAGCTTTAAGTTCTCTTCCAACCCAAACCATCCCAAGATTTTCTTTCCTATTTTTTTTAGGCATGTGGGTGGCTTGTGCCTAAAATAGAGATTCAGAGGAGCAGGGTTTGGAGGAGGTGTGGAATCAGGGAGACAATCCCAGGGTTTAGAGGAGGTGTGGAATCAGGGAGACAATCCCTAGTTTGGGTGTCTCCAGGCAATCTCTGGCACGTGTGGCCATAAGGGGTTGGTCACAGAGGTGTCTGTGCCCCAGGGGCTGCTCCTTCCTGTCCAAGACACGGGTGATCCAGGAGCACGGCGGGCGGGCCGTGATCATCGCCGACAACGCCTACGACAACGACAGCTTCTACATCGAGATGATCCAGGACAGCTCCCGGCGCACGGCCGACATCCCCGCGCTCTTCCTGCTGGGCAGGGACGGGTACGTGCCGGCTGCCATGCCAGGGTACAGCTCCCAGGCACGGCTGAGCGACAGCCCTGCCCCTCACAGCAGGGAGGGACAGTGCTCAGCGTGGCCCTGCTGCATTTGGCATGGATTCAGTGCTGGTTAACGGGCAGGGTTTGTGCAGGGTGTGGTTTGTCATGGGGAAGCTAGGGAGAGGATTTGAACCTCTGAGTTAAAGGACTTAAGCCTTTTGCATTTGCCGA
>JAOTBB010001553.1:168635-183816 GCA_025629985.1 Chamaetylas fuelleborni | reverse complement strand
CAGGAGCCCCCCCAGCAGCCCCGCTCCTCGCTCTGCATCAACGGCAGCCACGTCTACGGGGAGGAGCCAGCCCCCAGCCCTGCCCCCCTGCCCCGCAGGCAGGACCAGCCCCTGGGCTTCACCCCGCTGCACCCCCAGCCCCAGGAGCTGCCCTGGGGGCTGGACAGAGCCCAGCAGAGGGACGAGCCCAGGTTCATCCCCTCCCCTCCCAGCCTGGCCCTGCAGGAAGAGCTCAAGGTGTCCACCAAGGCTGTGACCCTCAGCAACCACCTGGGCAGGGCCAGGATGGAGGAGAGCAAAGCTGCAGCTCCCCTGGGCTTCCCCAGCGAGCCAGCCAAGGACACAGCGCCTGAGGACAGCAGGAAGGAGGACAAGAAAGCCAAGGGAGGCTTCTTCCACCACGGGGGCAAAGGCCAGGGGGACAGAGGGACCCCCAGCCACACCTCAGGGGAGGAGAGGAGTAAGAGCAGCGGCTGGTTTGGCTCCAGGGAGCCCAGAGAGTCCCCTCAGAAACCCAGGTCAGTGCAAGGGGCTCTGCAGGGCCAGGCTGGGGATTGCTGCCCCACATTCCCATCTCCTGGGTGCTCCTGGGAGTGCTCAGGCTAGGTCAGAGCAGGGGAAATGCTTCCTGGCTCTCAGATGTCTCAAAGGGAAGGGGATTTTCCTGGATCCTCTCCTGGTTTCTGCCAGAAACCAACTCTGCTGGATGTGGGGTGTGTTTTCCTCTGTGGGAAGGGAGGGATCCCCTCCATGGAGAGGTTTCCCTCAGCAGAGGTGAGGCTCACTGTGGTCACACCAGGTGGTTCTGTGGCCTCCAGAGGAAGGATCATTATCCTTTAATGAGCTGAAGAAGCTTCCCTGGCAGTCAGGCTGGGATGTGGGATATTGGGATGTGTGATCACGTGTTTGTTATGAACCCCACACCCCCTATAGGGTCTGGTCAGGGTGCAGCACTTTGGTTACATGAGATATCACCAATATTCCCAAAGTCACTAATCCCAGCCCTGCTCTTTCCTCTTCCCTTCTCCCAGTTACAAATCTCTAACTGTTCTTGCTTTCTGTGATGATTCATCCCTCCAAATCCTCGGGTTTTGTGGTGTTTGTGCTGTTCCTGTGAGGAATTTATCACCCCTGGAGCCCCTGGAGCTGAGCTGGCAGTCCAGAGGTCGAGGGTGTTGTGAGTGAGAGGCAGGAAATGGGGTTAAAATCAGCCAGAGAAAACAGCCAGCACTCAGAGCTGGTTCAGTCTGCAGGCTTGGTTTATTAGAGGGGTTTTCTAACCTGGGCTAACTTTAACCTAATTTATTCAGCAGAAGGATTTGAGTTCAGTCTGAGTCTCTTTTAACGAGGAGGGCACTCCTGGTTTATTCCACACAACCTGGCTCCCACATGGGTTAAACTTTCAAAGGGATGAGCACAACCCCCAGCCTGGCTTCAAAACCAGCCCCAAAATTCCTCCTTTCCTCAGGAAGGTGTCCTGCTCCTAGTGAAGCTGCACAGGCAGAGCTGGGGACACTGGGACAGGCAGGAGCTGCTCCCCTGGGTCAGGAATATCAGGGATATCAGGAATATCAGGGATATCAGGAATATCAGGGATATCAGGATGGTGGAAGGTCCCTGTCCATGGCAGATGGGCTTCAAGGTCCCTTCCCACCCAAACCACGCTGTGATTCCAGCATTCCCAGGAGACTCAAACCCCTGGCAGTGCTTTGGTGTCACCTCCCAGGGCAGGATTTGTGGATAAGCCTGAAGGATTCTGGTCTCTGCACCCTGTCCTTGAGGAAGGACAGAGTGTTCCCACTCAAGGTCCTTCTTTTAATTTTTCTTTCTAATTTTGGGATATGAAACCTGCTGATTAGGGCCTAGAATAAAAAGTCAAGGCTTAAAAATCCTGCTGTATCCAGGCAGTGACTCCAAAAGTGCCTGAGGCAGCCAGGGAAGCACTGTGGGGATGGGATGGGATGGGATGGGATGATGGGATAATGGGATGGGATGGGAAATGGGTGAGAAACCAGCAGGTTTTCCCCTCTTGGCAGCCCTGGGAAGGAGGCAGGGAGGGCCATGGCTGCCCAGATCCCCAGTGGACACTGATCTCGAGGCAGGGATGTCTGATCCCACTGGAATTCAGTTCCTTGCCCATCCAACCCAGTGGAGAATCACCAGCAGTGCCCCTAAACCCTGCTGGTTTCTGACAGCCCCCTGCTCTCCTGGACTCATTCCCAGCACTGCTCCTTTCCCAGAGGGTTCCCACTCCATGGGTTTTTTAAATCCACTTCAGTGCTCACAGTTTAATCTCAATTTGTCTGCCTTGTGAGGAGAGACCTGGATGAGCTGTGTGGCTGCAGCTCCTCTGGCTGGGATTTTCTCTCCCCAGCACAGGAATGGATTCCAGGCAGCACGAGCTGGGGGGAAGGAATTCACAGAACTCCTTTTTGGGGTGTTCAGGAACATCTGAGTGGGCTTCAAGTGCAGTTTGCACCTGAGAATGGGAAATAATGAGCTTAAACTGGAGCAGGGGGGGGTTGAGAGTAGGAACTGGGGGAAGTGGCTCCTGCAGGATGGGGGGATGTGGAGCTGCCTGCCTGGGAGGGGATTTCTCCCTCCCAGTGTCCAGGGTTTAACTGGGATGGTTGAGAACCTCTGGGGAGCATTACAAGAATCATTTGGAGCAAAAGGCCCTGTCCATCCTCACAGGCACAGGGTTTGTCTCTGCCCTGCTTTTCCTGGCCATTCATTAGGACATCATTACTCATTTTAATTACACAGAACTCACTTCTCTGATTTTATTTTGTTTCCTCACACTGAACAACCTCGTGGACCAAGCTGGTGATTCAGGACAAAGCTGTGGAAGAGCTTTTAGGGCTTGGTGGCTTCAAAGTGCCAGAGGGCAGGGTCAGATGGGATTTTGGGAAGGAATTCCTGGCTGGAAGGGTGGGAGGGGCTGGGCTGGAATTCCCAGATTGGCAGGGGTGGGACTGGAGGGGCTTTGAGGTCCCTTCCACCCAGCCCATTCCAGATTCCCTCATCTCTGGGGGTTCTCTGATGCCCACCTGTGGCTGTTCAGTGCCAGTCACTGCTAGACCTGGATTAACCCTTGCTCTGGAGACAAGCAGCCTCTGCATGGAGCAGTTTTAAGTCTTGACTTATTTGCAGAAAGGACTTTTTCCCTCCTGCTCTCCTGGCTCTGGAAACTTCAGCTTTGTGGCTGCTGCCAGCAGCACCTTGTCACCTGTTTGCCCACCTTGGATAGGCCAAGTTTAACCCAGAGCTGAACATGGTGAGAAAGCATCAGAATCAGGCACTTTGCAAGGCCAGGAAGCTCAGGCTGTAATTAGTAAGAGGGCTGTAATTAGGAGGCTGGTTGGAGTTTGCCTGCAGCAAAGGCCAGCCTGGCAGAGCTCATCTTTACCCACTTGCTCTGCCAAACACACCCTTCCCAAAGTAAGGAGCTGCTGCCTTTGGGCTGGGTTTCACTGGAGCTTCATCAAAAGGGTTTTGGTGTGTGCTGGGCGGGTTTTGCTGAGCCCTCAGTGTGGGAACTGGCTCTGCAAACCTGTCCTTGCTCTCGCTGGGGGGAGAGCTGGGCATTTCTGCCTTCAGCCCTTATTTACACCCCATTTTCCCTGATTCTTCCCAGGGAAGCAGGTCCCAAAGGCTCTGCTCATTATCCCTGGCTTTGCTAATCCCTGGCTTTGATTCTGGAGGGAGCAGTAGGAAGATGGTGTTTGCTCTGTGGAGGCTGAATGAAAGCCTGGCTGGGGGTTGTTGTTTTGAAGGTCAGTGGTTAAGGGTTGTATGTAAGGAAGAGGCTCAGCAGGTTTATTTGAGGCAAAGCCTGGGGCTGAAACAATCCTTTAAATGTTTCCAGGGTTTCCTCCAATGTTATCAGAGCTCTGCAGCTCCTGCTTCCTGTGGAGAATCCTGATGATAAAATTGGGGCTGCATCTCAGGCCTGGCAGCAGGAGAAAAAGGAAATTGTGCTCTGTCCTATAAAAACAGGGGCATCACTTCCATCTTCAGCTTCAAGCCCCTTCCCAGAGTCCACAGCCTTGGATCCAGCACTGAGGCCAAATATTGACTCAGTTCCTCCCAAAAAGTGCCTGTGCTGGATCTGGGAATGGGAGGAAGGGCTGGAATGGCACCAGCTCAGCCCTGATGTGCTTTGGAACCGTCCAGGAAAAGCACAGCCCCACTCCTGCTTCTGAAAGTGGGAACTGGGGGTTGATGTTTGCATCTCCTTGGCTTCCTACTGCCCAGCTTTCTCCTGTTTTTTACAGTTCCCATGGTTTTGAGGGCAAATGTCTATAAAGGAAAATTTATCCATTTGAATGGGGATGATGGACAGGTGAGGCCCAAGGGAAGAGCAGAGTGGTTATTGCACAGATAATTATTGTAGATAATTTACAGATGATTATAGGTGATTTATTATAGAGAAATCCAGTCCTTCCACCTCTGGAATTCCTATTTAAAATACATTCCCTGACTCCTTCCCTCTGCTGCTCCCACCCTGTACAAAAATGTCCCAGGCTGCTGTTCCCATCTCTTCCCTGCACAATTCCTGCTGTGCCAGTGGGAGAAAATTCCTGCCCCTGCCAGGTCTGAAGCTGCTGCAGGATGCTCCAGCACCCCCATCCTGCTGCTTTTCCACCCCACTTTCCCTGCCTGTGGGAAAATGGGGCCAGAAGCAGGTTGGGAGTGGCACATCCATGGATCCAGCCTTCCTAGGAGGCATTTTCCACTTGAGCTTCAGCACAGCTCTTCCCCTGAGCACCTCAGGGCTGGGTTCATCCCTGCCCTTGCCAAACTCCTGCTTCTGCAGCACATGTGCTGTTTTCTGCTGCTGCTGCAGAGTCCCCCACCCTCCTGCAGCCAGGCTGGGACTGCAGAGCTCTGCCCTCAGCCTGAAAGCCAGAGGGAGAAATCTCCCTGCATTGAACAAGCTGTTTCCAGTAGGCATTTTCCATTAGGGGGTTGCTCAGCAATATTTTATTTCCTTTTTTTTTTATTGCTGGGAGGCTCAAAGGCGTCTGTGAAGCGCTGCCAAACAAATAAATGAGGGCAGGAAGGTACCAGGGATTTATTTTGGCTGGCAGAGCCCTGTGCTGGGAATGGGAGGGGAAGGAGGAGGGTGAGTCAGCGTTTCAGTGCTGCAAAGAGCTGCTCCCATCAGGCTGCTGCAAGTGTAGGTTTCCCTCTAGAGGAATCTGCAGCACTCCCAGCATGCTGGCTCAGGGAGGGTGGGGAAGGGGCGTTTTTGGGGGCAGAGCCAGGCTGGTGTACAGGGATGTACATCAGGGGTTGAACGGTGATGCTGCAATTTGAAATCCCTCTGGAAAGTCACAGAATCTCAGAAGGCCTCAGGCAGTGCCAGATGAGGGTCAGGTTGGATATTGGGAAGTTTTCTGCCTCTAAGAGTTTGTCCAGCCCTGGCACAGCTGCCCAGGGCAGGGTCCCCATCCCTGGGGGGCTTTAAAGCCCTGTGGATGTGACACTTGGGGACGTGGGTTAGTGGTGGCCTGGGCACTGCTGGGGATGGTTGGACTTGATGGTCTGAGAGGGTTTTCCAGCCTCTCAGAGGAGTTCCATGATTCCTGTGCCTGGAATTTGCAGCCAAGAGCCCCTGAACAAACCCCAGTGGGTCCCAGCAGGAATGGGGGTGAGAAGGAAATTTCCACAGAGGAGTTGAAGGAGGAAAACAAGAATCCAACAAAGATGGATTCAAGTTCTGCCTGTATATATTTAACCAATATCAGCAGCTCCAGCACCCCATGAACCCCATCATGACTTCAGCAGGGAGGGAGGGACAGGACACAGGGAATGGCTTCCAGAAGGCAGGGATGGATGGGATTTGGCAGGAATTGTTCCCTGGGAGGGTGTGAGGCCCTGGCACAGGGTGCCCAGAGCAGCTGGGGCTGCCCCTGGATCCCTGGCAGTGCCCAGGGCCAGGCTGGATCCACCTGGGACAGTGGAAGTGTCCCTGCCATGGCAGGGGTGGGATGGGATGATCCTTAAGGCCCCTTCCAACCCAAACCATTCCATGGTGACCTGGGGAATGCAGACAGGGGTTTGGATAGGCCTTGAAGCTGTTGCTGCCCCTGTGCAGGTGGGGATTGCTGCAATTCCAGGTGCCTGGGCAAGGGGCTGCTCTGGCACCAGCCACCCCTGAGGAGAGAGCATCACCCACTCAGCCTGTGGCAGCTGGGAGGGTCATTAGCAGCCAGTGCTCATTAGGAGCTGCAGCTGATTAATGCCTGCAGCCTTTTAGAGCTGGAGCCCAGCAGAGCTGGCTCAGGCCCTGGATGCTCTTACTCAGCACAAAGGATGTTCAGGATGGATCTTGGGCTGGAGAAAACGTGGGAGCAGTGCCAGCAGCACAGGCTGAGGTGGGGCAGGGCCCTGTGTCCCTTACAGCCACCCCAAGATTGTGGTGATTGGACCTTGTCACCTTCCCTTGTCACCTTCCCTTTCCAGCTGGGCAGGAACATTTGCCATGGTCTGCCCTGATAAAATCTGTGCATTGTGAACTCATCCAGCTGAGTGGTCACAGTGAGCAGCTGCTCTCCTCTTCTGGGGAGCTTCAATTCCAGAGGCATTAGGGAAAATGAGGGATTAGGGAAAAAGCCCTAACCCTCTGCTGATCTCTGGGCTGGGAATGCCAGGAGAGGTTTCCCTCCATGCAGACAGTGGCTGCCAGTCTGGAGTGGTTTGTGCCTCAGGGTGCATCAGCATCTCCCAAAACTCCTGGAGACTTTCTGTGCTCACCCAGAGCTCAAAACCCCTGGGAGGGGCTGGGTGCAGCTGTGGGGTGAGTTCCTGGCTGCTCCTCCCTGGGCCAGGCACAGGAGCACAGGGAGCAGGTGGGGACCAGGCTGAGTGTTCCCTGTCCCCAAACTGGGAGGGGGCACTTTGGTGACATGGGCAAAGGGCACAAGCAGCTGCTCAGAGGAGGATGTGGGAAGGGGCTGTGGAGCTGCCAGGAATGGGGCATCACTCCTGCCAGCCCAGCTCCCTCCCTGCTTTGGGACCCACCAGCTGCACCAGCACCAGCTTTTGCCTCAAGATGGCATTTTGTGCTTTAAAATGTGTCTGAGGCGTTTGGTGGGTGCACAGTAACATGGAAAGAGTTGTCCAAGCAACTTTGTAATCTTGCAGTGCCACCTGCAATCCCTCCTGGCAGCTGGGGAGGGAAATGCCAGGCTGGTGTAGCCCCAGGGCATCTTGGCAAAGCAATTAATTTATTCCTTCCTCTTCAACCTTGGTGTGCCCAGAGCTGGCTGATCCGTGCCCATATTTCTCCCCAGCCAGGAGGGGAGTTCTCTGGAGCTCAGCAGTCCTGGCTGGTGCAGGAGGCAGCAACCCCATGGGATCTGTTATGGGGCAGGGCCAGGTGCCCCTGTGCTGGGGGTGGGATTCTCCTCCCAAGGGTGAGTGAAGGGGATGGGCCCAGGAGGAGGGAGCACCAAATTTGGGGTGTCCACACCACACCCCCTTTGCGATGTGAAAACCTCTGAGCCTGGTGAGCCTGCTTGGGGTGGTGACTCCACATTGCTGGGGTTGTTCCCAAAGGCAGGTCAGTGAAATCCCAGAGGAAGGTCAGTGAAATCCCAGAGGCAGGTCAGTGAAATCCCAGAGGCAGGTCAGTGAAATCCCAGAGGCAGGTCAGTGAAATACCAAAGGCAGGTCAGTGAAATCCCAGAGGAAGGTCCCTCAGTCCTGCCTGAACAGGGAGCAGGGGCTGTCAGACTCACTTGGGGTGAGATTCTGAGTTCCAGATGTGCTGAATCCCTTCCACATTGGGATCCCTTCCACCTTGGGATCCCCCTGGGGTTTCAGGCATCTCAGGCAGAGGTGATGTGACAAGGGGCATGTGGGAGGTGGGACAGAGGGCAGAGTGGGGACAGGGCCCTGTCCTGTCCTGGCCCTGTGCTCCTTGCTGGGCTCCTGTTTCCTGCCCTCCCTCAGCCCTGCTCTGAGCTCCATGTGTGCTCCCACCCTGGTCATGCTGGGAAACCAGTGAGGAGTCACTGGGCTGAACTGGGAAAGGTTTTTCTGTGTGCCTGGGCTGGTTCAAGCAGCCCTGATCCGAGAGCCTGGGTGGCTGCAGCTGCCCTGGTGCCACCAGCACCGGGCCAAAGCCAGGGAGCACATCCCTGGGGACACCTCTGTGCTGCTGGGCTGGCTGAGGCATTGAGGGGAGTGAGGAGGAGTGTCCTGGGAGCAGGGCTGCCCCTGGCTGCGTGTCTGCATGCCCTTTCCACGCCTCCACTCCATAACCATCGCTCTGCCTAACAAGAGCCGGGCATGGGATTGGTCATTGCTGCTCGTGGTGTGTGTGGTGTGTGCTTCCAGCTCTGCCACAGCATTAACCAGGAGGACTGTTCTGTCTTCCCTCCACAGCCTGGAAGTGTCTCCTCAGGTAGAAACCAGCTCAGATGCTCCTTGTCATTCTGCTCCCCGCTCCCCTGCCCCGTGCCCCGCCGCCCTCCCCGCTGGCATGCCGAGCTCTAACCTCCCTCCCGCTCCTGGGGACAGGCAGGCCGGGTGCTTGTCCCCCACCAACCCATTCCTCAGCTCCCTGCAGAGCAATCCCTTCTTTGAGGAGCTCCTCGCTGACCAGGTACTAAATTCTCCTTCACCTACTCACTTTCTCTCTAGCTTCCCGCCTGGGCCGCGTGCTGCGCCAGAGGTCGCTGGGAGCTTTAATTCCTCTGAGGATTGCAGTGCCTCTGCCTCCCCGAGGCGGGCAGACCCTGAGGGGGAGCCTCCAGCCCAAAGCATTGGTGTCCCCGTGCCAGAAACCAGTCCCCCAGCACCGGGAGAGCTCCCTCCTGCCGACACCGACACCGCGAGCAGCGCCCAGCCCGTGCCCCCGCCGCCCTCCGAGTGGGACGACACCTTCGATGCCTTTGCCACCAGCAGGCTCAAACCAGAGAGGAAGAAGGAGAATTTCTTTGCCTCGGTGGCAGCGGAGGGCATGGCTTTCATCGACGATGGCAGCCCGACCCAGAGCTCGGCCCAGCCACCCTGCCAGAAAGGGTTTGAAAAGGCAGAGTCACCCGTGGGCGCTGAAATCCCCGCAGCTCTCCGCTCTTGGACAAATTTCTCCAGTTTGGATGTGGGAGCCAATCTGGTGAGCACCACCCAGGAGGCCACGGTGATCGAGGATGTGCTGAGCCCCGTGTCCGCGGGGTCCATGGGCAGCAGGAGGAAAAGCAGCACACCCACGGTCTGGGCAGCCGCCCTGGCCTCGGGCACCCCCGGGGACAAAGAGGCGGCGGCAGATGAGAATAGCGCTCGGGAGGAGGGGGACAGCGGGGAGGAGGAGCCCGGCAGCGCAGGCACCAACGGCTGGATGACCATCGCCACCGAGAGCGCTGCCGAGCCCTCGGCCAGCGCCCCGAGCGCGGCTCCGCAGAGCCTGCCCTTCCTGCCCGAGGGCGCCTTGGAGAGCTCAGCCCGGGCCAGCTCCCGCGGGCTGCCCCGGGGCTCTTTCCCCGCCGAGGCTGAGCCTGGCACGGTGCTGGCCGTGCCCCCGCGGAGGTTCCCCGAGCCGGGCACAGACCCCGGGGGCGGTGGCCAGGAGGGCGCCGTGGACATCCGCAGCTCGGTGTTGCGGCTGCAGGCCAGCATGCGCCTGGAGGCCGGCGAGGGGCTGCTGCAGCTCAGCTCCCACATCCGCGAGAGGCACGTGGTGCTGGCGCCATGGCCAGCGCCCCAGGGCCACCAGGAGCCACCCCCCAAACCCCCCCGCTGGTTCGCAGCCGCCACGGGGGACAGCGAGGAGGGGGAGCCTGGGGACAGCCAGCGAGGCAAGCAGGAGCCGTGGGGAGACTCGGAGGGTGCAGGAGCAGAGATGGAATTGCCCAGGAGCCGTGGGAGCAGCGAGCCCTCCGTGGCAGCGCCTCCCACAGCGGGAGCAAACGCTGCTGAAGCCAGGAGCGAGTTCCAGGGTGCCAGAGCTGCCACCGTGGGCTCAGCAGCTGGCTTGGGGACAGGGGACACCTCTGTGGGCGAACACAAATCAGAGATGAACGAGACTGATGTGGCCGAGCAGTTTGAGACTTGCACATCCAAGTTGTCCCTGGATGGACTGGAGCAGTCGGGTGCTGAGGAGAGCTGGAGCCAGCCCCGTTCATCTCCTGAGGTGCAGGAGGCCACAGACAGTGCCACGTGGGAAATGGCCTCGCAGCAGCAGCTGTTCCCTGAGGAGCTCAGTGTCTCAGGACTGAAGCCACCGTCCCAGCCAGCCAGCTGGACAGCTCTGGCAGAGCAGGAGGCAGCTGGGCAGCCCCAGCCCCAAAGGTCAGAGTGCAGGCAGAGCCCATCGCAGCTGGAGCTGGCCTGCCAGGACGGCGAGGGGCGAGCAGCAGAGCAGCCCCAGCCCCGTGCCCCTCCCGAGGAGGCAGAGGAGCCCGAGGGGCACTGGGCAGACAGCAGGCCAGACTTCAAAAAAGCCGATTTCTGGAAGCCAGACAGGGCAGAGGAGAGACACACAGCCCTGAGAAACCCCTTCACCCTGGCCCTGAGCCCCATTTCCCCCAGCAACCCCTTCATGGAGAAACCCCCATCCCCTCTCCCCATCCAAGCTGTGCTGCCCAAAAAGCTTGAGCAGCAGGAACCCCCCGGGCACGGCCTGCAGCCCACTAACGCTTCCCCCCCGCATGTCAGCCAGCCCCTGGCCGCCTCCACCCCGTTCCCCGCGGCCGCCGCTAACCCCGAGAGCCGGGGGGGGGTCCCCGCCCGCCGCGCCCCGCCCTGCCCGCGCCCGCAGCCCCTGCCCGGGCACACACGGCCGCCTGAGGAGCCCCTGGGCCTGCGCACGACCAGGTGAGCGCTGGGGGGATGGAGGAGGGGCTCTGTGATTCCCTCGCTGCTCTTCCCCTGGTCCCGCAGGGCCCACAGCTCTGGGGTGCCGGGGGGAGCAGCCCCTGGTGTGTTCCGAAGGGTTCCCTGCACCCTGGGAATTCAGAGCTGCACCCACATTTCGCTCAGTGCTGGTTTTGGCTCCATCGTCTTCCCCGTGCTTGCAGAGTAAGTGATGCCTCTCCCACGGCTGCCAGGAGAGCTTGTGGCTGTCGCTGCTCTCCTGAGCTCCTCGTGGCATGTGCACAGCTGCTGCCCCTGCCCTTGCCATCCATTCAGCTTTGGCTGCTTTCCTTTCCAGTGCCCGTGGGGTGCTGAAAACCTCCTTCTCTCCATACCCCAAAAAAGAGAGTTTTTCCCCCAGGGCAAAATGCCCTTCTCCCCTCCCTCCTGCGGAGATGTTGGCGATGAAGCAAGTGGGATTTAGCCTTGAGGCTGATGGGACTGGGAGGGGGGGAAAGAAGGGGCTGTTCCTCCTCCCAGCTCAATCGTGGGTCTGTACAAATGTACAAATGAAGCAGAGCTGGTGAGTTCAGGGCATGCAGTCCTGCTCTGTGTCCTTCAGTTCATCTCATTTTCCTGGTGCTCCTTCCCCTTGTCCCTGGGACCAAGCTCCAGCAGGGATTTATTGATCAGCCTCACTGACCACGAGGCAAATGGAGCTTCCTGGGGGCACTGGAATGGTAAAATCCCAGCTGCCCCAAGAGCAAGATTGGTTGTGGCCCCGGGGAGAGGAGGGAAGATGCTGCCAAGAGCAGCATCTGGCTGGCTCTGCCAGGTGAAATTTTTTATTCTCATTTAGGCCACATCCTCCAATCATTTTAAATTGGATTATTCATCCTCCAGCAGATAGCCTTCTTCAAAATTTGCAGAGATGCTGCACAGAAACAGGAATTTTGTTATGTTTCATGGAAAGAGAAGTGTCCTGTGATCCCAAAGGGACAAGTGAGGCAGTGAGGGAAGTGCAGGAATCTGTGTTGGTGGTGCCTGCTCGTGGTCATCCCCAGCCTTGCCTGTGCATCCATGCAGGCCTGGCTGGCCCCTGGGGTGGGATGGGCTTGGATCCAGGAGCTGGATATCCTGGATATCCTTGTGACATGTGGCCAGGAGGTCCTGGAAATTCCCTGCTCGGGATCCTCCAGCACATTTTGGATATTTGCTGTGGCTGAAGAACATCTGAAGAGCTCCTGAGGCCTCTGGGGAAGGCTCTGGGGCTCTGACCTGCTTTATAGGGCTGGGCAGATGTGATAACTGTCCCAGGGTGAGGGAGGAAGGCTGGAAGGGATCTTTTCCCAATCCCCACAGTGATGCTTCCCTTCCCAGGATCATCTCCTGTTGGAATGGCCAGAGGCACATAGATGAGGGAAAGATGGTAGGAAAAAAGTGGAAGGAGAAAGGAAAAACTTCAGACTTGGAATGGGCATTAAGCCCTGGCTGGGCCAAAAGTGTCTGCAGGTGAAGGGGAGCAGGTGCCTGTGTGGGATGGTGAGAGTTTGGGGTCAGGGGGTTCAGTGCCTCCTCAGGAAAGTGGGTTTGGGCCCTTCCCAAGTGGCCAGAGGCTCTTTGGTCATCTTGAGTGGCTGCTGGGGCAAGGGAGCATCAGCTGCAACTCCCAGGTGTGTGCAGGGCCCTTTGCTGCTCTTGGGGATGGGGCAGGAGGGGGAATTCACTGCTGGGAAAGTGTCACATCCCTGGGACAGGAGGGACCCCAAGGACAGCCTGGGACTGCGCCTCTTGTGGCACTTGCAGGTGACAGGAGTGGGGGTGTCTCAGGTACCAAGGGGTGGCACAGGCTGTGCAGAGGATCTCTGTATTCTGAGAATGAGGTGTCAGGTGAAGCCACCTCACCTGGGTGATCCCAGTGGAGCCCCTGGAACTCGGGGCTTGGCACAGCCAGGGCCAGGCCTGGCAGAGCTGATCCCAGCCCAGCCATTCCCGTTCCTCCATGGAGAGCTGGCCCTTGGCTGCTGGCTGCTGCTCCAGGCACAGAGGGATTCCCCTGGATTTGTCCTCTGCTGGCTGGTTCTCTGTGCTCACTGTCATGAGCAGTTAAAGGCTTCCTTTGGGGCTTGCTGAGGGACATGCACCCCGTTTTTCTGTGCTCTGCAGTGACCTTGGGAGCACCAGTGAAAGCTGGGACAGGGCCAGGGCTGGGCCAGTGTCACCCTGAGATGCCACCTTGGCCTTAAGCTCCATCATAGCTCAGACCCACTTGGGGTGCAGCTCTGGATTGGGATGCTGTGAGCAGCTGATTCCACGTTCCAGTTGATGTTCATGGATCAGGAGAGGGAACTGGTGCAGCTCCTTCTGGCAGGTGCAGCAGGACTGCAGAGCTGGCTGTGAGGTGTGAGGCTCCCCTGGAAGGACACAGTGCCACCATCCCAGGACAAACCCAGCTCGAGGAATGTCTCCAGCTCTTGGATCCTCCCAGAGACAAAGGGAGGAGGCAGAGCCCTGCTCTGCTCAGCTGAGCCCTGCACACACCACCCTCAGTGGGAAGCAGCAGGATGATGATTTCTTTTCAAAAGTTTCTTTTCCAGCCCTGCAGCAGTGACTGCTCCCACTGGCCATGGGGCCAGCCTGTGACCACACCTGGCTGGGAATATCCCCTTGCTTTCAAACACATCCAAGCATTCCCACTTCAGGAATGCTTCCCAGGTCAGCTTGTTCCCAGAGAGGTTCCCAGCCATGCTCTGGCTGTGGGGATGCACAAGGTGACAGTGACATTTGGGGCTCAGCCCTGGTGGCTCCCCCTGCCCTCTCCTCACCCCTGTCCTGCAGTGTCCTGGTGGTTGTAGCTCCTGCTCAGGGTTTAGTGCCAGTGGGCAGTGCTGGAGCCTCATGTGCAGAACAGCAGCTGCTCCAGCCCCTGGCACTCAGTGACTCCACCTCAAGGCTGTGGGATCCTCTCCATCCTTTCCAGCTGCCCAGGAATGCTGGGCTCTGTCCATGTGCCTGGACAGCTCTGCCAAGGAAACAGAGAATCCAGAGTGTCCTGAGCTGGGGGAGACCCTCAGGATCATCCCTCCAGCCCCAGGCCCTGCTCAGACACCCCAACAACCCCCCTGGGCATCCCTGGAAAGTCCAAACTTTCCTGGAGCTCTGTGGGGCCGTGCCCATTCCTGGGGAGCCTGGGCAGTGCCCAGCATCCACTGGGGGAAGAACCTTTCCCTGGAATCCAGCCTGAGCCTGTCCTGGCACAGCTCCAGCATTCCCTTGGGCACCAGAGGGAAGAGATCAGAGCTGCCCCTGTGCTGCCCCTTGGGAGCAGCCAGTCCTTTGGCTGCTTGGAGCAGCTGGGATGGTTGGATGTCTCCATCCCAATGGATGGATCTTTGGATGTCTCCATGCCAATGGATGGAAGTTTGAATGTTTCCATCCCAGTGAAAGTTTGGATGTATTGATGTTTCCATCCCAATGGATGGATGTTTAGATATTTCCATCCCAAGGATGGAAGTTTGGATGTTTCCATCCCATAGATGGATGTTTGGATGTTTCCATCCCATAGATGGATGTTTGGATGTTTCCATCCCAATGGATCCATGTTTGGATATTTCCATCCCAATGGATCCACACTTGGATGTTTCCATCTCAAGGATGGATGTTTGGATGTTTCCATCCCAATGGAAATTTGGATATTTCCATCCCAATGGATCCATGTTTGGATGTTTCCATCCCAATGGATCCATGTTTGGATGTTTCCATCCCGATGGATCAATGTTTGGATGTTTCCGTCCCAATGGATGGATGTTGGGTGTTTCCATCCCGATGGATCAGTGTTTGGATGTTTCCATCCCAATGGAAGTTTGGATGTTTCCATCCAAGGATGGTCACAGCTGTGCCTGCTCCTTGCAGGAGGGACCATCAGGTCACTTCTCTTTCCATCATGCTGAGAAGGAACTGGACTTTGTTCAAGCCCAGAAAGAACCTTTTGGGTTCTTGTGACAAAACCAAATGAAAATGTAATTCCCCCTTGCCTGGCTCTTCACCCTCCTTTCAGCCTCATGGAGGGGGACAAATTCTGTGGTGGCTTTCAGCAGGTGACATTCACCTTTTGGGCTGGAGCATCAGTGGTGACCCCAGACTCATCTGGGGGTTCCTGGGCAGTAGGAAGCTGCTCTGGGCAGTGGCTGCAGCATCCTGTGCTCACCCAGGAGCTGTGTGTGACCCCCAATAGCTGTGTGTGACCCCCAATAGCTGTGTGTGACCCCCCAATAGCTGTGTGTGACCCCAATAGCTGTGTGTGACCCCCAATAGCTGTGTGTGACCCCAATAGCTGTGTGTGACCCCCAATAGCTGTGTGTGACCCCAGGAGCTG
>JAOTBB010001543.1:535241-549597 GCA_025629985.1 Chamaetylas fuelleborni | reverse complement strand
AAAGGAAATAAAGATGATGTTAATAGGACACACTGAGTGCAGACACTTCCTATAATTCATTTCCTCTTTGGAGCTTTAAGTTTTTTATTGTTCTTTTTATATAAAAAGCATCCAGTTTCTGGATTTCAGTCAGTTAGTTGTGTCAAGGGTTGGTTTAATGTTTACTAGTCCTTTATCAGCTCTAAAATGTGTAGAAATAAAAAGTGTACATGCATTTTAAGTCACCAGTTACTGCTACTTGCCAAGCACTGGCAGCATGTTCAGCTTTGTTGAAGTTACTGCAAAATCTGCTGAAACTCTAATCCACATTCTCTCAAAGCTGTCAAGATCCCTTTATTGAATGTTTTTTAACTTTTCAGAGAAAATTAATTAATTCACTTTGTTTCTGTGGTAAGCTATGAGTACATTCTTCAAATGTGTCCTACAGCATAACATCCAACAGCAGGCTACTAGACAATCTTTACTTGTCACATTTATTTATAGCAAATATGTGTGTATATATTTGCTTTATTTTGATTATGATGATTTATTTCCATTTGCAGACTGCTGCAGTTTGCTGAGAAAGATCCAAATTCATGAGGTTTTATTTTGCTGACTGTTCTAATAGAACACAGGGAAGTCAAAGTTTGCCAAGGAAATTTTTTATTTGTCGCAAAGACATTCATAGAACCATGAAGTGGTTTGGGCTGGAGAGATCATTGAGTTCCAACCTCCCAGTAGTAGGCAGGGGCATAAAAATTATGATCTTGTGATAACTAAATTCCTCCAAATGCAGAACTAGTAACTAAAGAAGTGTGGGCACATGAGGATTTTGATTAAGTGCAACGGAGTTGCTTTCTGTGCAGTTTCTCTTGCCTTTTTTTTGTGTTTATCTTAACTGTTTGGCTTCATTTGTGGTCGGTGAAGAGAGAGAAACTTCCTGAATATGATTCATTCTATCTATTAGATATGTCTTATTTGCCCAGAGAAGCAGTTAGTCCTTTCCTGCTTATTACAGGGGAGCTGAGATAGTAAAGCTGTTGGAATAGTTACTTACTATTTGAATGCCTTTAATTAGGTGTGATAAATGTCTTTCTTTGTGTCAGTCTTCAGAGTGATGTCACATTTGGCCACACAGCTTGCATGGACCAAGATGGTTAATTGCTCCAGGCCCTCTCTTTGTAGGCTTTGGGTAAGCACAGGGTACTTCTGGATAACACAGGGCCAACTGAGACATCAGAAAAACAAATAAACACACAAACAATCACGAACAAAACCAAACCAAACAAACAAAAGACCAACAGACATATACACACAAAAAACCCACACCAAAGCCCACACAACATTAAAAAATAAAAGCCTGTACTTGCAGAAATGAAATTCAGAAATTCCTTCCACAGTTTTTATCTGCGACTTGGCAGCACTCTTATTTTTTAGCTGAAGTGATAAACCTAGCACTCTAGCTGACCTGTTTAAAGAAACAACCAAACCTCCAAAAATATCTGAGCCAGGAACAGCGGTACCTCTAACTGGGCCTCCTGTCATCTACGCGCATATGAAAAATCTGAAAGCAAAATGAGAAGAGACATGCTGCAATTGCCAGAATGGAGGAAGAGAGCTAAACAGGAGAGATTCTGTGTCTGGTAGAGTGGCTTAAAACAAACTGGCAATTTGCATTTTTGAGAATGTGAAGAGAGTTGACTGTGTTCATGCGAATGGCAGAGGCAGCAATCCTGCTGAGTGGTCCTGACTGACTGGAGATGTGTAAAGCCATAGTCTGTAGTACCTAGCTGAAGCAGGGGAGAAAACTGAATCAGTGAAAGAATTTGAAGCAGACCAAGATGTAAATATTGTCGAACCCTGGAAGTAAGAAACTGCCTACCCTAGAGACTGAGGATTTAAAAGTTATCTGCTCTCTGCAATGTAGCAATTTCCAAAGTGTATTCTTGTACTGCGTGTAGAGAATCAAATTGTGCAAGTATCCTAGGGCAGTGCCAATTACTACATGAGATAATGTGATGCCAGGAGATGTTTGGGGTCTGTGGTTAAAGATATCCATGGCTCCTGAGTACATTGCAACAGAAAGCTATTTTGAGGCAAGCTGTGCTGGAGATGTTAGTGTGAAAAGTAGTGTCTAGAAGGCTTAAGGTGAACTCATGTTGTACAAACTGTTGATTTTATTGTTCCTAATTTGTAGTGTCTCCTACCCAGGACCCCAAAGCCTGCACATGGTACACTGTGATGTCATACACCTCAGTTAGAGAAATGCTGGGAAATGATGATTCTGTGATACTCAGTTGGCTGATGCCTGTGTGCTTTGCATATTTGTATCCTTAGTAGCTATAAAATTCAGGTGCCATTACTCCTCCTGTTTAGTTTATAATCCTCCAAGCATATCCCTCCTGGCATGAGTATAAATTAGGCTTCTGCCAGCAAAGCATAAGTATTTTCCAGAGGCAGAAGGGGTGATCAGGGAATTTCCACCAAACGTCTTCAGAAAATATTATTTACCAAAAGCTTTTAGCTGGAACATAAACCCCCTATGATTACAGCTCTTGCATAAAACATCCTACTCCATCCACTCAGAAATTTTTGATTAAAGAAGTAAGTGATTTACTAATCAACCAATGTGTGTCCTAGTAAAGCTGCACCTATGGACACCACAGATATAAAGAATAACTTTTTATGATCTGTCACCCCGAAGATGTCAGAATGAGCCTCTCCGTGTTTATCCTGCAGTTCTTTACCAAAGGTGATAAACAGGGTGCCAGACAGCAGTAATGAATTCCTAATTTCAGGAAATCTCTGACTCCTTTTTTGAAAAATGAAAATAGTTTGCTAAGAACCTTGTGATTTTTTTCATGGTTGAGTGATTTATTTGTTTCTGGCATTTGAGACAAGCAGTATATGATACACATGCAGCATCAAACTGCAAGAATAGTGCTTTAATTTCATCATCAGAATGGTGGGCTTGCTTTGTCCTGCATTATTGGAGCAGCAATTTCGTAATATTCCATTTATTTAACTTTCAGTATCCAAGTTAGGAGTCAAATACATTGGTTTAGTAAGGTATTGATAAATAAAATAACTATAGTCAGCACAGTTGTAGGAAGTGAATGGAAGAGACTAGTTAGTTTAGATTTGATATTCATTTCACAGTAGCTGTCATTCAGAAACCTTTTTGTAACATCAAGGTGGCATAAGATCAATGGCATAACAAAATATGACTGACAGCATAACAGTAAAAAAAAATACTCCAACATCCACTTATTTATAACAAAATGGTAACTCTCAGAAATATGTTCTCTGAGAGCTGATTTGTTCCATGTTTCAACACCAACCATCAGAAGAAGTGTCAGAATATGATCATGCAACGCAGTCAAAACTAAAATAAAATGGTCAGCATATCATAAGCCAGGTATGATTTAATGGGCTAGGAATGGATCTCAAGGTGAGGCAACTTTGCAAGTAGACTAAGATTCACTTTCTCATACACTTGAAATATTTCTTAGACTTTTAGAAACCTACTTGATGAAAAATCAACAGAAAGATTTTTTTAAAATGTAGTCCCTGCATTTGTAGCATCAAACTGCAAGGCTTAATTGTCTGTCATGAAATATTTTTTTCAGTGACATAGGGGGAATTATTTCTCAAAATATATTTCCTATTGTAAGTTCTGAAATGTCTTTCTGTACATCAGCTGTGCCCAAGTATGGGCTATTACTTAGTTAGCTTTTGTATAACTTTTTTTCTCTGCATTTTTAAGGTTGGAACTAAGCAAACAATTGTGCACATGCCCTGCAACCAAAACATCTTTCAGAACTATGGTGAGCGCTGTATGCCCAAGTGTAAAAGCCCAGGCAGGGGATTACCTGCAGTTCATCCTCTGCCTGCGTAAAATATCACTGCCCCTATCACCTTGCATACACCAGACATACTACTCACTGTTTGTACCCATCTTTTCTTCATTGCAATGGCCACTTAATATGTAACTCTGATATCCAAGTATCAGAGACTTCAGACAGGAGAAATCAGGTACATTCTTAATATGCCACCCAACCTCTTCCAAGTGAAGAAGGGTACACAGCACCCATCCTCTTTACACACATTTAGTAATGCATCACCACTTTTCCAGATACTCCAGATTTTGTAGTGTGGGTGGCTTTTGTCTAACATACATGGTCAGCTGTAGATAATAGCTCTAGCCATCTGTTTCCTGGAGAACATTTCTTTGACAGCTGCAGAGTCACTTCCTTTCCCACTCTAACAGTTAGGTGTTTTGCCAGTGTGCTTACTGGCAAGCAGTGTACAGGAAGAAGGAAAATAATTATTCAGGGTATATTTGGGAAACTGATAAGAAATCCTGATGCTGTTAGAACACAGAGCTAGCTTTTTATCTTTGTTTCCAGAAGGCAGTACTGCTGCAAGAAAAGAAAATCATACGGGTCTGGAAGTGAAGGGAAAAAGCCCCAAAGGAGTTTGCCCTCTTTCCTGTTCAGACATTAACATAACCTTATGTTTTGATAGGGTATGAAAAAACTACAGCTTAGAGATAAATTTAGGGGCTTTGCAATTCAAAAAGCTGTGACCTGGCCATATACCTATGTGTTTGCATATACATGCAAATGTCAAGACAACAGTAACAGTTGTCAGTTAAGACTGACAGTAAAACCAGTACACAGCTAAAAAGGAGGATGGAAATAATGCCCCTCTTTGGTTTTTCTACTAGGGGCAGAACAAGAAGCAGTAAATATAGAACTGTAGCAAAGGATATGGAGATCATGTGTCAGCAAAACTTTCTACAAGTAATGGTAGCACTGGAAACAATTGGCAGGGGTAAGATGGGAGAGAGGTATAATTAGAGGATTTTAACACCAGGTGGGAGAAGAAACTGCCAGAAATTACAGGCCAGCGAGAACCATCAGAAATGCCATGAGGCAGGCAGCTGGACTAGGATGACCTCCTGAGATCCCTTTCCTTTTCTTTAATGGGTCTGTAATTCTACTGTAACAGAATCAACTTTAAAGGGAAAACTGAGGTCTTCACACCTTGTGACTTTTATAGCACTGTCAAGACAACCAACAATTTGCCAGTGATCCATGATACGGTATTTATTTTCTGAGAGCACTGGTCAGATTCATGTACAGGTTTGCTAAGGAATCAAATAAGTGACTAAACTTTAAGTTTTCTTGAAACTGTCTACCCAAATATGACAACTTCTGAAATATTCTTCTGGTCTTTTAAGATAAAATCCTCTTGTTCAGTGCAATGTCCAGTTTTCACTGGGCATCAGGAGCTATAAGCAAAGGTTTTACAGGGTTCTTAGGTTTCACTGTACATGCAGTAGTGGCACAGGAGAGAATAGAGCCAATGTGTACAAGAAGGCTAATGGAACCCTGGGCTGCATTCAGAGGAGCAGTGGCAGTAGGTCAAGGGGGCAATGCTGCGCCTCTCTTTGGCCCTGGTGAGGCTGTGTCCAGTTCTGGGCTCAGCACAAGAGAGACATGGAGCTCCTGGAGTGGGTCCAGCAGAGGGCTATGGAAGGGAACTGAAGCCCCTCTCATATGAGGAAAGGCTGAGGGAGTTGTTTAGCCAGAGAGGACACTCTGAGAGAGGGGTTCTTATCAGTGTCTGTGGGTATGTGAAGGGAGTACATCTAGAGAATGGACCAGGCTCTGCTCAGTGGTGCCAAGCAGTAGGACAAGGGACACAGGGCAGAAACTGGAGCACAGAAAGTTCCACCTGAACAGTGTGGAAAGCTTTACTGTGAGGATGACTGAGCCTGGAACAGGCTGCTCAGAAAGGTTGTGGAGTCTCCTCTCTGGAGATATTCAAAAACATGTCTGAACACAATCCTGACTAATGTGCTCCAAGGACCCCTGCTTGAGCAGGGAGCTTGGACTAGCTGACCTTTAGCAATCCTTTCCAGGCTTAAACGTTCTCTGTTTCTGTGATAGCTTACAGAGTGTAATTGAACACTCCAGCTTTAATTAAAGGGAAGAATCTTGAACAGCAACTAAAGGTGCACTTTTTGGTGAAGGGAAGTTGCTATTGCCCAAGTGAGTTAGTAGAGCAAGTGTGGAATGACAGAATGGAGATCATGGGACTCACTGATCCTGTCCTGTACTTGGCATTCTTAGTTCCCTTCCCTGTTGTTCAAACATGGATTCTGTCATTCTTTCGCTGGACATGTGTATAAAAAAGCATCTTAGATATACCAAAAAAAAAAAAAAGTCCTTCTAGCAGCACAGGAAAAAGTCTTGCCATTCCAGTGATAGAGTATGGTCTTTGGCATTAAAAGGACACACTGGTGAATTGCTCTTTAAAGCCAGAGTTGCTGCTGATAATGGCATATTCTGGGAGGAAAAGAGCATAGAAGAGTTGCATCATCAGCATTAGCTGCTTCACAAAGTATTCAGGCCTCTCACTGAGGAGCAATAGTCACTATGATTTGCACTGCCCTAACACCTGCAAAGTGGCAGGAGGGCTAGTCCCTACAATCTGTAGGATTTACTAGCAATTGGAGCAAGGCCTGTGCAGAAAAAAGCTGCACTGTAAAAGTGCTCGTGTAAAACAGCTGTTGGCAGTTTTTTTCCTGTTTTTAAGAGGGAATTGTTTGTAATGTGCCACTGGTGAATTGGCCATAGGTACTACTAACTCTCATGGGTACCTCATTCTGCAGTGCACTCACATGCTGCAGTGCTCAGTTTCCTGCTGGTGTGAGGGGATGATGCACTGATGTTGCTCAAGAACACAACAGGATGCTGATTAGATCTGTGTTATTCTAGGTCCTTTATTTACCAAGTAAAAAAAATAAATAAATCAGCCAATTCTTTTATTTCCTGGAGTATGACATCTGACAGTTCACCTAGAGGAGACAATAAACTTCCTCTAACCAGAAGATTTAAATCCCAAAAACATGTCTGAGGCAGCTGCATTTGTATGAACTACTTTCTGAGACACTTGATAATGAGAAAATCCTTTGTGTACCCCTTACAGATGTTACAGATCACAATTGGCCTTGGATTTCCTAAAATCTTAACAGAAGAAAGATATTTCCTCAAAATCTATAGCCTATAATTTCTAGATCCACTAGAAATGCATTTGCAAGAAGTATTTTTACATGCACTGCTTTTGAACTAGTACAAACAGCATTGTGGGCAAAGTGCTGACTGATCTCACCTAAAAGTCACTTGGATGTCTCAGTGTCTTGGAGGTGTTTGCCTGATATGTTTCTGGGCATACTCTCCTAAGTCTCTGAAGCTGTTTTCCCTCTACAATATAGAGTAGAAAACAGTGAAACATATTCATGAGCAACTCTAATTCTGTGGTAGAAAATTGCCATCCAGTGACATCCAGTGTCAGCACTGAGGATAATTTTTGCCAGTTTTTAGTAGAATAGCAGTATGGCTTCACAAACCTTATGATACTGAAGGTAAGTGCTTTAAAACGTACTTCAAAGCATTAAAAGAAATTAAGAACAAAGATTACTACAAAGAAATCCTATTGTAAATATGCACATTGAAAACCTTTGCTGTTGAACAGGCTAAGCATATGCTGAAACAGACCACAGTAAAAGAAATAGGGAGAAAATCCTTTTTATGCTGTAGGAATTTAAAACCCCAGGCTTTCTCCTAATTTGCTTTTTATTATACTTTTAAAACAAACATTTAATAGGCAGTTTTAAATAGATAAAATATTCATCTGGACATCAAATATATATATATGTGTATTTCAATTTAATTTGAGGTTATGTTTGTGAAAGTCCTCTACTGGAAAAGTAGCGAATTTGCTCCTTTGGAATGTCTGGTTTTGTTGGACAAAGAAATTTGCCACATGACAAATAGTAGGCATCTATAGGGAGTTGTTTCAATGCCTATTTCAGCCTTTCTCGTGGAAGACAGGAGAGACTTGCACTTCCATATGAAGTTTTTAGACCCGAGTCTGTGTAACATGTCTGTTATCTGTTCTGAGCAGCCTTTAAAACAAAGACTGGACCATATCCAGCAGAGGCTAAGGAAAAGAGAGTTTGGTGTTGATTAAAACCAAAGCATCTAAGCCACGTGGAGTTTTCCATTGCTGTCTCTTAGATAAGTGCTTGGCAGTCAAAAGGCTCCCTCATGCTTCTCCTGTAACTGCACCTTTTGAAGCTGTTGGAAACCACCCTCCTTAGGACTATTAAGGCAGGGAGGGGAAGAGAATGAATTTGTTCTGAAAGTAAAGAGAGTACAGAAATCCAGAAACAGGAGAAATCCATTTCTACAGAGATTGATTTTTCATTTCTACCTGGATCTGGATGTGGAGAGATAGACACTCTTCTATATATATATTTATATGTAAATGTATAGGTACACATCAAAAGAATTTAAGTTGTCACACAGATATAACACAAAATATAACTTGGCAGCTACTGTTATGCTAACAGGTTTTCTCTGGCATTTTATGTTCTTGATCTAGATTTATGGAGCAGAACATATGTCCGTCAAACCTTGCCTATTCAGAATAACAGTAACTTCAAAGTACTGAAAGTATGTTGTGCAAGGCAATGGGGAGCTGTTTAAGAAATATTTTACATAAAAGTCTCTTTAGGAGCCACAATACTCCTAATGATATATTTAGAACTCGATTCAACATGGCTTGGAAAGATTTTACGTACAAACTTTTTAGATGACAAGTTCAAACCATTTGTATTGGAATTCTATTTGAAACTCAGTAACTGCAAAATCATATGTCAGTAGTGTGATTATCCAATTAGTAACTATCTTCAGATTATTATTTTCTGTATTCCAGACGCCTTTTTTATGCAACACTGAGTGCAGCATGCTCCAGGTTTTAAAGCATAAGTGTCTAACATTTTCTCTAGCTTCAGGCACTAAAGTATTACAGGAACATTTTTCAGCAAACTGTTGACAAATTGCAGGGACTAAGCTGTTAAAATATAAGGTATGTGGGTAAGAGTGCAGATATTGTTTGCATGCAATCATTTGTGTTTTGAGTGGCCAGTGAACAGTGTCCTGTGTGTACCACAAGTGGCAGAAACACATTGTGGGGTTGCTGGCTGCCCTGTGGCCTCGCTGATCACCAGAGGGAGACAGAGCGTGTAACATTTTAAGATAGTGCTGACAGTGGCAAGCAGTGCTCAAGGTAAAGGTAGCATGAGATTTTGTGAGTCTCATAATGATGAGATTTCACTGCTCTGCTCTGTTTTCTTTAGGGTGGACGCACATATGACAGGAGACGGATGAGTAACTTCGTACCAGCACAGGACAAAATATTTCTGAATGTAGGCAGACTTAGTAATCATTTTGTTTTATTCTGAGTTAATGAAATACATATGTAAACACAAACGGTTTGATGAAATCAGCGCAGAAGCATATGTGCTTTTTGGGGTGCTGCCTTGTTGAGAGAGAATGAAAGGGGTGTTTGAGATCCCATCTTCACACCAGAGAGAACCTTTTGTTGTTAAAAAGGACATGTCTACAATGATATTTAATTATTTCAAAACTTCTTACTATTATGTAAATTTTGGTGGTGAGAATATTGAGAAGTACATTCTCTTTTACAGCCACAATTCTTGTAATTAACCTGTGTTACTAGAGATGATCTCTGCCTGACACCTGCAGAGCAGTGAGATCATCCTGTGGATGATGAACTCAAGCCTTTACTGATCCATCAGCCAAAATAATGATTTAGAAGTCTACAGCGGCTGTAGTGACTGCTGGAAAAAATCTAGCAGCCAAAAATCATGGTACTTCTCCAGGCAACAGACCAGTAGGTCTCAGAGGCCCCATAATTACCTGGATGAGATGGCTTCTCACAGGTCCCATAGCTAATCAACATCCTCTGCTCTCAAGAACTTGCATTTGCTAACTGCCTATGTGGCTAAATTACTTCGTTCTGCTTTCTATCTTACTTTATTGATAGGAAAGGAAAAACTGGCAACTTAATGATTTGCAAGTAGTTGGGCTGTCAGACAGTTTTTCCCTGAAAGCCCATTCAGTGTCATTTCCCTGACATGTGTTGGAGCAAAACCATTCTGTAATGGTCAAGATAATGTGGACTCTCAAGTATTCCGTATTACAAAACACACACAGAAAATCTGTCATTTTTTCTGTGTACCACCCATGATTGTAGGAGGAATGAATTGCTTACACAGCACTCATTTTAAGTTACCAGGAAAAAAGCTCTTATCTGTTCAAACAGAGTAGTATGAAAAGTTGTTTAAAGTATAGAGGAGAAGAAGGGAAGACACTGAAGCTTCCAAAGCACAGAAAGGCAAAAAATACTTTTTTTAACCACATAGCTCATTTTTTTCTGTTCAAAATAGCACTTTCATACATGGCTATGGCCTTGGCTCATTTTGGCTACTGCAACTGTTTTAAATTTAGTGTGGAAAAAGTGTCCCACATGCCAGTTCTATGAACCATTTCTTTTATAGCACTGAAATAATGCCATTTCTTAGTCAGTCAGGCCAACAGGATTACCTGGTTGTTAATTGTTTGGGTTTGACCTTACTGAAAGTTTTTCACATTTAAAAATAAGCTGAATTAGATAAGCAGATACATACAGTTCTCTTGTTCTACTTCCTCTCAGATATCAAGTTTTTGCTGGTTCTCACTAGCAGAATTAATTCTATATAGTGGCCAGACAAAAGAAGCCATATATATTTCTACAGGTAGTACATGCACTCACATAAGTATTACCTGAGTTGGAATTTACCCTGCTAGTGCATGGTTTGCTTTAGGAAATCTCTCTGTTAGTGCAAACAGAAACTTAAAGCAGGGAAACACTTTTTCAAGAAAACAAAAGCCTAGAATTATATCTATTTTGAGCACACATTTTAAGATTGCTTTAGAAAATATATACTACTATTGTTTTTATTTCATCATGTCTTTTGCTTCTTTATTTAGTCATTTACACAGTATCCATCATGATAAAATGTAACCATCTGTACTATGTCACATGAGCCAAATATTCCTTCTAATGAAGTTCCTTGGGAATATTGTCATTAATTTCCAGCTATACTGGGAATTTTTCCCAGTGTTTAAAATTAAGTAATGTCTTTCATCTCCAGAGATCTTCAGAGTTTCTCACATGCTGTGGACCTGCCCCCAGTTCTTCAAAGAATTTTCCTCCAGTGATGTGATTTAGGTT
Source organism: Chamaetylas fuelleborni (assembly GCA_025629985.1). NCBI lineage: Eukaryota > Metazoa > Chordata > Aves > Passeriformes > Muscicapidae > Chamaetylas > Chamaetylas fuelleborni. Next base: position 538,464 of record JAOTBB010001543.1, on the reverse strand, counting down.
TTAGTTCAGCACATGCAGGGCTGGGTGTGTATATATAGTGTTTTTATATCAAAAGCAAACACATTTTGTGTGAGTGCTTGAGTCTGCACATGCACAAAGGCAGGTTGTGTGTTTTAAAGAGCCATTGTTTCACTTACTGGCAGAGCGTAACACGGGAGAGGCTGACGGGAGGCAGAGGAAATATTAACTATTTTGGCACAAGAGTCAGGAAGATAGCTGAGCTTCAGAGAAGCAATTTGATGCTTTTTCACCATCTGCAAAAGGATTTTTCTCAGCTGGTTGGTACAGGCAGCTACAGACCACGAGTGAGCTCATGCCTGTGTCTGTCTCATTGAGCTTCCTGCTGCAGTTGCTGGAAAGCCCATTTTCTTCCTCTGCAGCTTCAGGCAGCTTTGCTAAGGAAGGACCATGACAGCATGAAAGTGGAACATATAATAGCTTCCTGTGAGACACCAAATTCCTTTTATTTGGTCCTTTGACTTCAAAAATAAGTTAGAATTCAATTGTAATAGGAAACTACTAATAACCCTTCTTCAATATCTACAATTCTTGTTGGAATCTAAACCTCACCAGACACTAATAGTTGCTCAAATTGTACTTTACTTCTGTCTGTGTTCTTTCTCCATTCTTCTTTTGGAGAGAAGGAAGGGTTAAGCCCACATCCTCACAGAGGAGTAATAGTTCTGCCCAAAAGACAAGTCACAACCAAACTATTTAATTGTAAACGTCTCACTGAAGAATTGGTACACGAATGAGACATGACTTCATCCTTTAACCTACATCCTTCACTGGTCTAGGGAACCCTGATGGGTTTGGCCCATTTTAGTCATAGTTGTCATGGGAGATCCTTAATGACTTAGTAAAGTAGCTTAAAAAAATCTCCATACAGAATCCAGCATATGGTATATTTATTGGCAAATGCTAATCCCCCTAGGAACAAGTTCTGTAGTAACAAATGATGAATGATGTGGCTTCATAAGCACTCATGTCATCAAATGCACCACTGACCTTTTTACATTTTCTGGGGGATTTTGTGCTGTGTGCAGTTTCTCTGGTTTGGAAGTGAAGCAGTTTAACACCGTGTCCTGAAGGAAACAGGTAATCAATAATTTCACTTTTGGTTACTGTAAAAGGTAAATGAGGCCTATGTATTTGTTGGGCAAGTAAACAATACAGGGTTTAACAAAGCTTAAGCAGGGCCTAAGAGAGAACCTGATTACTCATAGTGCAAGGACACAAAGTAGACTTCCTATACAGGAGAAAAGAAGTTAAGAGTAGGCCAAAAAGGTCAGTGTTAAAACACACCGTGTTGAACACAAAGAGTGCCAGAGTTTAAAAAAGAAAAAGATAAAGGGGGAACAAAATTACTTCAAACATGTTTTCTGAGGGAAAGAAGGAAAGAAGCTAAACTGGGAAAAAAATACTTCACTCTTCTGAACAAGTCTGTTAGGAATTTTAACAGGAGATGGCCGTAAGGTAGCCTGCAGTTAGTGACCAGCAACCAAGAGGATGAACTCCCATTGAAGTTATTCTGAGAGATTATCTGAATCTGTTACCTGGATCCTGTGATTATAATTTTGATCTTGGGCTTGTTTGGAGGTGGGAACTCTAGGAACTGTACTGAGAACAAAGAAGGCCAGCTGAAATTGCCAGATTGAGAAAGGGAGCTGAAGATCAGGATGCAGTCATGTCTGGCCATTCCCATAACTTGAGACTAATCTGCCCACAAGAGCAGTGTCTGAACCACCATTCCAGCAAAGTAAGATTGCTTCTGAAACCAGAGCACCTTTTCCAGCAGAATGGTTTTCCAAAACTTTCCAAATTTTAGGATCTGATAGAAAGAAGCATCTGTTACCACGAGTATTTAACACACACATCTCTGTGTGTACAGCATACAGTCAGTGCTGCAAACAGGTACCCACTGGTTGCAGTACAGACAGAGCTTTGACAATGAATGCTTTCTTTCTCTTATTGGCCATAGACTGCATTAAATTCAAAACTAAACTCTTTGTTGAGCCAACTGATGAATTTGAGTTCTTCTGTTCTTGACTTAATTGCTACAGCGCTCTGCTTTACCCAGCAAGAGCTGGTATCAGGTAAGGCAGCCCCCGTGGGAGAAATTGAACCTGTATGTGGTAAGGTGCCAAGTGAAACGAAGGAATTCCACAGCTCCAGTGGTAGTGTAGTTGGTTTTGGTCCTGGCTTCTCTGTGCTGCTCTGCCCAACAGCTGAGATGAACTAACAGAGCTGTGTTGTAGTGCATGCACCCAGCTGTGGACAGACAGGTTGGACACACTGTCTATCCCCTGGGGCTGAATCTGTAGGAGGCATGTAAGTAAACATATAGTTAAATTATCTTGATTGTAAGACACTCGTGTAGCAGATACCAGCACCATTCTGAGGAACTGCTAATATTAGTTTACCATGTGTTGCACTACATGCCACTGAAATCCATGTGAGGAATTGCTCAGTGAATAGTCAAGAGGGAAGAAGTGAATTGCTGGCTGGACCACCACTGTTTCTTCCTTTTAATGTAAATCCTATGGGGCTTTTCTGGCTGCACCATGCTTCCCTGTAGAAGCTGAAGAGATTGCAAGTGGTGCTGAGCTAGAAGTGCCACCTTCTCCATTTTTGTGAAGACTGACCAGAAAGCCGTGCCCTTCTGCAGCTCCTCTCCTATCTTATGCCTCAGGACACCCATACAGATCCACAGGGAATGCTCCACAGAGATCTGTCAACCACCTCTCTTCTCCCTGTTGCTCACCCTCAGGCCCCAAGGTAAGTAGATGCTTTGTCAGCACCACAGAAACAGTCCTTGAGACCAGCACAGGCACACTGGAAAACACAGTAATTTAAACAGACTGAATTGCTTGGGACTGAGTTTGCCAAGAGAATTTTTGAGCCATGAGAACATTTATACATGCTGGGCCTGGGCTGCCTTCTCCATCCCATCATGACTTTCAGCCCTAATTGATTGGAACTGCCAAGCCTGGCTGCCAAACAGAATATTTTTACAATCCTGGTTCTATTTATGCACTGACAAACGCAAAACTTAGTGTCAGAAAAGAAACTGTGAAGCAGAACTGTAGAAAAAGAAAGGAATTGGCAGAGAGGACTATGAAATGATGAACAAGGCACCGAGGGGGTTAATGGGTGAGCATTTAATACTTTAAATATTGTGTAAGAAAGGAGAAAAGGCTCCTTGTGCCTTCATAGCCTTCCC
>JAOTBB010001543.1:461464-472202 GCA_025629985.1 Chamaetylas fuelleborni | reverse complement strand
CTAGAAGCCACAAACATTTAAGCTCTCAGTGTGTTCAACCTGCATTTTGAATCCAAAGCCAGTTCTTGTGGCAGCTTCAGAACTGCTTTTTCATGTTTATTTGAGGCTATTTATGGAAAGGATATTCAATATCTAAGGAACTTCCTATAACCCTTTTCAAAGTCTCATGAGAGTAAAAAAAAAAAAAAAATAAAAGATTTTTGGAAAAATATACAGATGGCAAACCTGTTATTCACATTTATGTCATATTTTGTGAGCTACCCTAAAGCACTTCATGTTATATGTGCTTCCTTAGAATTTATACTTATGTTGATAAGATGAGGATAATTTGGTACAAAATAAAACACACTGAAAAAATGAAAAAAATTCAATCAACTATGGAGTGAATTGATTCAATTTTCTGTTTGGTGAAGTCTATATAATACTTCTCCCTGAATGTAAACAATTTCTCTGGGACTGCTGAAATTAAATAGTAATAAGAAGAGCATATTCACTGGAAATTTTAAACAGCAGTACCAACTCCATGACATTGGAAGTTTATTTAAAGTAATGTTGGTTAATTAATCTGCTAAGGCTACAGCAGATCGGTCAGCATGGTCTGGTATTTAACATAAATTGCATGCATACAAGCTATAGCTAAGCTGCAATAAAGCTGTCCAAATGGAGGCTAAGATCAGAGGTGTTTGTGAAACTGAGCCTAGAGTGTGAGAGTGCAAACAGGTTGGGGCTGCAGCTCCAGCAGGTTGCAATCCTCTGCACAGGCACCTGGCAGTCCAGCAGTGGCAAAAAGGGCTCCCTGAGCTCTCCCTGAACAGTGCCTTACTGTCTTAACATCAGGACCCTGCTTCAGTGCAAGGTGTTAGTTTTAACCCCTGCCAAATACAGTGATTTATCAGCTCAGCATGTCTCATGGGGCTGTGCTTGGGCCAGTGTTGCAGCTGTACAGCTGGTGCAGTCCTTGAGGGGCAGGAATGAATGCTACCTCCACTGCAGTGTTGGCACAAAGTAACGTTATATGGTGGCACATGTGAAGTCCAACTACAGAGCAAGTCACTAAAATCAGCAAAAGTATGAATGAGGAACTCATTCTGATTAGGATCAGTGGAAAACCAGTAAAACTACTGAACTCTGAACTTCTAGATTTTGATTTTCCTATTATAACAAAGAAAATAAAAATGTTTTAATTCCTCCTATCTCGGTCATCTACTAATAAAATTTAGGCGTAATTGCTATTCTTCTGTGACAAGAATTAGTCAGTGACAAAGCGATTTCTTACACCAGTAGTATTTGAGGAATCACTTGCTCCATTTCTGGCATCTTTTATACTGAATTCCCTACTTGAGTGAGTTCCATAATTTTTAATCATAAACAGATTTGGTGAGAACTCCTTGAAACAAACAATTCTTTTAAGGTCACTCAGTCATCTGGGGGGCATGCATGTGCATTGCACACCAAGGAGTGTGTCCTTGCTTTGGCTGGGATTGACTTAATTTTCTTCCTAGTAGCTGGTACAGTGCTGTGTTTTGGATTTAGTATGAGAATAGTGTCAATAATGCTCTAGTCTTTGGTAAGTGGTGTCTACCCTAAATTAAGGACTTTTTAATGTCCCCTGCTTTGGCACTGAGCATAAGAAGCTGGGAGGGAGCACAACCAGAACAGCCGATCTGAGCTGGCCAGAAGGATATTCCATACCACAGAATGTTTTGTCCGGGGGGAGTTGACCAGGAGCTGCTGATCTTAAGCTCAGCAGTCTTAAGCTGTGCCAGGAGAGATTTAGGCTAGACATTAGAAAACAATTCTCTTCAGAAAGCATGGTTAAGCAATGGAATGGGCTGCCCAGGGAGATGGCAGGGTCACTGTGCCTCAAGGTGTTTAAAAAAAGAATGGATGTGGCACTCATTCCATGGTTTAGTTGATAAGTGGGTGTTAGGTCAGAGGTTGGAGTTGATGATCTCAAAGGTCTTTTCCAGCCTTGCTGATTCTTTGATTCTATGGCTCGGAAACAGTCTAGGCATCTGTCAGCAGGTGGTGAGCATTGCGCATCATTTCTTTCTCTTGAGTTTTATTCCTCTTTCTCTCTCCTTCTCTTTACTACTAGTACTATTACTATCATTAGCATTGGTATTATACTGTATCTTATTTCAATTATTAAACTGTTTTAATCTTAACACTCCATCAAAGTGCAAATATAGCATGCTAAATTGATCTTCTCCAGTGGAAGAGTTGTCTGTATGAGTTGTCTTGCAGGATTTCAAGCTCCTTTTTTCCAAGTTGTAAAGCTGGCAGCAGATTATTTTTGATTATCCTCTTAAGAATTTTCAGGATGGAATGAGTCATTTCCACAGTGTAGTATAGCAGTCCTTCTGATAGCAGCCTCTGTAACAACCAGGTATTGTCCATATGGGCCACAGCAAATCTTCCATACAGGAATCTTTGTACTTTGGGTGCCCAGTCACAGGGAACAACTCACAGCTGTTTTGGCCCTTGATGACTACAACACAGAAGGACACTCACTGTCTTTAGACATTTACAGTTCAGGACAAGAAACAACAGGCAAGATAAACAAATGGAAGAGGCTAATAAAGTGGTACAGTAGTCCTGGTACACATGAAGAATTAGAACAGCAACAGAAACATTAAAAATCTGTTTTCCGAAAGGACTTTGTGACAACAAAGAACCTCTGGATGGTGTCAAGGGGCCAGTGCTGCAGTATACAGAATTCCTGGCCAAAGAAAGGGTAAAGGGAGAAACGTAAAGGGAGAAAGACCAGACTTTATTAAACCTGCATCTTTGTTTGAAGTCTTGTAGCACCACTCTCCATCTTCCATTCTGCTAAATATCCTGATTTATACTTTACATCTCTTCATCCATTCACATACAAACTCAAGTAAGAACTTGTGAACAAGTAAGATCACACTGAGAAATAAAACTTCCCTGTACTGATTTTCAGTGATTCAAAACTCATTTAATGTATGTATTCAATGTATACAAACAAGCACCACTAGGAAAACAGAAGTAAATAATAGTCCCTATCAGCTGTGTTTCACACATACACAGAATTGTTTATGTGATAACCTATTAATGAGATAACCTTATTGATCAAAATAGAACCCTATCTGAGCATTAAAAGCTATTACTGGAATTTCAAAGACATTCCTAATTCAGATATACATTTTCTACATTTTTAGGCTTCAGTATTAAAGATGGTAAGAAAGAACACTCCAGTGTTTTTCTCTTTCCTTTAGCAGCAGACATGCAATTTTATTTTATTCTCCTTTAAAAGCTGAAATGCCTTGATTTTGTCCCAATTTTAAAGAAAAACTGACTACTCCTGAAAGAAACAGCCTAATAGGTAAGAATTTGATAATGTTACAGGGGAAAATGCACCTCAAATTAAAGGCTGCTAAGTAATTTGTTTGACCTAGAAGAATTCCTGCTTCAAGATGTTGGCAGGCAAGGGAATAGAAATTTGCATTTGCTATATACAGAACAAGCTTGGAAGGTTACCCATATTATTTCAAGGACTAGATATTCAGTTCTAAATCCTTGGCTGTGTCTGAAGAACGCCTTTGTGCTTCAAAGGAGCTGGTAGTCTCATTAAAGTCACCCCTACATTTTGGTGTTTTGGATCAGGCACTTAACTGTCTTCTCTTCTGATATCTCTTGAGGCTGACTCAGCTTTTAGCATATCTAAGGGGTGGAGATGTTAGCCAAAGACTGTGGGCACAGTGCATCCTTGTGTGCCATCAGCCAAAGAGAGGCTAGCACCAGAGTTACCTCCCTGGCTCTGTGCTGCCAGATGCTGCTTGTGCTGGGGCACTCTGTCTGTGCCTTTAGGAAGCTGTCTGCACAGGACTGAAGCAATAAAGACTGTACAGGACACATGTTCTCTCAGGCTTAGTCTTGCTCGCTTGATCTTTAAATGGAGCCAAAACAAATGGTGTTTATACATGACCTAACCCAGTGGGCTCCCAGTGGATGACATGGGCTCATATTTGCTATTGCATTACAAAATATTAAGAAGCTGTTGCGCTATGTCATTATTATTCAGTGCATGCCTGAAAGTGCAAATGGTGTTTTTGAAAAGCCTCCAGTAAAAGTTAATCTAGCTCTGTAGTTTTGCAGTGTAATGAATAGTCACTTTCCAGCCAGCCAGAATTCTAATTACAGCTCACTGCAAAGAGACAAATGAATTTATCTGCAGTCTCAGTTTGCAGTGCAGGCACACACACGCACAGTGAAGTGCATGATGAATGATGATGAATCCATGACCCCTTCTATATTCCTTTCTCAAAGCATGGGATTTGATATCTCTTCAAAGCACAAAAGAAAGGATAAACAATCATCAGTCATTTTTAACAAGGAAAGTTTAGTAAAGGGAAGCAAACAAAATCTGTCTTCAGTTTATGCTACCCGTAAAGGAAACAAATTCAAGTGTTGAGCTTTTGAGGGAAAGCAGCGCGAAAAATCAACCCTTTGGTACAAAAAACCTAAACCAAAACACAACAAAAAACCACCTCCGATTAAAAAAAAAAAAAAAAAAAAAAAGCAAATGAAAGGAACCCCTCCACACCTCCACACCTTGACTGAGTCATATTTTGGAGTGGGAAAAACAGAAAAATAAATAAAGGAGACAATCACTTGGCTGTATTCTTCATAAACCAGAGACCCAGACAAAATAACCTGGTAATTACTAAACCACCTCTCCCTGCGTTTAAGAAGGATGATATCTGATAAAGATATCAGAATGACCCCTGTGAGTATGGGAGGAGCAACCTCTCTGCCCAGCAACTTCACTACTGTGAGCATTCTAGCGGTGGCTGCCTTTACACCAGGCTGACTCCTCACTTGGTAGCAGTCAGTGAATTCAGACTGAAGTATTTTGACAGGTAGGAGGATACCATGGCACAAAGCCATAGTACCAGTGCTGAAGAGAGAGGGGAGAGGCTTTGCCAAAATATACTCCCTCAAAGGTAGCTGCTTACTGTAATCACACATCATTTATTGAGTATGAAAGACAGTCTGATACAGGCAGGGTGCAATGACCTTGCAATTCATTTCACTTTTCTTTGTCACAGACAAGACACAGCTGGGTCAGACTGAGGTTCTTACCCACACTATCTGACCAATATGTGCTTTTTTTGCCCCCTGCCTAGCATTAGTTTTCTTTATAGAGACCAATTAGGAGAAATTCCTCCTCAGAAGTTAGCAGGTCAGATAGAGTGCAGGTGTTTACACTGACCCAACTCAACTGCTCCCTGTTGAATCTGTCCAGAGCACTGTCCAGTGTGTCGGTGGTCCCCAGACACCACAGGGACCTTGCTGACCTGGCCTGTGCTTGCCCAGAGTGGAAGGGGAGACCACCAGGACATCTCCCAGAGCTACTCCAAATACCTGTTTGTCCTTGCATGATGCATAATGGCATTTATCAGCCTGGTCTGGCAGAAAAATAGTGTTGAGGTTTTTTCGGATGGCATTTTGGCAAGATCTTAGTGCATCAGAGTTTCTCATTACTGGAATGTACAGGCTTTATTAAATATGTCTGTGCAGTTTCATGTATCACAGGGTTTTCCTGAGTTTTAACAGGTTCATTAGTTTTGTGACAAACAACATTATGATATTAAGATACTTACATGGAGTAAGATGGAGCACATATAAAAAATATTAATCTTGTTAGGCAGCTCCATGTTTTAGATGCTACCCAGTGTCTGAGTTCTTCTCTTATCTGCAGCTCCTTCTGTTTAAGTAATTAGGGTGTTTTGTTGACATTAAAAGGCTTGAATGTCTTAGAAAGTTTAAAAGTATACATTCACCTCCTTTCACTGCACCCAAATTCACTTTCAGTCATCTCATAGGGTATAAACTGTGTCATACTCTCTGGAAACTTGACTGATTTCGTTGAACTCTAGACAACTGGGATAAGTATATTGTTGACACATAAGCAGATAAGAGGATGTGGGCAAATTTTGGCAGGTGACCATCCACTGACATGACAAATGTGCTGCTTGTAAGCCACGTGCCATAAACCATTATATGTACGCACTGCCTTTCTTTTTAATCCATAGCACACATTGCATAGATGGGACAGCTAAGAAATCTGTTCTTGTGAAATAGATAGGCTGTAGGTAGTAAACATGGATTTGTTTTGTTAATGGGTTTGCTTGCAGAAAGTCACTAACTCTTAATGCATATAGTTGCTGGGGATCAGAATGTGTATTCATTCAGTGGGCTCTAAGTACTCCTGTGGCAAATATCTCTTTGTTCCAGCTATACTGTATTTTTTTCTTTATTTCTCCTAATTAATATACAGACAGTGCTCACTATTATTTTCCCAAGAAAACCAGGCATTATTGCATTTTGGCTAATCAGATCTCCATTTGTTTCTCTTTTCTCTTTGTGTTTTATAGGGCATCAATATACTTTACAAGTGCTTCCTGATCTCTTGCTTTGAGGTAAAAAAATTTCAAAATGCAAAATGCAGACCAAGAACTTTTCCTTATAAAAGAAAAGAAAGCAAAATATTCATCTATGTAGTACTTTTATAAATCAAAGAGTAGGAGAAGGATTTAGGATTCTCTCAGATAGAAAAAAGAAAAAAGACTATAAGAAAGAGTACTAAAAGTCCTGGATACAGCCCCAGAAGGCAAAGGCATACAAGGTAAAAAAATGTTGTGTGTGCCCACAGTCTTTGCAACATTTACTCCCAGGCACTGGGGATGCTGTTAAACAATAACACCTTATGATGGTTTTACAAGAGCAAAAGGAGACAATCTTCAGTACTAGTAGAGCCATCCAAGTACTTCTGAATTCCCCACTGAGCTGGGATCCAGCCACATTAAGAAAGGGTTCTCACAGGCACCACATGGTGGATGTGGCAGAACGCAGCCAAAGGTTTCTCCTGAGTCCCTTCTGTATTTCATAACACTTAAAGTCATTCAAAGAGATATCATGCTCAAGGTGTTGGAAAAACAAATTTAAATTGATGTACTATGGCTGGGGAAAATCAGCTCATGAAACCCAAATTTTAATTTTTGGACTTCCTGTTATTCTGGGATTTATAATGTAAGAGTTTTCTTCATAGATTTTAGGCCATCAGTTAAGGAAGTCTTTGACATTTTTACTATTTGCACAACATAAAATGTATCAAGTTTATCTACTTTCCCATGGTGGCAAATGAGAAAGTGATGCAGCTGATCTCCAAACTGAACTTGATTATGAATAAACTAAATTCACAGGTACAGCTGTAAATGTCCTGAAGTACAGTCCACCTATTAGAGTGTTTCTTAGATAAAATTCACTAAAAATTAAATTTCTAGCTGCTTTCTGGTGAACCAGCTTATCAATTTCATCAATGAAGCCTTAGATTCCAAGGGTGGAAAAGCCTGCCTGATAAACAGAAGATTCTTCCTGGTTAGGGAAGCTCCCTGATTTTGGGAATTGGAATTTTTCTGATTATGCACAGTTTGGCTGGAAATCTCAATTAAAAAATTGGAGAATGGGAGAATTATGTGGCTGCAGAGGAATGGGGGGCTTGGAGGGGAGTAGGTCCTGTGGGCACAAAATCCTCAGAAGGAGCATCCAAACACCCTCAGATTGGATTTAACACATCCAATGCATTAATTCAGTTTCTCACTGAGAGATTTGGTGATCTTTAAAAGATCTTTTCCTCTTGCTGTCCCTGATCCCCAAATCCCTGGAGGGAAGTGACCCCTCCAGATCCTCCCTGAGCCTTCTGGGCTTGATGGAGGGCAGCAGAAACAAGAAAGATGGAAAACATGGAGAAACCTTTTAATCTTTTCAGGAAACTCATGCTTTCCATAAGGGCAGAGTTCACACTTGAGAAAAAAAGGGGAAAATTACATCTCCCCACCCACTCTCACTTAGTAGGATACGATCCTTTAATTACCTCTTTATTTCTGTGCTGAAGTTGTACCTCAGGGAGGGCAAAAAAAAAAAAAAAAAAAAAAGAGCCAGACCCTTCCAGCTGTAATTACTGTGGGTTTGATGGGAATATTGCCTTGGATAACGGGCCCACGCTCCCTAATCCCACAGCCTTCGAGGCATCCATGAGAAAATTAATCCTCTGGGTAAAATCCGTGTCCGCCTCGGGAAGGTTTAGAGAGGTGGAATTGGGCTCGTGCCCTCAGGGAGCTTTGTGGGCAGAAAAAGGGCAGGAGGAATGAACTAGTTTGCTGAGGAAAACTTAGGAATTCTCATTTTCTTGGCTTTTGGCAACTCCTCGTAGAGCTGGTACCACCATCAGCCCCCTGCATGGGGCTGGAGGGGGGAATTGGGGTGTCCAGGGGCTCCAAAGCTGTGTCCCCAACCTTTGGCATCTCCATCCATCATCCAAGGACCTTCTCACTGGTACCTGCCCCAGGAGGGTGCAGGGGAGGGATGATGCCAGGCTGGATACTCCAGATCCCATTGTTCAGCAACACTCTGGTCCAGAACAGGAGGATTTGGTAATTTGGGGAGAATTGGGCTGTCCAGGGACTCCCAGACCTGTGTTCCCACCCCAACCCCATCATCCCCAGGCTGGCATGCTTTGGATCCCATTACTCAGCCTGGTCTATACCAGCAGGATTTGATCATTTAAAGATGGTTTCACTCAAAATTTCTCGCAGCAGGTTCTCCCAACGCAGCGATGGGAATTCCATCCAGCAGCATCCCCTTGGATTTGGGGCAAGCCAACAGCATCCCCATCCTCATCCTGTGCCCAGAGCAGCTCCCACCTGACCCCACCACGCCAGTTCCCTGCTCCCAGTGCCCCAGGACTCACCCCAGTGCAAAGACATCCGAGTGCTTGGAGAAGGGCAGCTTGTCCTCCTCGGTGTCCGGGGAGAGCTGCCGGATGATCTCGGGAGCCAGGTGGCACAGCCAGCCGTTCTGGATCCGCAGCTTGTTCTCCCTCCTGCAGACAAGGAGCCCTGGGTGCCCCTGGGACAGCATCCCCAGAGAGAAGCCCCCAGCTTCCCACCCTCTTCACAAGGTTTTTAAGCCTGGTTTTCCCCATGTCATCCTTGCAAAGTCAGGTTTTATCCCTGCTCTAGGAAGGTTGTTCCTGCCATGCAGCAGGATAAAGTTGGGGCACAGGATGGTGGATCCTGCCAGAACACAGAGCTGGAGCTGTGGATGTTACTGGGGGACAGCATCACCACATGCCCAGAGAGCAGCCCCCAGCTTCCCACCCTCTTCACAAGGTTTTTAAGCCTGGTTTCTCCCATGTCATCCTTGCAAAGTCAGGATTTAACCCTACCAGACAGCAGGACAAAATTGGGGCACAGGATGGTGCTTTAGGGGAACTTCAGCTCATCCAGGCTGGTGATGGGGATTTGGGGTCTGCTGGGGCTCCTGCTCTGCCCTTTGCACCAAAACCCCTTAAAGGATCCAGGGTTAAAGTGGGGATGAATTCCCCCAGCAGCCCCACTGTGGCTGCAGCAGAAAGTTGGACTGGGGACCACAAAGTGCCTCTTCCCACCAAACCCATCCCAAAGGAGCAGCCTGGGAATTGGTGTTTTCAGGTGTTTGGCCCCAAAACAGCCCCTTCAAGTCCAAGCCTCCACTGGCATCTCCCATGGGAGAAGCCTGGCTTTATAACAACCTCATTTCTCCTCATCTGTCCTTCCTCCACATCTCCAGCCTCCCCAGCTCGGGATAAACGTGTTGGAATCCTTTGGCCAATGGCTGAGGATGACATTGGTGATTTCTCCATCCTCTACATCCTACAGCAGGAACCTGGGATACTACTGGTTTCAAAATCCCTGGATTATCAGGGGTGGTGACACCTGAAGCAGCTTCATCGTGTGTCTGAGCCCAAGTTTAGCAGCAGGAGGGAACAAAACCATCCCACATCACGCTGGGCTGGAGAAGGAAGAGCCCGCTGGCTCCTGCCAGCAATTTCTCCCTGTTTGTGCTTGGAATCCTCCCAAAGATGGGGATGAACAGAGCTAAGGGATGGCTGTGGGGTCATCTGTCCTCCTGAATGCCAGCCTGGGGCCAAAATCCCATGGGACCATCCAGGGATGGGGTCCCACCTCAAAGCTGACTAATCATCCCAAAGAGGCACAGTCCAGATCCCACCATCTGCAAAGCCCTCCCCATTCCTAGTCACAGTCTGGCAGTGACCAGGGGGACCCCTCCCCTAGGGAAGAGCACTGCCACTCCCAGGAGTGGCTGATGAAGCCTCCCTGTCCCCTCTGGGCTGTCGATGGCTCCTCTGCACTCCGGTGTGGAGTCTCCACCGCAATCAAAGGCACCGGTGCGGCTCAGACCCTCGGGAGCCCCAGGAAAAGCACTTGGGCACAGAGGGGAGGCTTTCAGCTGCCCAGCCACCTCCCTCCGCCCTCCAGCTCTTAATTACAAACCAGCATTAAGCACCTGGGCAATTAAAAAGGCTTGGGCTCGCTGGTCCTCCCCTGTCCCTCCCAGGAAGCAGCAGGCAGCGCTTGGATCTGCTCCAGCACGCTCAGCAAGGCTGGGTTGGCTCCTGGGGTTTCTGTTTCTGCTCCTTGCAGTGCCTCAGGGCTGTGACATTCCACAGGCAGCCTCGGGATGCTCCAGGAACTGGATTGGGATGCACAGTTCATCCCTGGCAAAGCCTCTGTGGGTTAGGAGCTCCCAGCAATGATCCCAGAGTGGGTCCCTGTGTTGGGCTGATGTGGCCAGAAATGTGGATTCTGTCCCCATCTGTTGCAGCCAGGTGGGGCAGTGACCCTGATCTCCTGGCACATATTAT
>JAOTBB010001543.1:406231-418238 GCA_025629985.1 Chamaetylas fuelleborni | reverse complement strand
CACACTGCTCTATCTAGAGCTTTGTCTCAGCTTGCAGAGGTTGAGGAGAAGATAGATCAGTTGCATCAAGAACAAGCTTTTGCTGATTTCTATGTGTTCTCAGAACTGCTTGGTGATTACATTCGTCTGATTGCTGCAGTAAAAGTGAGTACTACTAGGAAAAGTACTGATTTAGTGTTTAAATCACATTCCTCAGCTTACAGGTTTAGAGTAAATGAATGTGTGCATTTGCTCATGTAACATGATTAAGTTTTTGCCTGATGTTCTAGTAAGGTAAAGTTGAAAACATTCATGAGTTATTCCAATGTTAAAAATGGCTGTGGTTGAAAATGTGAATGGACTGGTAAGGGCCAGAGAAAATGCAAATCCACTTTAAGCAATCCTGATTGTGTACAGTATTTGGGGATACTGTGCTCTACTGTGTCTAAGCATACTGCTCCTGTTTATTTCAGATTACTTACTGTTACAGTAAGCATACCTAAGTGTGGAAGAATATAATTTGGTATTCTGTATTTGCTAATGTCTTTGAATAAGAAAAAAAAGTGCAATTTGTGGATCTGCATCTCATTAAAGAAAATATTCAATATAAGTGTAAGCTATGCTGTACACATGATTAGGTTTAGACATGAGAACTGGTATTTGTGAATTCTGTCCAGAAGTACCTTTGAACTTGCCAGATTGTTGAAAATACATATATATTTTGACTTTACTTCTTTTCTTTTTTCTTTTTCCTTTTTTCTTTTTTTTTTTTTTTGATATGTATACTTCTGCTGCCTTAGTCTGTTGCTAACATAAACTTGTTGCTGAAAATGCCTGTAATCCATATGCATGAACAGTTTGCTAGTATCTGCATTTAGAGAATTGTTTGCATAATAGAGCACTTCATACTGGTTGTTTTAGTAGTATTTTGATAAAATGAGGTGTATAAAATAATTTGGAGCACTGAAGTGTCTGCTCTGAAAAGGGTTCTTGAATAGCCTGTTATTTGTGGAAGGTGTTGAACTGTGCAAGCATGATGTCAAGTGAAATGCAATATGTGGTAGACATGCTAAGGTTTCTTTGAGTATACTGCTTGTTCCAGCTTTATGCTAGAATTACTTTTTCCTACTGGAAATTTAGATAGCTCTAACAATTCCAGTTGTTTAATAAGTTTGTCTATTCTTATAGGGTGTGTTTGACCATCGAATGAAATGTTGGCAAAAGTGGCAAGACGCTCAGGTCACTTTACAAAAAAAACGTGAAGCTGAAGCAAAGCTCCAACTTGCCAACAAACCTGATAAATTACAGCAAGCTAAAGATGAGATAAAAGAGGTAATGTTATCAAACATTATTTTGAAGGTCAGACTTTCTGCATTGGCTCATTCATTCTGCATTAATGCTGCTTTATATCATTTTTGTTTACAAATCACTTGTTTGCTGTTTCCCATATTTACTGAAATTTTTTAAAGGAATTTACTAAAACCACTAAATGTTTGCAATTTTTTCTCATTGTAAGATCTGTAAGACAGTTAATACTGTCTCTACAGAGTCTGGGAGATGGGAGGGAGGGAACATGGACAAATTAATGCTTTTAACTGTTAACAGCTTATTTGGATAGGCAGAGGAGCAGCTCTTGGTTTCTAAAGCTAAGATGACTTGGGTAAATCCAGCAAAGACAGCTAATAGAGAACTATTCCCATGTTTTGCTTAAATATGCAGCTTTTCTACCCATATATATGTGCATGTATATATGGTGTAATTTCAGTAAAAGTAAATCTAACATGTTGAAGTATCATAATTTATACACTTTTTCTATCATGCTTCACTAAGGAAATTGAAGAGGTAGGACAACTTAATTACTTAACACTAATGCTTTTTAAGTTTGCTCTAGTGCTCTCCCATTAAATGGGAGAACGTTACTGCAGATTACACAGTTGCTTTGTTTTGCTTCCTCATTGGTCACTAACCACATGCTCTTTTGTTCTTTTTGCCCTTTGATATATTTCACATACAGTATTGAAATTACTCATTAACTTGATTTTCTTTTCCTTTAAAAAGTCCTTTGTTTACTGAGAAAACCTACAGTTACTCTTGTGTGACCACATTTTTGTTGATTGTCTCTCCTGATGTCACCCATCCATGCACAATAAATTTCCTGATTACTGGTAGTAGTGGGAAATAGTGATCTTTTCCCAGTCTCAATATTAAAGTAGTTGCTTTTTTCCGAAGGAATTACTTTTCCTGCCTTATTGGATAATTAGAGAACGCTTTTGGTAAGCCCACAGTTTAAATGTGTCAATTGAAAGTTCTCACTGCCACTGAAACATGTTCAGAGTTGCTGAATTCTGTAATAATGGACTCTATGGCTGGAGGAATTGCCAGAAAAGTGGAAGCTAAGCAGCTTGTGCATCATCCATGACTTGGTTGTTTTTTTGTGGATAAAGGGAGGAAGGGCCATCCTAGAGATAGCTGCCATTTTATAGTACCTGACACAAGAAATTTCTTATTCAATAAGCTGTTACCCTATGATAATTCGCATAGGACATGAGATTTGTCCATGATGAAGCCGAAATGTTGAATTTATTAGGCCTGTAGAAGCTTTCACAGAAATCTTAGGCTCCTCTGTTTTATGTGGTAGGAAGGTATTGGCAATTCTAATCTACTTTTCCTTAGTGGTGTTTTGTACTATTTCAGTTATTAGCTAACTCTTCAGGCTGATCTTCCATGAAGAAGTTACTATTATGACTTACTAAATAATAATATATATCTAAAATGGCAGTCAGGGGACTGTGAATAAATTATACCAAAAATATAAATATGGAGGTGTTTATTGGAACATAGATTATGTTCATCTCATATCACACTAGATGTGACACTGCATCACAAAATGCTTTTTGTTTTTTAATCAGTAGCACCACTGGATTGCAAACACGAAGATGCTACATTGAAGCATGTTGCTTCCCTGCTGTTTTTTTCTGATGAAGATAAATGTTACTGAATGTATTTGTTCTCAGTTAATATGTTGATATGACCAGATACAGTTGCATTTCAAAGAACTGCTAGCCTGCTCTGGCGCTCTCAGTTTATCAACACAACTAGCTTAAATTTAACAATGTAATTGGTGTGTGAAAGCACTTACAGGGCAATGTAGAGGCTTGATGATCCCGTCTTGTCTAGCTGAATGCCTTTTCACAGAAACTAAGGAGAAACGACCTGGTGTCATATATTGTTACATGAATGCAATGCTCCCAATGTGGCAAAACCCCCTAAGAAACATCTCTTCCTCTGAATTTTCCTCTAGTGATCTTACCTGCAGTAAGGTTTCTACTTCAGCTTTTTATGAAAACAGTTGCCACTGAAAAAGAAGTCTTGTGCTTTGGAAAGCAGATAAACACATCCTCAGTAGCTTGTCATTTGCAACAGAAATATCATAGTGATAATCAAATACTTGACAAGAGGCAGAGATGAAAATTTACTCATCTCTTCTGGAGTTAGAAACTATGAGGAACTAACTTGAGGCTCTTCCAAGCTTGATTGGACAGGTTTAGGTTCCTAAGTTTGTGAAGGGAATAGTTAGTAAAACTAAAAGCCTTTGAGATATATTTTGTTTTCTAAAGAATATTTTGTAAATGTTGTTAAATATTCTTAATAGCAGTATTAAGATATTTTTACATTTTATCTACAGATAGCATTACCTTAAAGATACCTTTGTTGTAACTGTTCTGATAACATCCTGTAAATTTGAAATTGTTATTTTAAGATTTTCTTTCAAATAGGGCAAAACAGTCAAATAGGTCCTTTTAGCTCTTAAGTGACTATCAATGTGCTAAAGAAGTTCAGATATGGGTAGACTGAATGGACAGCACAAAACCTGACCTCTGTATGTCTTTCCTTTGCCAGTGGGAGACAAAGGTTCAGCAAGGGGAAAAAGATTTTGAACAGATCTCCAAAACCATTCGCAAGGAAGTGGGAAGATTTGAGGCATGTATAATTTTGTCCAAGTAAATGTTCTACTGTAGATAATATTGACATTACAAATAAAATTTGTTGAGAAGTTAATATGCTATAATTTATTTATTAACAGAAGGAACGAGTGAAAGACTTTAAAACTGTTATTATCGAGTACTTAGAATCGTTAGTGCAAACACAACAGCAGGTAAGATAAATTTTAAGCTTTGTACAAGTTAATAAATAATACATTCCATACTGGGTTAGTTAGAAAAAGATGGGCTTTAAGAACAGCAGTTTGTAGTACATTGAGAGCTACTAGTCTGTACTGTATTGGCAAATGACATGATGATTGCAGTTTGTAGCCTTTGCAGAACTGTAATTCAGGGAAGCAACTGAGAAGCTCCCTCAGGGATATGGGCAAGCAGAGGGTCTTGTCACCTTCTCAAACTGAATTAGTACGTTCACTTAGAGATTGGAGTAAATTGTAATCAGTATGTGCTTACACTTACTGAAGAGACTTGGATTCTTAAGTGCTTATTGCTTTTTTAAAAAGTACAAAATATTATTGAATATTGGAAAGTTTTAACACAATTTTCAGTGTCTGAGAAGTAGGCCTGCTTGAAAAACAGGGGTTGGTTCTTCCATTCATGGCAGGAATAGAAGCCTCCAGCTTTGTTTAATTTAAAAACACCCAAAACCCAGTATCTTTAGTGGTAATAATAACTGACTGATCTTTAAAAAAAAAAAAAAATCTATATAATTGTATTCTATAACATTGTGTTCAACATGTGGCAACATATCTATAGTATGAGCAGATTTGTGTTTTTATTACTTGTGTTTTTTCTTGCACTATGTAAAAATTGTAATGAATAAGTACCTTTGTTCTTACTTTGTCTTGTGGAGGCAAATTTACTGCAAGACAAGGTAGTTATGCATTGTATTTTCCAGTATCTAGCACTTAATGAGTGATTTTCCCTTCTCTTCAAGCTAATAAAATACTGGGAGGCATTCCTACCTGAAGCCAAAGCCATTGCCTAAAAGAAGAATATTCCAAATGACAAGACACTCTGGATGTTTGTCCTGGATAAAACTAAATTCCACAGTGAAATCACTTTAAATCATCCAAATAAACCACTATATATTTTATGAATTAACATGTGGCTTTTTTTATATACCACAGCATTTTATTAACAAGCTGCATGTCCTGACCCTCTTCGAAGTGGACTGTGGCATGATGTTCTGCAATACATTGCTGAATTGAACACTATTGTGTCTTAATACTTGCACTAAAATGTGCACTGCAAGGCCAGAAAGCTGATATTTTGTTCTCTACAACACAATGTTCTGTAGTATGTTTACCTGATCTTTATGAAACAAATTAAATTGCATTGATTAATATTCACTTAAACATTCCTGTACAAAATCATGTTTTTGTGATTACAATAATAAAGGGATGTACCTTGTGAAACATTAAACACTCTGGGCTTGTGTCTGTAGATACTTACTGGTGTTCTTAGGAGTACCGTTTAGAACAAATTAAGACGTATCTAGGGCAAACCAAACATTTAGCAAAAAGTGCTGGAGAACATATTAAAGATCCACAAACAATTATCCATGATAAATTGTTCTGCTTCTTAATTTTGAGTATCTTCATTACAGGTGTCCTTTTCACTTGGAGTTATCACGGCCTTGGCAAAGTCTACTGAGTTAGTACTCATAGGGTCAAAACACTTGGGCAACAGATACATGTAAACTGAAATCTCCTTCAAGTGTTTACAAAGCTTCTGCAGAGTTAAAATCACCTGCATTGTCAAATACTGATGTCCTACTGGACTGATACATTACATCAATTGTATTCAGTGGTCTCAGGATACAAAAAAAATTCTTGCAGTAATTCTGGTAATAGTTGAGGAAGAAAAGCGGGTAATTCAGCTGACTGCCTGTTAGTTGTAAGAGCTAGCATTCTGTGTGGATTTTCTTGAGAAGAAAATACATTTGGAGGGACTGGTTATACCTTTTGCAAGAAATCAGAAGAGGTAAACATCTTTCTGAAATACACAATATTAATAATATAATATGTGCTGTCCTGTCATTTTAATGACATACTGAGCCTGTTGATATATTAGTATTAATAGAAGGTATTAATGCTAACAAATTTTAGGCAAGTACTAATCACATAAAAAACCAAGAGAATCTTGCTTTCAGCTAATCATAAGACTGCAGGATAAACCCACGAATTTGTATCGTTTGGGGTCAAATATAAAGAAGCACATAATACCATTTCTGAATAGAATGGCAACCTCCATTCAACATGAAGGACATACTCTTTTTACAACAAAGTTAGTGTAAACTTGACAGATTATTATTTCTCTACATACCTCTCTTGACTCAGTATTGTCTCAGTATTTCTAGGAATTTTTCAATTTAAAAACCCCCACCAAAATTTATCAAGCCTAAATCAAGCTTTTTTTTAACTGCTTAGATGCTAAAACCTTAAGCTTGTAATACCTTATGTTTGTTCTGTCATTGATCTTAAAACTGCCTTTTGAAGAGTTCAAATATGCAAGAGGTTTGTTATGAAGAAACTTATTTAACACTCTGTTAAGTGTTAGAATGTACTTAAATGCTGGTTTGCTTACTGCTAATGAAGATTTACCAACAGCTCAGTATTAAATTTCAGATCTATACCGCTCACACTGAAACTGATATTTCCAGAGCTAAAAGACTCGGTTTGGGCATGCAGAGGTCAAAATGGGTGAACATATCCTTTCATGATGTTTCTTCTGTAAGTGGTTTGTCCAGCTTTCCTAGCTCTCGATCTCTTTTTGCTTCTATCTGGGTTACAGTTCATTTGAATGATGGATCAGTTTTCTTCTCTTTGTGGCAAGAGAATGAGAAAGTCTGCTAGCAAGGATTAGTATGGCCGTCTATACCAGTCAATTGAAAACAAGAATGAGTTGTGCAAGTTTTTTCTTAAAACCAGAAGCCTTTTGAGGAACAAAAGGATAATGGCATTTCTGGAGGTCACTGTCACACAGGGTTGGCTGCTAATACAAAAGATTCTAGGGGGTTTTTTTACATCACAAGGTGAGCTTGAATAGAATATAAAGATCAGCAGTCGCATTTGGCTAGCATAAAACTCTTGCTGTTTCAAGAAGCCATTAATGGTCCTGAGATTGGCTTAGTTGGCTGATAATGCCAAAGCTCTGGGTTCAAGTCTCAGACGGGTGATTCATTTAAGTGTTGGACTTGATGATCCTTGTGTGTCCCTTTCAACTTGGAATGTCCTGTGATCTTGGAAATTTATTTTGTTTATATTCCCCTGCATTGTGAAAATTAGAGGTTTGATTACTGTCTTTCTTCGTGTGATTAACGTCCATATTAGCAGATGTTTCTCAACCCAAGTAAATGGAGGTATTACTGAACTCTTTTGTCTGTGGACTTCATTATTAGATACTGTACAACATTTAAGTGTGTATTTCATTAAAACTACAAGCCAATGTACCACTGAAGGATCACTAGCATAAGGAAAAAGTAAATGCTTGCAAAATGATGAACTGCATTTGGAATACGAAAGACAAGGTGCTACTGAATTCTAGTTTACCTTTTAGGTTAAAATAGAATGCAGATATTTGCAACAAATTCTTCTATTTATCAGGTCCATGGTCCTTTTTAAATTAAATATATGCGAAATTAAGTGGCTCGAATTGAAGATATTGTTATTTCTTTCTTAAACTGATGTTCAGTGTACAGTAAGTCTGCAATTCTTTCATCACTGTCCCTTTTAAAACAGAATATTCTGCTTCCCTATCAATTATTCTTTCTTCTACCTCTCCCAAGTTATTTCCCTCTGAAAGCCACATATGGGAGTTGGTTTCAGCATCTGTGGAGTTCATGCCCCAAATATGTCAGTTTCTTTAAAATTCTGCAGATGAGCTGCTGGCTGGTAGATCCTGTGCATTTAAGTCAGCAGCCAACATCCACTAAAATTATGTGTACAGTGAAATTATTGTCTTAAAGAAAAACAAACAGGAAAAAAACCCTTTAGGGTTATTATTTTTTTCTCTCCTTCCATTCTAGAGTAGAACAGGCTATGTAATAATCTTATTTGTGGCAAAATATAAGTCTACCACAAACGTGAGAAAAAAAGGGCAATATTTTAAGAGGTTGTTAACCTGAATTTTCAGGTTTAAA
The DNA here is from genome assembly GCA_025629985.1 of Chamaetylas fuelleborni. Classification (NCBI taxonomy): domain Eukaryota; kingdom Metazoa; phylum Chordata; class Aves; order Passeriformes; family Muscicapidae; genus Chamaetylas; species Chamaetylas fuelleborni. The sequence continues at coordinate 410,114 of JAOTBB010001543.1, read as the reverse complement.
ATGTTACTTGTTATCTGCTAAGATGATTCTTCCTTTTTTTAAAATACTTGTCTTCCATAGTTGAATTCATGGTAGTAACTACAATGGTAGTTACTTGCTAGTAATCTTTTTACTTCACTGGTGAAGTCATTCCTTCACTTTCCCCTCCCCCACCCCAGATCAATGAGGAAATTATCAACAAAGGGAAGGGGTGTAAAACAATCCAAATATTTTTTTCTGTCATTAAGAAAGAAGAATACACAAAGCAGCATAGGCAGACCTCTCCTAACAGGATATTCATATATTCATGTGCAAACTAAAGTTAAAGAAATTTACAATGGAAGTGGAAGGGCAAGAAAAGACTAGAGATAAACCATGTATCTGTGGTTGAATTATGTGATTTAAAATTAGTTTTGTAGCAATTGAAAAATTGACAAACTTAGGTTGTGGTCTAATTAAGGACTGTCTTTTTTTCATCTGGCGTCTTATTTTGATGTGTATTTTACTGATCACTTAGATTAAAATTTTTGTATGGGTTTCTTTGCCTACTTCTATTCTGGAAACTAGCCATTCGAAAGTCTTGAATCATGAGAATTAGTAGAAAGTGATCTTTCAGATTTGCCTGTAATTATTCCTTTTTCTCTGCTGTGAATCATTCTAACATGATGAATGCTAAATTCCCTCTCTCTGTATGAGGAATTGCACAGTGATTATTTTGGGAAAAAAGAAACATAGAAGTGGCCAGCAAAGGGATGGATTGATGATTTCTAGTTTCTGTAATTATGGAAGGTTAGGTAGAATCTGATGACAGGGAACAGTTACAGTTGGAAGGAGGATATTAATTTATTTCACATTCTGGATCAAGGTAATTTAAGAATATAACCTAAGATGTTGATACCTGCAACAACACCCAGCACTGAAGACCAACACTTCTAGAGTGTTTTTGAGAGACTGCTCAACAGATGAATTTGAAGACAGTCTGTGTCTGTTACCAGTAGAGTTCAACCATTTTACAGTTTTGCTTTTAGGATTACTAACATAATTGTAATACATGTAATGCCAGTTCTAGTCAAGCTACATTTGAAGTATATTCACCTTGCTTTGTTTTAGGTGGGAAGCATTATAGCATCTCTGCAGTTGGCTTTCCAAGACCTGGATGGTTTTGAACACACTGATAGCATTCTATGAACTACTGTTTCTTAAATTTTTGATCCTCAGTGTATTAGACAGAAAGACAATCTTTAGCCAGCCAGCCATGGGGAGAAATCCTTTTTTTTTTTCTTCAGATGTAACTTTAAAGATTAGCCAACTAATGATGATATATTGTGTAAATTAAGTGTTTAACATTCCAAAACATATTGATGTATTTGAATTCAGCTCACCATGTAATCTTCCTTGTTCCTCTTGGCTGATGCACAGTCAAAAGTTCCATTATATTCTATTGAATTTGTAACCAGATTAATGTCTAAAACTTTTGTTTGTTAATAAGTTATATGATATTAAAAAGAAAAGTAGCTTTTCAAAATTACTGCTTATTAGGTCGCAAACAGCCACAGTGCTCCTACAAAATTCTTCTACTGACTTCTTAGCATGTGGCAAAAGTGGTGTCCTAAGATTTATCCCTCTCTTTTTTATTGTGGGGAGAACAGAAACTACGCCTAAAGACTAGATTCCTAACCAGAAAGTAACAGTAATGATGGCATGGTATTACCTTGTATGTCTACATTCACTAGAGTGCTAAGACTATTATGATATGGCTAGTCTTTCTTTGGGATTATTATAATACCTTTATCAGATGGTGCTTTGTGGTGGGATGCAATGTTCCTACACACCTTTCAGTCAGAGGGCATAGTGAGGAGCACACAGGGGCCAGAAACACTGCTCTTGTCATTACTACCACAGAATAGTGCTGGGACTGTCCTGCTGGTTGTCACCAGTTGGGGACACTGGCCCAGAAGCAGTGTTTTGCAGAAACATGCTTGAGGAATATCCGGCTTTGATTTCAGGTAATTTTAAAAAATTTCTGGTTTGTTACTTCGCTTTAGTTTAGTAAAGTAAAATAGTGTTTGCTTTAGTCTTCTTGGTTGAAGTCAAATAATGTCTAGTTTGTATTGTGTCCTTCAAGGTCACAGTTCTTTGTTTAGAGGAAAATATAATTAAATTTACCTTTCAGTAAAATAAAGAGAAAAGTAGGTAAAAGCAGCTTGTGATGTTCCTCTCTTCCTCCCCAGTGCTATTAATCTAGAAGGAAACAAGTTAGTTTTCAAAAGAAATTTCAAAAAGCTGATAGCATAAACCATAGACATCAGATAAATTTGTTTTCTGCCATTTTTGAGGTACGTTTTCATACTTGAATCTACTTACAAAGATCAAACCCTCTATGGTCATGGATTTATCATGGTAGCTACTCTAAAAGATCAGTGACAGTGTGAGGTTGTCTCAGGTAGTGCCTGAGACTCTCCAGACTCACAAGGTGAGTATAAAGATATGACAATCTAATACAGTGGCAGTTTGTTGACATTTTGCAATGCTTCCAAATGGTTTGAAGCTTTGAGTAAGCAAATCTATGTGAAGTCAAAGCATTTGCCTGTACTAACAGCCCAGCCTCCTAAATGCACTTAGTATTACAACTTCTGTTTCTGTCTCCATTACTCTTTAAGTCAAAAACCGGTGCTTATTTTGGAATCTTATTTAATTTCTCCAGTGGTGAGAAATCATCTACACTTCTCTGAAATGGTGTGGTTCTCTCTACTACATGACAAAGTTAAGAGATGCCTTCTTGGAAACACACATAGGCAACTTCTTTGAGCACTGCTTTTTATTTCCACCCTCTTGATTTCATGTCTGTTCACAGCAGACACTACTAAAGGTGCTGCAATCGTTTGTTGACTGACCTAGTCATAGCAGAAGGCTGTGCTGCCATTCAGTGGGCTTGGTAGGCTGCAGAGTTGAGTGGTAAGAAATTGTATGAGGTACAGTGAGGGCAAATGTAGGCTCCTGCATCTGAGGAGGAGTAACCCCAAGTACCAGCACAGGTTGGGGACTGACCTACTGGAGAGCAGCTCTGTGGAGAAGGACCTGGGAGTCTTCTTGGATCACAAGTTGACCATAAGCTGGCAGGGCCCTTGTGGCCAGGAGGGCCCGTGGTGTCCTGGGGTGCCTCGGGAAGAGTGTGACCAGCAGGTGGAGGGAGCGCAAGTGACACTGCATCTGGAGTGCTGTGTTCAATTCTAGTCTACAAGAAAGACAAGGTACTACTGAGGAGAGTCTGGTGGAGGCCAAAAAGATGAGGGATCTGGAGCATCTCTCTTATGAGGAGAGAATCTGGGAGCTCGGCCTATTTAGTCTGGAGAAGACTGAGAGGATCTCATCAACGCATATAAATATCTCAAAGACAGATTGTGTCAATTTCTTTTCTGTAGTGCCTAGCGATAGTGCGCGGAGTAATGGCCATAAACTAGAACACAGGAAATTCCACCTCAGCCTGAGGAAGAACTTTACACTGAGAGTGGCGGAGCACTGGAACAGGCTGCCCGGGGGTCCTGGAATCTTCCTCTCTCCCTCTTTCCAAACACACCTGGATCCATTCCTGTGTCACCTGCTCCAGGTGACCTGCCCTGGCATGGTCATGATCTGGATGATCTCCAGATGTCTCTTCCAACCTAACGATTCTGTCATTCAGATTTGAATTGCGGTGTGAATTTAGAACTGGATAAATTCATCTCTCTGAAAGTTAATTTTTTCCCGTCCGTTTTTTGTGTGCTCCGCATTAGTGGTGCAGCTCCGGCTGAACCAGAAGCCGACGCTGTCGAGCACCGTTTGTTTTAAACCACGTTTTTCCAGGGGAAGCTTCTCCCGCCCCACGCCGGCCGCGCGCGGGGGGCGGGGCCGAGCACGGCTCCCG
>JAOTBB010001543.1:144004-154715 GCA_025629985.1 Chamaetylas fuelleborni | reverse complement strand
AAAATTTTTGCATGCAACACCTGGGGAGAGAGACAGTGCCTGCAGTCACATCAGAAACTGCCACTGCCAAAGACACTTTGCCAAGGGTTGGGTGGGACCTTCTGTGCCACAGAGCACAGGATCTTCTCCACGGAAGAAAGTCTGCTGGAACAACACTGAGATGCAAAGCAAAAGGCACTGTGTTGGGAACTGTGGTGTGCCAGAGCATGCCCACACACCATGGTCCTGCTGGGGATGTCACAGCTAAACCCTGCCCTGGAGCCTCATGGCTGCTTGGGCACTCCTGGGGCCAAACATTGGCACCTTCTGGGACATCACAGGCTCTCTTCTGGAGCACTCCAGGGTGCAAAGTACCTGCAGGAAAAATCTCCTTCTGAAGTAAAAGCGGCATCATATTTTTTGCCTGTCTCCTTTAGGCAGTAAATGTATCATCAATGGCTCTTAAATTTCCCAAAGTAAAAAAATTAGCAATTACTAGCCATGAAATCACAGAAGTGATTGCTCCTGTGAGAAAAAAAAACCACAACAAAACAGCAGCACATTTTAAAGAGCGCTTGTCCCTGGAATGCAAGGCCAGACAAAGATTTAGCCTCTTTTTAAAAAAATTTAAGTCTGGTGGAACATCACATCAAACCTCAGACACTCACAACAAATCAGTCTTTATTCATATGTGAAAATTTAGGCATAAATTGCTGGCTGCTTAGCTCTCAAAACAATGTCACACCACAAGAAATGTGATATTTTGAAGAGAAACAGGAAAAAATTTATCAAAGTTTTTGTTATTATTGCATTATCCTCCCGCTTGATCTACTAGCTACAGATACTTGGTGTCTGCTTAAGTGCTTTCCATTCTTCCCATAAGCAAATTCTGGTTGAAGACTATATATCATTTTGCTCTTGATCACTGCTAGACTCAGTACCTCATTACAGCAGACCACTTTTTGAAACTGAGCTATAGCCCAGATAAATGATTGTATAAAGTTTTAAATAAACATACAACATTTATGTTATGTTGTTTCTCAGGGATGATTTATAGTCATTTTCTTCATCCAGTCCTGAGCTCTGGACATAAAAGACACTGAGCTCTCTGCTGTTTATCCAAGCTAAATCCTCTGTTTGTTCTGCATAAGCGTTCTTGATTCTATAATATATTGCAGGCTTTAGCTTCAGGTTTATTCCCTCTGGGATGGTGGAATTAGATACATTAACTGACAAAGATAAGGTAGGGACATTGCAGCTTAATAGCCATTAAAATAGATACTGTGATAATAAAAATGGAGTTAGAAAAGGGAGTCAAGGTTGTGATATTTTAAAAAAATGTATTGATAAGACTTATATGAATAAATGCAAGATTTGAGAAATCTTTGTAAGGAAACCCTCAAAAGATGGGTGGATTTGGTTTAGTTGGGTGTTTTTTTTCATAAGCAGAGAATTAGAAGTGGAAGATATTGTGAACCAGATTATATGTTGCCTCTTGTGTCCCCAAAGAGAGTTTTGTTTCTTTCTAAAATGACTTTATGTAATCTGGCTGCTGAGCCATTGAAGTACTGCTCTGTCCTACAGAAGAAAATCAAGAAAGCACCATGAGATAAGCAAGTTTCTCTGCCTTAAAAAGACCACAACAAACCTCTGTGGATTCTTTTTACTATATTCCTTCTTCTATCAGCATATTTAAACACACACACACACGCATATATACACCTTTGTTCAAACCACATAGGTTAGTGCATTTCCTTCATGCTGCTATTCTTCATTGCAGTCCTTGTTCCTCTGTTAAAAAAGCAGGCAACACAAAATTCCTGCTTTCTCCTCTGCTCTGTATTAGCATAGAACAAATTTTAAGCTAAGTCCACTAAAAGCTTACTTGTATTTTGGCTTAGTATCAATTCTTACATTTTTGTGTAAAAAAAAAAACGTGTTAGCATTTTAAGACCTAATGCCCACAAAAGCGGGAAGATTTTAAGAATTATAGTCTTTACTGTGACATACTCTAAATCATCTCTTAACACAGTATAAAAGTTAGCTAGGGTTTTAAAGGCCGTAGATGGACTATCATTTTTTTCTAAGTCAGGATTAACTGGTGTGCAAGTAACAGACTAGGTGCTTTCACTGCCAAAAACTATCTGACTTAAAGTTTGAATCTGGCAGTACAAACAGCAGCACTGCCTGCACTCATACAAGCTTGTTATTTTGTGGTACATAAGTTAGTATGCTGTCCGTGCTCTGTAAAAAATGCATTCCATAAAGCATGAAATGCCTTTTTATCTGAAACTTGAGTGGAAAAATAAGCAGCAATCAAATTAAACACAAGCGCAGGCTTTTCTCTCTTTGTTGCTGTTGTTTTATTCTACTAGCATTTATTTTTGCTAAGATATTCTACTTTTAGAGTGGCGAGATACTTCCAGGAATAATGGTGCAGGTGATGTGAACGACTTACTCAATGAGTGTAAAAGGAAAGGCAAAAAAGAAAACTCATGAAAACCCTCCAACCTTTGTGAAAGATTGCTTGAGTAAGCATAAAAATTATCTTTAAAAAGCAAACAAACATTTAATGTAGATACTGCTCTTCAAATAATAATTATTTTATCAAGGTTGCTTGATCAAATACACTAACAAAGTAGCACATAATTTCTCTGCATGTTTAATTATTAAACTTTTCTATTAGTCACTGTAAAAAACCAGTTCGATTAATTTGTTTGGTAGAGAAATCTGCTATTCTCATCATCATGTGGTTATATTTGATAACAGGAAAAGGAGAGGGGGGGAAATAAAGAAAAAAGGGCGTGTGTCTAAAAGTCCACTCTGGCAAAGAAATGGGAATTTCTTGCCACACAGGCAAGACTAAGATTTTGTGAGTGGCAGTAAAGGTACCTTTTCCATGTGATGGAACGTGCAATGATGCGAAGTCACCTCCTCCCCCCACTGTGGCCCAGCAACCCCTGGGTTTTTGTACAGAGCTCCAGATCAGGATAAGGAGTTTGTGATCATCTCATGGGCACAGTCACATTTGGCACGTGGGCAGTGGCCTGTTGATTTCACAGCATTTGAGAGTTATTTAGATAAGAGTTGGCCTCCCCCCACCTTCAAGATACATTTCCAGAAGTATTTGTTGCGTTTGTTAGGATAATAGGAATTTGCTTTTATTAGTATTTCAATACTAATAAGTCATGAAATGATTTTCCTATAAAAGTTTTCACTAAAATCCTTGCAATTACTTATTTACTCAATAAATGGGACATGGCAAAAAACGCTTGACCTTTTCTTTTTCAAATAGCTGTAACAACCAAGCATTAACTAGCTATTCATCAAAGCATCAGTATAATGAGGAATCACCATCTTACCAAGAGAGAAACAAAAGTAAGTAGTACTCTCTCACAGCTGTAAAAAAATCTTATTTGGGGCAGACCCAAAACTTCAGATATTTTGTCCTTCTTCCTGCCCTCATCAAATAATTTTATTTAAATAATGTCTTAATAAAAAGATTAACCTAGCCTTTCAGGGAAAGCTGCAGCCTTAGACTCCCTTAACTTCCCCAGAAATTAGAGTTATAAAGAAGGATTTAAGTAATTTTTGCTTTTTTCTAAAGGTTTCAGGTAAATTGGTAATTAGCAAGAAGAATGAAAGAATGTTCTGCTTTATCTACTATAAAAGAGCAAAGTAAATAGCTCGTACTCATTTGCTGAAGAAGCATCTCAGTAGAAGCCAGTATCTACCCCTTTAAGGGCATTAAGACAACTGCAAACAACACAAATAGCTGGAGTTTAAAGCAGTTTGTGAACCACTTACACAGAAAAGCTTTTCCCACATTATTCTCATTTTGCTGATAGGAAGTGAAAGCCTAGAGCCCTGTTTAAGATCACTCAACACCCCTATAACCAGGATGGGCAGAGAAAGCACAGACTTGGCGTCCAACCCTCAGCCTACCAGTGGGATCACCTTCATGAGTAACTCAGGAGAGATTTTGCTATGCTGCACCAAGTACTGCAACACAAGCTGAGCTCTTGGTCAGGATGGCAAAGCATTGCTAGCCCCTTACACAGTGTTTCACAGATAATGGCTTTTAAGATGCATTCCTGCTAAGCCTACCTATTTCTATTAGGCAGTTACAAGCCATCTGCCTTGATGATGATACAAGTAAATTAAATGGAATCAGTAGAATAAATGCTGTATCCTCAGGTAAAAGTTTAGGAACATTTTAATGATTTGCTGTACATATGCAGCAAGAAAATAGTCAGCCAAAAAAAAAAAAAAAAAAAAAAAAAGCCATGTGTTCTGCAAGATGTATTAGGACGGGACAGGAGGTAAAACTCGCTTTAGAGACACAATCATGCTGCTGAGGTGTGCAACTTTTTCCACAAACAGCAGTGCCCTCTTACAGAGATGTACCTACCAGTTCCCTAGTGTACAGGTATATTCTTGCTTCTGATATTCTACATTTTGCTTTTTTTTTTTATTTTACTTTGGATTATTAGCCCTATTTATTCAGTCCATTATCAGAGACTCAGGATAAACCAGTAAGTTAGAGTATTTAAACTGTTGCATCCATATTCAGGTAAACTGCAGTAAAAACCATTATTGCTATGGAAACATCAAAAATGCTATCTAGACCAAATATGCCCTATACCGCTCCTGGAGCAGTAGGTAGGCTCTATAGTTTACACCAAATGCACACTGGTATTCATGAGAACATACCCACAGTGCTGGCTCTAACAAACTACTAAACTACGTTATTCATTTGGATGAGAAGCATCATGTCCACTTTGCATCTCACATGAATGGGACACAACTTTGGCTGTGTCCACCCTTAATTATAAAGCAAGTAGCAGCTCATGGTGCCTTCCAGCCCCGATCTGGATGATCTATTGTATTACAGTAAAAAGTAGCCTTTTCAGGCAAACATACTGATAGTCTGGTGTCTGTACAAGAAACATCTCTTCACATGAGATCAATAAAATTATTTTCTGTACCTCCAGATGAGAAAACCAAACCAAAACACCACCCTCACTTCTGCTATCAAGCAAATACACAAGTGTTGAAGATTTACCTTTACCTCTTAAACTCAAATTTTATGTAAAAAAATATTAGCTTGATTGCCTGCTCCTCAAAACCCTGGTGATTTAATTTTGCTGCTCTATTTATATCTGCCTTTGTAAGCCAAAATTCACTGTACATAACAATTTTCAAATCTTAACAGTTTTTTTCATTGTGCATTTAAAGCTATGAGGAATGTATGGTAGCTTCTGAAAGACTATGAGGCTGTGGACTGTTCTCCTAGACTCCATCTGCCCCAGTAAGCCTACTCTAAATTTTGATGGCATATTATTTTGTCATTGCAGTTATGTCTCACTAACTGCATTAAAATCTTTTGATCAAACACCCAGTGACACTATACTTCCACAACAATCTACTCGCTATGTACGTTGTTAGAACAAAACTTTTTGTAGCAATACATAAATTGTTTAAAATGCTGTCAAACTACCACACGTTTTTCACTTGGTAAAAGGAGTACTGGACTAAAAAGCAAGAGACATCACTTTTCCAGCAGCATTATTAATGGGGACTATTTTAGTCTTCAGTGACAGAGAACGACAGGCTGTAGCATTTTTTCAAGTTCAGAATAGAAAATAACTAAACTCGCAAGAATTCAATTACTCTGCATTAAAGCTGCCATGGGGTTACTGTACATTTATACATCAGAAAGTCAGTAAATTATTTTTCTATAAATTAGTCTCTCAAAGATGATTTTTTTTCCCCTTTCTGTTCTGAATGCCAAACTCCTGACTGCTTCTCCACTACAGGGACTTCATATCTGGATAGCCGACATCTGTAAAAACATTTCTAATGAAAACACTACTAATACAACCCCCTGGAGAAACAAATGAAACGAGATCTAAGTACGCAGCCGCCTTTCTACAGCTCTGTCTTTAACAATAGTGAGGCTAGTGCTACCCATCCAAGCCTTGACACAGGTCACGATCATTTAGGCACAGTAGTAGCAAAATAAATAATTGTGTAAATATGTAATAACTGGCATAAATACTCCAGTAGCACTTAGAAGATACGATAAAGGACTTCTGTTTTTAGCCGTGCATTAAGGTTTATCTCGGGGGATGGAAGGGAGAGGCATTTAAACTGCAATGAAGGAGAACTGCAGATTGAATACTTGAAAGCTCAGTGCCAGATACAACAATGCTTCTTTTCTGCAACAGCAGTTTAGAAAGTGTATTAGTGTTAAAAGTGTTGGATCACTGCTCAAATATTATAGAAACAGCAGTTAGAGATTCACTCCAAAATAAAAAAATACTATAAAGATCAGTAATATGTAACTATAAACTTAAATAATTCAGATCCTAAGCAAAACAAAACAATCTTATTTCTGAAATAACTGGACATATTTTTTTTGTAAATATATGTATAAGCATTTCACTGCTTTAATACGTAAATAAGAATTTAGACACAATTTTTCTGTGAAACAGCCTAACAATTATCAGGGCAAAAAGGTCTATTCCTTTGTAAGATTTCTCAAATCCTAGCAAATGTTCCATATCAATCAAATACTACATCCAGGTTTCCTTCCCTACATTTAAACCATAGTAAGTAATTTGAGGCAACAGCAAGTCCTCACCACTGGAAGAAAAATTACTACATAAAGACACAGGGAGGAATCTTTTTCCCAAAGATCATAATGAAAAAACAACAGTGTTTCTAAATGCCCTAATTTCAAAGTGGACTAATGCATTTGCTAGATTAGACTGCACAGGTACAGGCCATAACCAAATTTTCCTTACTCAAAGTGAACTGCAAGTTCTGGGCCCAAATCCTAAGGCAGATGAAGCGGGAACTGATTTGACATGGAACTGACACACCTGCCACCCGGGTTCACAGAAACATTTTGGCAAGAGAATTTGTTTTGAAGTAATTCCATCAGCTTCCCTAGTGAAATCTGGGTGCAAAAAAATCAATAGTACTTTGCCAGAATTCCAGGAGGATCTAGCACCATTTTCTCTGGCCTATGGAACCAAGACTGAACCTGTAAACACAGGTCCCACTTCCAGCAGCCTTCTTATGCTGGGTAAATTAAAATGGGCTTCTTATCCCGTGCATCTGCCTGAAATTACATTTCTTGTGCAATGAAGAGAGATTAAGATAAAACTTTTGAGACATTTCTGATTAAAAAATGGCATTTGGTCTTTCCATTGAATAACTTCAAGCTCTAAAATGGCTTTGAGACAATAAAAAGGCAAATGGAACCCAACATAAAAATTTTCTTTGAAAGAGAAATATTGAGCTCATGTCTGCGATACATATCTATTACAAACATGTATTTTGCTTCTGGACTACTTCAGACTGAAGCAGAGACAAATTGTGCTGGAAAAAATTAAATTAAAACATACAGCTCAGATTATCATTAATTTCCTCATTCTAATACAAACAATGAACACTGTGAGTAATGATTATAAAACAAAACAAATGTTTGACATAAGTTGTTTTAATAATCATAAAATTAATGCTTTGCACCTTGGAAGCTGTGATCTTTCAAGTGGCTAAATGGATGCAAATAGCCTAAATTATGAAGTTTATAAAGGTTGTTAAACAAGCATTCTGTTTAATTTACTCAGTACTTTGATTTGCTAGAAAGAAAACTCAAGGTCCTTTTTAAAACATGCAGCAGCATGATTGTAATTTTTTACCTGCCACAAAAGAGACTCTATTAAAAAATAATTATTAAAAAACCACAAAGTCAAATTAACTTTGATTAACAAGTTTATTATTTTATAAATTCAAGCACTAAAATCTGTAATATGACTGAAAATAGTAAATAAAACTATTAGCTCAGATACTTAGTTAAAAATAAATGCAAAGTCCTTAATATTTACTTGAAAATCGAATTTTATTTCATAAAACAATACACCTGAAAAGTCATAAAATACCAGTTCAAAAACCAACCAGTTACAAAAATTCTCAACACTGTCTTTGCAATATTTAAGTCTCAGGCACCCTCCAGTGTCTAGAGAAGAAACTACACAAGCATTTGAAGAAAAAAAGCCATGAACAAGTTTTCCTGTCAAGATAGAAGCTCCCTGCATCATTTACAATAATTGCATATAACCCTGCATCAGTGATATGACACAGCATCATGTAAAAAGTATCGTAAAATTGCATTTCATGGATTTCTATGGGATTTAAGAGGGTGATATTTTCTTTACTAGTGGAGAGGGATTTCTAAGCACACTACTTAGAAAAATACATTTACAAAAGTCTTACAAAATCTGGTATTGAGAAGTATTCAAGTATTCCTCAGGGAATATGATCTCAATATTTATACAGCTTGTTTGTAACTTTTCTAAGGAGTCTAAATGAAAGCAGGACCTACAGTCACGGTAAAGCGGAGGACAAAATGCATGGAGAGGTAAAGCCAGATACAAATACCGCTCCTCCCATTTTATAATTAATACCACACAAAGCAGGAAGATCACATGTATACAAGCCTCTCTGTGAAAGTTCACTATTTTATGCAAAATCCCCAAACCACTACTTTTTCCATTGATATCTTCATTCATTCTAGAAGTAATAAATCCTAAGATGATTTTTGTACTTGACATTGAAATGGAAACACTTGTGACTACAGGACAGACAAGAATGCCTATTGAATGGACAGTGTTAAGTTATTTAATGTTATCTAGGTAAATCCACCAAACCTAACAGAAATGGAATGAAAGCTGGAAAGCTAAAGTTTTTCAATTGCGATTATGCACAAACTAACATTAATTGCAGATTTCCCCCTTGCACGCTATTTGTACTTCCACAATCAAACAAAACTTTACATACAATTTAACTGGTAATGAGATAACATGTTTTGAAATACATGTTAGGTAACTTGAAAGTGGTTACATCCTGATTAAAAAAACATCTTGACTTAGAAAAGCTCTTGTTTTATGTTTGTTTCAGAATTACGGCTTCAAATACCTTTCCCCATTAGGGATTGATACAAGAATGCATGCACACTTCTGAATAAGGTCTTCACCCTTATGGGTATACCCTTACCAGGACATGCGCAAAACTGCTGAGGCAACCCTGTACAATCAAGATAGTTAATTACTGATTCGGCTTCAGTTTCATACTGTTTGATTTTTTTTCCCCCTCACACTCAAAACCTTGTCGCTTATTTACTGACTGCTTCTCTCACTGCAGCTAACATAACTTAGTTATGTTAGCTGCAAAGAAGCAAAAACTTACTGCTTTGCATTTAGTAAAAAAACTAACATTGGGTGCTTTAGTTCAGTCTAGAATTAAGAGTTTTGTCAGAGAAAACAGCTCATGCAATTTTGCCCTAGTATAGCTGAAGAGATATTTTTAAAAACGGAATGAAATCATAACAATATTGACTAAAAACCTCTTAGAATCAATACTAAAACTATTACAAATAAACCTAGTCAGGGTGATGCAAAAAGAAACACTTCAGAAGAGGGTGCACAAGATAAATATATTTACACACACACAAGCACACACAATTATATATATACACATATGAGTATAAAAACATTAAAAACCAGTCATTGCCCCCATAAAACTTAAAACTGTGCTTAACTTGACATGTTGCAAATATTTACATTGACTTCAAAGAGAGCTGACCATAATGTGCAAAACAAAGCATGATGTTACATATTTCGCAAAGTACTATAGGCTTGTAAAAGTCACTCTATTCAGATTCTGGCTCTAAAAACTTTTTGCTTTTAAATGGTAATGTTCCTTTTTGCAATAGCTTCTCTGATTTGACGATCAAGTTCACTTACAATATGGTCTTCATGATTATAGACTCCTGTTCTCAACAGGGTATCCCTCTCTTCTATCAGACGAGAAAGATAATCATCTGTATTCTCATTTAGTTTTCTATAATGAAGACTATCCACTCTATCAGCAGAATTATCTCTAGCATCCTGCAATTTCTTTCTCTCTTCTTGTTGTTTTAGCCTGATATTGATAAAATAGAAAGAATTAGAGAATATTAATCCCCACTTTGAATGTCTTTGTATTAAGTCTTTAGTTTATCTACTGAACTGCTAAGCAAAATAAAGAAATCTGTAAAACGTAAAAAATTATTCTGTCTCTAGGGAAAACAACTACACCTAAAAGAAATACTAATATAATACTTAAATATTAACAAAACCTTTTATCTGTGCGTATGTAACTATGATATTCACTGTCAACGCTTCTCCTTGGTAATGTAAACTGCATTCAAATTAAAAGGGTTCAACATACAAAACTAGTGCAGACAGCTTTTGGAGGACAACATTAGATAAATTTAAAATTTTAATGTATTCAAAATAATAAAATGCGCCTTGTTCTTTTCTTAACACAGCAGCTGCGCTTAGAACTGAAGGTTTAAAATAGAAAAAAGCTTGGTGCTATATATCTGACTTTAACAAAAAATAAAGGTGGTGTTAAACATGGATTTTCCTATACTGCTGTACTGCTGCATTTTACAAATGTCCAGTCTTTACCCAAGGGACACTAAGTTGTGCTCTTTCACTGAACTGATGGCCAGTAACAATCCTGGTTTAATTGCATATTCTACTGCTTTGAGACTGACAGCAAGAAAAAAAAAGGGAAAGGGGACAGCTGGGGAAGAATCTTACAAATACTTTTTATACCTGTTAAGTTCATTTCTGATATCCTCTAGCTCTTGTCGGTCTGTTTTCCCCAGCTCTTT
>JAOTBB010001543.1:74388-84458 GCA_025629985.1 Chamaetylas fuelleborni | reverse complement strand
CGGGCTCCCTTCGCCCCCCTTTCCTTGGCGGCCGCGGGGCGTGCGGGGTCCGCGGAGCCCCCTGCGAGCGCGGCGGTGACGGACGCGGCTGGCCGGGCCGGGCAGGGCAGAGAGAGCTGGTGCCTGTGCGGGGCCGTGCCCGGGCGGAGCGCTCGCCGCGAGCCGCGGCCGGCGCCGGGAGGGCCCGTCGGGTCCCGGGGGCCGCGCTCCCGCGGGGCAAAAGCCGTTGCTGCGAGACCTGCGAGTGCCTCTGCTGCGGGAGTTGTTGTGACGGTGCGGTTCCCCGACTGGCGGCCGGTGTCGGCGCTGCTGGCGGTGGGTGGTCCGACCGACACTAGGATGGGTTTGTAGGAAAAAGTAGCTTTGTTTTCCTCGTCTGTAGAAGCAGATTGCTAGAGTGGGATTGTGCTGGGTTAGCAGATTAGCAGGTTAGAGGCAAACTGAGCTGTCAGTGCACTTTTATTCTTACCTTTTATGTTGCTTTTCAGGAAGTTGTTTATGGGCACGCTCTAAATGTGGTGGTTTTAAGTTTGATTAATTAAAATCTTTAAAAGTGATATTTTTCACTGTGGAATTCGGACAGACCTTATTTTCAGGCATTCTTGTTCATTTTACTGGTACACCCTTAACGAGTGTTCAAGTAGCATGCAATATGTAAAAAAAAAAAAAATTGAATATGGTCGAAGGTTTTTTTTTCTTGCTGAATTTTTTAGTTAGGATTATTTGTAAGTGTTAGAAATAGTTACATAGTTAGAAATAGATACTGTGCATGTCCTTAAGCGTGATTATAAGTGAAGCACACTGTTAAGCATATTAAGCCTTACTGCCTGGGTTATGACTGCTTGTAAGGATAAACAACTTAACCCGTTCTTTAGACTCACATCTCTTCTGAACCCACTTATCATGTGAACACATTTTATCCCGAGCTGCAAAATCCAAGATTAGAGTAATGCAATGTTGCTTTAAAAGGAAAAGATGAGTTAGAAGTTTCTGTGCTAACTATATTTTAGGAGATGTCTTCTCTTGATCTCAACATCCTTTTATCAGTTTCTTTTTAATTGAGATGTTTCAACAGTTAAACAGCATTTGCAGTGGAAAAAGGTGATATTTTGTTGTGCTGGTCTGAAATGGAGAAATTACCTGGCAAACGGCAGACTGTTTACATCAGCTGAGAATGACTTTCAGCTAATGAAATTAATCTTTTTCTCTTGCCACTCTGCATCAAATAGATATATTGGCTTATAAAATGTGAATAAATTTCAGAATCTGAAGTGCTAGTTCTGACACATCACATTTTCTGTAGAGCTTTTTTTTCTTCTGTGTGATCAAGATAAATGTATTCAAGATTAGTTATGAGAATTTACCTGTGACAGGGCCTCTTAACCCTTCTGAGGTTGTTCTTCCCCTAAAAAAAAGAGAAACTGAACCTACGAAAGGGTTTTTCCCTTGTCCAGCCTGTTTATGTACAATTAACAAGACTGAATTTACTTCCTGTTGTGATTTTTAATAGTCTTATAATGAGATTAATTGCATTATTTAAATTCATGCATTGTTTTAAATCTTAGTGTCCGCACTATGTCCGCAAAGTTTGTCCAATGGAAATAGAGTTGTTCTTGGTTCACTAGTTACTGTGCTAAATGGTTCTGTGATCAAAGTTACATGTGTTTCTAATATTTTTACTCTTGTCTTGAAAATTTGTTTAAAAAAAAAGACTAGGAATTCTTCTGATGTTTAAGAATAATTTAGTTCAATTATGCCTTTGAAACAACAATAAATGGAACAGGAGGAATAGGGAAGTGACAGTGGTTATTTTTCCTCAGTATCTTCTAATTACAAAAAAGAACTTGCTAAAGATCAGGGTACTGATCAGCTATATTAACCATATTTATCTAACTTTTCCCTAGCTGTTTAGTTGTGGCTCATTCTTCAGGCTTTTCTTTTTACTTTTACGTGATTTTTTTGGGGGGGATTCTTACATAAAAGTAATAAGATAATTAAAATCACACACAAACTACAGGAATAACAAAGTCGTAAGGGAGTGTTTCTTTGCAGTTCAAGCTCACCGATTCAACTGCAAATTAGTGTCAAGAGTTTCTATCAATCCTTAATACCTCACCTGAGATTGTATGAACAAAATACCTGACAGTGCGTCAGGGAAGAGTGGGACAATCCTTTTCAGCTGTGGTCTTCATTTAAATGATCTAAAACTGGCCGTGATTCTTGGAAGTCATTTAATAATGTAAATGGAATGGTACGTTTCCAATACAAGGCCCAAACACTGGGCCTTTAACACTCTTTCAAAAATGTTTTGAGACTTCTATATAATTGCTTTCCCTGACCTATTAAAAGGTAAAAAAGTAACTTTGAAGCAATTGTTGTATATTTTCTGACCTTTTTTTTCTTTTTTATGCTACGCGGGCATTTTAATGCTTCCTCAGTGCTGCTGCAGAACCAATTCAATGAGGTCAAGCCTGATGCTGCTGTGCTTGTTTTTTTAAGTGTAATTCAGAGTAGCCTTCTTACTTTGTCACTGGGGTTCTGGAGGTTTGTGAGCTACAGCTGAAACAGCTGGGTGAAGAAAAATGTGTGTGTTAAAGCTAAGTAGTTGCTTAAATGAAAGCAGTCTAGTGAGAAGGTAGTTAAAAGCTAGGGTGATGATCACAGATAAAGACAGTGGCTGGAACATCTGTCCCTCCCTGTCATCTTAGGTAAGCCACTGATAATTTAATGTCTCCTCTGGCATAGGGAGGATGTAGAAGAGGAGACCTCACACACCAGTCCATGCTATGGAATGGGTTTGGGTTGTGGTTACTTAGGGAGCTTTCTGAAAGCAGTACTTTCAGAGGAAGTTCTGAAACTCTTAGTAGTAAAGTATGGAATAATTTATTTTGACGAGATTTAGCTCACCTGTTATATCTTTAGTTCTCATGCTTTATAGATGATATATTAATTACCTTAAATTTATAAAAAGGTTTCTTTCGTACAAAAGGGGCAGAGAATATTTGTGGCAAATATATAATATTAAATATACAACAATTTCAGACTATTACAAATGTGTTTATCAGTGCATTCTTCTAGGACATTTATTGAACTGTGTGTTCCTTATCTCTTACATTTTTAACATCTACACTTCCCTCTCTTCACCACCTCATTTACCTGGTATTTTTCACTTTTTGTAGGAAACCTTTTTAATTTAAGATAGATTAAAAGCCCTATTTGGCCGTTCAAAGGAGGATATTTAGTACAAAATAAATATATTCTATTTTCGTATAGGTGTGAAAAGCTAAAACTGTTATCTTGCCATTTGTCTGGTATCCTGCCTTGTGCTGTGGAGTTAGGGATGGGAGGAGACATACTGATCAATCAGAACTGTCTTTGTCCAAATGTTTACTCAGGTAACTGTAGGTCACAGAAGCCCATGACACACACAAGTAAGATTTGCATATTCAAGAAGGTTTATTACTTAATTTGACTTTGTGTGTGACATCATTAATATAGTTAAAACCATTTCTTCCTATGCTTGAGGATCTTCTCTATAAGGTTACTAGCCAGCTTAGCTTTTAACGTGCCAAGACTTTGTAGTGACAGTTTTACCTAACTTAGTAATTGAATGTCATTTTCCTAGAAGTAATTTTTTTTTTCTCCAGGTTCCCTGGATGGTCAGCCATGTGTTTCAATATGATTTTCTTTTCGATTAGGATGGGATTTGGACTACAAATCCACAATAGTGGAGGATAAGGTCCTTTTCAGTAGACCAAAAATACAGATGTTTTATGACGAATGGAGCCTAGATATCAGTTTGAAATCTAAGTTTGAAGTGGTTTGTTGCAACTTCTTGTAGCCTCTGTTGTTATTCATTGAGTAATTTGTGAGTTGCTGTGCTCTTTATTCAGTAAACCCTGTATAATAGAACATGGACGAACAGTTTGCAGCAGAAGCAGAGTTGAGGTGGTGTTCGGGTGGCAGTTTTGGGGTGTTATGTTGTTGAAGGGATGCACTTGATGGGCTGTGAAACACCAGTCGTTGTGGCTCTGCTGCCTGCTGTTGGAAAGGCCCTTCTTTCTAATATGGGACATTCCTCTGCTCCGTTTCTGGCAGCAGTTTTGTAGCTTCATTCTTGCTCTCCATCCTGTCTCTTGTATCCTCCACTGAGTTGATTCAGCTTCTGTTCCCTAGTAAGTTACTGAGTTTGTGAGCTTTCTGGTACTCTGAATGAGTGATGTCTTCACTGAGGTGTGGGAGTGCTGAGGCTGGTGGGAAACAGGAGCAGGTAGTGTGCCACATGAAGTAGGAGAAGAGCCATTGTACTAATCTGTCAAAGTTGTCTAATTGCATTTTGTCTTTTGCATTTGTATTTTTGCAAATTTCAGACTTAGGTTCTATTGTACCCATAAAACTGTTCTTTCTGGTTCAGTTTGTCTTTGAGCTTGAGATGCTAATTACCTAGTGAATGTTTGATCTGTTAAATTTTTAAAGCTTCATTGGCTGCATTTTTGTAAAAAATGCTTCAAAAGCATGAGCTTTTTTGGCGGGTTCCCTTCCTGATGCTGGTAGGTGTGATTTAGTCCAGGATAGGACACATCCGCCTAGAAGAAAGTACTATTTAAAAAGTGTATTATTGTCTGGTGAAAAAAACCTGTGAGTGTAAGACACTAAGCATTTTACATTTTATATCTTTATTTGAATTTAAATGAAATCGTTAACATGACTTGGCATGTTTCAACAACTTTTTAATGTAATGATATAAAACAATCTTTAAAGGCATTCAGTATTGCTTTAGAGGAGTTCTGCTAGCTTATAATGAAGAACATATTTAATTTCATGTAGTATTGATATTTTTGATGTCAGTTTAAGTGTAGATAATGTCCATAAAAATACAGCTTTCTTAAATCTTAAGTAATTGTGCAGTAATCTTGGGAAGATGAAGTAATACTGTAGAGGCTGAATTCAGTGACTTGATTGCTTAAAGTGTCATTCTGAGACATGTTTCACTTCTAACCTCATTCATTAGTATTTTCTTAGTTGCACCTTGCAAATGCTTTCTTCTGGAAACGCAGAAGTTGAGTATGGAATGTTTTTTACTTTCTATGGAAGATCACCTCAGTTGGCGCTCATTCATTTCTTGCAATGTTCCAGGAGCAGGTTGCTCAGGGTATCAGGTTATTAAAGTTTCTGTGTAACATTTGCTGATGGTAGGTTGAGGCATCTCTAAATCTGGACAAATAAAAAATTACGAAACTTGAATTTGTGGTTGACAGTAAAGAGGGAGGGCAGGATTTTTACAATTGACAAGAGGAAGACAATAACTAAATTTGCTCTTAAGCTTTTGTCAGGCTGAGAAATGTCTTTACAGAAATACTCTTGTCTTTGCTTTTAATTTGTCCAACAGTATTCACTACTCTTTGTTTTTATGTAAAATACTGGTAGACCTTTAATAAATTCTGTTGATTATAATTTGAATTTTCTTCTGAAAAAAGTTTGTTTTCTAAAAAAATGAGGTATTTTTGACTGCAGATCTCTCATCTACTGCCTGTAGAAATGCGGAACTTTTAGGGTAGTTTCAACCAAGCTTAAATTGTTATGCCTGTGAAGATAAGTTCCTATAAGTTTCATAAAAAACAATTTAGATAGTAGATACTTATTAACCATGGTGAAGGAAGGATATTATATGTTTTGTGGGTAGTAGCTTGAGAGCTGTTCAGCTTGCAACTTGTAATACTAGGCAAACAATAGTATATCTCTCTTCACTGAGCAAGAAGGGAACATTTTAATGTGGAAGGAAAGAAGGGATTTTGTGAAGAAAGAGAGCTGAAGGTGTATCAGAGGATGGCCTGGGAATGCTGTGGAAATGTGGAAGAGTCCAGCAAGGTGAAATTACTACACTGGGGCTGTGTGGGTGTTGAACACTAATTTATAGACAGCTAGGCTTGGCTAGTGTTGATGCTTTTGAGGAATGATTCTATCTTCATCTTCGTAAGTAGTACATCAAGAATTTATTACACACAAGTGTCCACATCAACATACTGACATTTTCTCATTTTAGTGCTTGAGAATTTTGTTTTGATTTAAAATCAGTGTGGTTAAGTAACTGCGATCAGACCTTTACAAAACTGATGTCAACAGCATCAGGTTATTTTGTTCTCAGAACTTTTAATTCACATCAGATTATTTCATATTCACAGTGTTGTTTGAATTTGTGTAAAACACTGGGAGACTTTTCCTCTGAGTTCCATAGGAAGGCATTGGATTAAGTATGTTTTGTATTACATCATTCAGTGATGAATCCAAGATCTTAGCTGTGGCTAGTGTTTTTCCTTAAATTTGTGTCACTGTGCATCTTTATGAAAGTGTCAAGCATGATTCCATTTGGTGTGGTGTCTAAGACTTTATCTATACCATTTTACGCCATTATAAACTTATAATACAAGAAAAGATCTTTATAGCCTTTTGAAGACTATAGAACTGTAGTTTCAATTTAATTAAATTTTATACGTTTTAGGTATACATTGCAGAAAGCCTCGCAAGTGAGAGGAGAGTTGCAAATGTATGTTGTAGTAAAATACTTTGAACTGCTGTAGAAGGTACCTGTCTAGTTTATGGAGACTGTTAAGACAGCAGAATCATTTGATTGGCATGTAGTTTGTTATTGTTAGAAAACCTTGACAGATTCATAGCTGCAAAACTTAGTCTGGAGACATCTTCCTTTACTGTGAGTTAACCCTTTCCTCACATGTGGACTTATTAAATTTGAACTTGGCTCCTATCTTAAGTTCTTGAAGTAGAATCTGACCACATCACTTAAAGTTAAGTGACAGAAGGAACTGTGTCAGAGAACTAAAAATACTTTTAGTTCTGAAAACTGATCTTTACAATCACTGTGGAATGCTAGAGCACTTTATGTATTTTAGTCTATCCAAAAATCTAATCTGAAGACAGAATTAATGTCTTTTGGTCTCTCAGAAATATTTTGGGTTTTTTTTCCCATGTAACACTGGGGAGTTTCACCATGGTAATTAATTTTGTCTTCAGATGTAGTTACAGTGCTAGATTAAATGCAATACTCTTTGCTTTGTTTTCTAGCTTTTTAATGTGTTAGCGTCACAGTTTCTCTTGTCTAGCCTTAGTCTAATCTGAACCTTTCCGTTGTTCTGCTGTAACAGTTGTGTGCTGTGGTACAATTATTCGTGTAGAAAATTGAAGCCTCCATTGTGTAGTATTAGTTAGCTCAGCATTAGCTTTCTGTCAGCTGTGGACAGTATAGCTCATTTAAGTCTGTATGGTTGTGGTGGGAAAGGTGAAAGAAACAAATGATTGAAATTTTGCTTAACCATCAGTTTTTTCCTTTCTGTGCTCTTTTTTAGTAAATCAGCCTTAATAGTGTCATTATGAGACTTTCAAAAATTATTCCTTGTGTTATGGCTGTCCGTTCTGAAAACTGACTTTCAGCTTTTATTCTGAAATGGTGATTATACAAGAGTGCAAGAAGGATGCATGCACAGAAGTTTTAACCAAGTAACTGCATGCACTTGTATGGAATCCTAAAGTGAAGTTAGTGGGATTTTGTGGTGAAAGTTTATGATGAAATGTAATATATAGACTAGGGCCAAACTTGTCTTCTAGATCAATGAGAAAATAAAAATGTTTTTGCCATGACCAGAGATAGCCATCTCAGCTGATGTTTGTTTAGAGTTAACAGAGGTGAAGAGGTCCTTGGAGATCTTAATTGCTACATAGTTAGTCCAGGCTGTCATTTGTGGAAAAATTGTATTGAGTTAGGGTGACCCCCAGTATAGTACATGTCTTCTGATGTGACAGCATTTGGCCAGAACTGGTGGTTGGTGGTGCAGAAGGATGCATTATTGTTGTTCCTTATGTAGTAGACTTAACTGATAAAATTAAGTGTACAGAACAGATACTGAATTTTGGATATTGACAGCCCTCAGATTTGTTCAAACCTTCAAACTTTGGTACAAGAAAAATTTCACTGGTTTAACTAGAATAGCTTCATAAACAAGCCTCAATTAAGATGAGGTAGGTTTTTGATTCGTTCTTGTACAGGTGAGTGATTGATTAAATGTGTTAATAAAGCTGTTACTATGTTACTTTAATGTCTTGTGCATTAAAGGAGGATTATATGTGGCCATATGTGGTTTGTTGATGAACTTTCTGTAGGGAAATGCCTATATACATGAAAATTGAAATGCTTATTCTAGAATCTCAAATTAATTATTTTTGTTGAAAATAGTGTGTGGCAGTTGATATAGTAAGAGAAAAATGTAATTTTTTATTTAATAGATCCACTGCTGGAGATGAAAACAAGACTTTTAGAAGGCTTGGTTATGTAAATTTTTGTTCATAAGAAAGATACTTGGATTTACCTTGACACTTTCAATTAGGCTGCTTCTTTGAGAGCATCTCATTCATATGTGTTTGTAGATTGGGACTGTATGTGTGTAGACTAACATTCCATTACCTAAACCCTTGTTTAATATGGGAAATCATACATATCTGTAAGAGTAAGCAAATACATATTTTAAAACAGTCATATTTTTTAGGAATGCTGATAGTCTAATTTGTACATCAAAATTAATAAGTTCAGTTCTTGGTTTTGCTAAACAGTACAGTTGTCTGAGTTTTAGAAAGCAAAAATAGGAATCTGTGAAAAACTGAGACTTTTAAGTAGAAAAGAAATGCTGGTGTAGATGATACTTGAGATAGAAACGTATTGTTGGAAGTTCTGGTAATGCAAACAAAATTTATGTGCACTTGTGATCTGTTAGTCACTTTGGAGTGCTGAAGAGCAGGAATCAAAAGTGTTCTGAGGCCATGCACACTGAGAAATAAACTGGACAGTTGAACTTCTGCATGATCTGTTGTAAAGACATTTCATTTGCCTTTGAAATTTAGATTATTATATTTGCTTTCTTAAATAAACACTTGCGTCTTCTGAAGTGTGAAAAACTTGATGTGATCAAGAAGTAGCAGTTACTTTGCATGTTTTCCCTTTTTACTGATGAAACTCTAAGGAAGGATTCAAACTTATTATATTATGTACTTTTTCTCTGTGAAAGAAATGTAGCGAATGTGGGATCTGTAGTTCAATATTTTGAAAGGCAAACTGGCAGGGAAAGAATGTGGCAGTGGTTTTTGATGGCTTGAATGTTGATCCTGCTGAAGATCTTGCTTAGGTGCATTGCCACTTCTCATATATCCTGGATGTTTCTTATTTTATTATTGTGGAGAGAGCAGTCCTCTCATGTGAAGCTGAAAAAGACCGTCCTTATATCTTGGATTAGATCACACCTGCTAAAAAATATTGTTGGTTTTTTAAGGGAAAAGGATGTTGTCTCAGAGGATTTGCATATTCTTTTTGCAGTGCTTCCAAGGTAATTGTTTACCTAGTTGAAGTCAGAATAAGGAATGGGAGAATAGAATAGTCTTGGATGAATTAACTAACTTTTGAAAATATGAAGAGCACATAATGTCAAGCTGTATTTTGTTTTTATGTTAAATTTTTTAAAAAAACTATAAGATCAGATGCCATTAGTTTTGGCATTCCCCAGGTGTGTGAAGTAGGTTATACTGTAGAGAGCAAAATGAGTTATTGATGAGTAAATTTTCATTATGTTCAGGTCACATATAAAGAATACCATCTAAGACTTGTAAAATAATTTAGTAATGAGCAATTTTGATACACATTATTGATAGCGGGAGAGAGAAATTGTTTCAGGAGAAATTTGTTTGGAAATGTTCTTTGTTTTTCAGAGCTGATATCATGAGTATATACCATCTGTGGAAGTTTTATGTCAATTATGAATTATGTTCATTTTGTCTTTAGTTTTGACTAAACTGCTAATGATTTTGTGTATTTTTTCTGCTTTGGAAGTCTGAGAAATGAAGTAATAATTTGGTTACATTTAATTGAGTTATGTAATGAATCATTTAACAACTTTTTGTTTTAGAGTTTGCTTAGGATAATATTATACAAAAAATAAAGCTATAGATATATTTATTTGTAATATTAATCATTGCAATAGCAACTCAACTTTTTGAGTGACATTAAAGTAATG
>JAOTBB010001543.1:61069-71248 GCA_025629985.1 Chamaetylas fuelleborni | reverse complement strand
CTTTTTGAACTAAAAACAATTACTTAAATCCTAACAATATTCCCTGATGTTGGCCTGAAGTTTACAGTTTGTGTGCTCATTTATGTAGGCAGAAATGAAAGAAAAGAAAATTAAACAGAAAATCAAGCTGTGAAATGAGAATGGCATGTTTTTCAGGCAGATTGGCCATAACTATCACATAGCAAGAGAGTGATTTTGCAAATAGTTTAGAATGCTTACACTGTATGTATTCATTTCGCACTTCAGATGATGCACACCTTTGAATGATGTCTGACTTCTGAGTCTTAAAAATTACGTTGAGTCTTTGAGACAAATCCATAGCATCTTCCTTAACAGTCTAGGAAAACTAATGCAGTTCCAAAAATTGTACTTTCATTCTGTATCAGAAATTTTTGCGTGCTAAGTAATTGCAAATACTGCATAAATGTCTCTTTGCCTTTTGATGCTTCTCCTCTAGAATGTGGGCATTATAGTGAAGAAAAGATGTTGCCATCAACATTATAACACTGTCATAGGTAAGTGCAATACAAATAAATATAATCGTGAAAAACTTGTATTTTTCAGGTAAACACATCATAAAATATTGTACAGGAACTTCAAAATGAAGAAAGTGAGAACTGCTGCCCTTATTTTGAGATAGCTGCAGATTATTTTACTAGGCAGACATAAGAGAACACCTGTGTCCTGGAGAAACTGTGACAGGAATGCTTGTGTGTCTGCCTTTTGGTATGTGGTGTGGGAAAAATGTGTGGAACTTGTGTTGTTTGTTTAGCAGGAATCTTATAAAAAGGTACTGATTTCATTTTATGCAAGAAAGCTTACTTATAATGTACCTGGAGTATCTGTTGGTTCGACAGGAGGAAAGGGAAGGGCATAAGTTACTGTGTAATAGATTTAATAAACACATTTCTGGAAATCAAAATTCATATTGTTTGTAGTGTATTTGGTACACTGAATATACTAGGATCGTTATTGGTAGTTCTTTCTGAGGAAACCAGTAACATAGGGAACATAAGTCTTCTTTTCTTCGGTACCTAAAATATTTAGTTGCATTCTGTTGCATTAAATGTGCTGACCTTCATTCTAAGAACTGAATGATGACCTTGAAGTTCAACACACTTAATGTCTAGCTTTCTTATTTCTTCACTAGCTTTTGTAGCATAGTGGGTCAGGGAAAATTAGCTATTGCTTCCCACTGAGTCAGTTCCTTTGAGATCTGTGCTTTAGAAGGTGACTTTAGGGTATTGGGTGGTGGTGTTTGAAAACCTGAAAGACTATGTATTAGTGTGCCTGTCTTTTTCTCTTCTGTCTATACCATAAAACACCACAGCTTTCATTATTGACTGCTGAAGTCCTTTTCCCTGGAATTAAGGAAGTAATCTTGGATTGTAATCTGTGTTTTTGTTTTTTTTTTTTTTTTGATTGCTCTCAGAATAAGCCTTTCAATCCCCCTTCCCCAGTATTGTGGTCATGTTTATTTGCCAAACAAATTTCCATGTACTTCATTTTTCAGGTAGTAGGTTAGTCAGCTGTTGATTAATGATTTTTAAATGTCATGTAGTTATAACCATCGTATATGTATGATTTAGCAGATGAAACTATTCATGTGGCTGGTCATATTATTTGGTATATTTTCACTACTACCTCTTTGATTTTTGAAATGTTGTGGTAAGCTGTGATGTGAGTAATAATTTTACTTTGTGAGAAATTGGCTTAGAAAATGAAAATGTCTTCAGATCAGAATGTTAAAAATAAACTACTAGTGGCTACCTTTAAACTAGGCTGTAGCACATGAAATACATTTTTCCAGAGGGGTTCTCCATTACTGCAGTGTATTCTCAACTTTGAAGCAAATGTAGGAAAATAATTTTGGACAGGTACTTAGCTCATCGCTGAATTTTGCTGATGTAAAAACTTCTGAATTACGGGGTTTTACACCACTATCATCAAATAGAAAACAATACCTGGTGTTCTTGTAGCTGAGATTTAAAAACAGAAGCTTTCTTGTGGTCTTTTATTATGTTAGTAAGATAACATTGTTTTTGCCGAAATCCGTGTAGGAATTAGTGTCTAGGCAATGATGCTAAGCAAGGGAGAAGGGAAGCAGGTAAACAGATTTATGATGGTTTAGGGGAGAATAAGTAAATATAGTTTATTTTTACATTCCAGGAGTTACTGGAAGAACTCAAGTGTCATGGCCATGAGTTTATTATTTGTGCATCTCAAACTGCAATTCAGAAAATACAGTATATTTCTTTAAATTCAATAACTGTGCAGCTTGAACATTTGCTTAAAACAGCAGATAATATTTGAAGGAAAATAGTAAAAAAAAAAAAAAAAAGCTTTCTTTTGAATAGCTGGCATGAGGTGAAGTGAGCATGTCCAAGCGTTAATTGTAAGTGTATTTATTCAGGAAGGAGTAAGAAGTTTTATGGGGCTTCTTTGTTGCCTTAATTATGTGACTAGTTGAAGGGAAAGGTAATTTTGTGCAAGAATCTTAGTGTCTTGAATAACTTTGCTTTTTCTTTTAACAGAATTTCTCTAAAGAGTAGGGAATACTGCTGGTGTCGTGCATTCTGGAAATACGTTTTACTACATATACCACCAAGGCTTTGCAAACAGGATGAACATGCTGCTGTTGACTGCTTACTGACAGTAACCAGCTGGGCACTTCATTCATGATGTTTTCATTCTCACATTGTCCAACGGGAATTTGCTTACACTGATTTTTAAAAAGAGGAATAAATCAAAGTGGAGTACCGTAAACTTGACATGGAAAATAAAAAGAAGGACAAAGACAAACCAGATGAAAGAATGGCACGGCCTAGTGGGAGATCAGGCCATAATTCACGTGGAACTGGTTCTTCAAATTCTGGAGTGTTAATGGTTGGCCCTAACTTCAGAGTTGGTAAAAAAATTGGATGCGGTAATTTTGGAGAACTGCGGTTAGGTAAGATCCTTGTTTCTTTATTTCAGTTTACATTATTCAAGGCCATTTTTATGCAGTCTAGGCCAGAAAATTTCTCTATGATTACTGTGCAGATCTTGAAACTGCTTTAAAGCTTCAGATGTGCAACCCATCTTTTGTGGTTTTACCCCAGCTAGTGCAAACTTCATGACATGAAGAATCTGTACAGCAGGATACTTTCTGGGACTAAAATGTTTTCTGTGTGCAGTGCTCTTCTAAATTCAGTCAGTTTTCTCTTCCAAGATGTTGGCGATTATGTCATAGTTATTGTAGCAGTCTTTTCTGACTTCCTGAAACACTTTTTTGAGGTATATATAGGGCTAAATGTATGAGACACACCCCTGTCCTCTGGGTCTGGCAGATCTCCTGGAGATACTGTAACCAGGTACTACAGCTTTTAATACCAGCGAGCCCGGAAATTCCTTGGTGTCTTTTCTAGTGTAGTGAGGCTAAACATTGAGTTGCTGTTAAACAGGGCAGTGAGAATCCATCTGTAGAGAAAATCTGGGATAATTCAGTTGCTCTAGTTCTCTGCACAGGCTGAGAAGGACCTATGGAGTTTTGAAGAATTTGTGCAGCAAAGCTGGAAATGTTAGCATTTATTAAAATAGACACTGATGGTGTGTGCTTTTGGAAGACTATATGTTTAGTTTTGAGGACTTGTGTTTCCAGGATGGACAGCATGATTAGCCAGCATTCAAGATATGTAAGTTCAGATATGTGTTAGTAAGTACAACTTGACACTTAATTGCAGGAATTTATTCTAATATTGTTAGGAGGCTTGAGTTAAGGTGCTTCATGTATTAAATAGAGGTCGGTTTCAAAGTTAGATATTTGAGAGGATGGTGGGCTATATAGGTGTTGTTTCTGTTGATCTTTACCTTTGGTAGAATTAATACTCATTGACCTTCAGACAATATTTGTGATATAGTGCTTGCATAAAATATGTTTTTAATATAATGGATTCTGGGGGCTGTCAGGATGTAAACAAGCTTAGCAAATTAATACTGTAGAGGAATTAAAGACAATATTGCTGCAGCTCTGACTTAGGACACTAAATTTTACTGTCTAAATAACAGGTACTCTTGTTACTATTAATAGTTAAACAAAATTGTTACTTTTTGACATTTGCAGTGTTGCATACATGCCTTTGCAGTCCACAAATCAAGCTGCAAAATTGCTCTTCCTCACTTCCCAAACTTTTGTATACTGCCTTCAAATCCTAATTTTTGTTTCAAACCTCTCAATGAACTAAATCAAACCAGAAAGTTAATTTTTTATAACGGCAACTGCAAACTAGTTAATTTTTTGTCTGTTATTTTGGTCACAAATTACAGAGCTGATTAAAAATTAATATCTGATTAACTAATTTACTTGCAGCTGTTACAGAAACAATGTGTTTTGTTTTAAATACAATACTAAAACTGTTAAGACTTACAGTTTGATAGTACTGAAATAAATTAGAACAAGTAGAAGGAATAGGGGGAAAATTGTGAGGCACTGTACTGTCCTGCAACAGTCACCAGAACAAGTGCAGCCTTTCTCATATTAATATGTGTGGGTTTTGCTTATGTTCTAGGTATTCCAAATCCCCATTTATTGGTTTTTTTTTTGTGAGGTAAGATGTTTTAAATGTAAGCTACTGAAAGCAAGAGTTAATATTGCTATTATAGATTCTGATTTAATTTTAATTTTTTTCATTTGCTTTGATGCAGTATCAAGTACTTAGTGTGCACCCTTTCTACATCTAAAGATGTACACAACACTTAGTTTTTTATATGCACTTCTGCAGATGGGGTTATGTTTTGAGCATATATCTTGATGTTAGACCTGAGGGACTTAAAGGAGGAAAAAAGTTGTAGAGTGATGAAGTTGTGCTCAGAAGATAAAAATTCAGTTATGTATTGGGAGCTGTTGGTCTTCCATCTGAGAAGAAAGTGGCGGTCAGACTTCAGTAGTGGTTTGTAAATCAAATGGGAAGTTGGCTCTGTATAGCAAATTACTGTCTGTGATGTTCAACCATTATCTTACAAAGGACTTGAATATTGAGCTGTTAATTTTAAGACTCTTCGTTATACTTAAACTAATATAGTTAAAATAAACTAATAAGGTAGTAAGAGAACTTGTTGCTGTTGCAAGTGATGCATTACTCAATACCTGTTGTGTGCTTATGGATAGATGAACAGTGGTGTCATGTATGTGTGTCTCCTCTGTTTTAAAGCGACAGTTGTCCTGACTGACCACCTGGAAAGTTAGTGCCCCTTCTGATGCTCTGTCCGAATAATCATGTTGTTACAGCTTTTGGAACTAAAGATCCAGTTATGTAATTGTAACTGAATTTGTTACTTACTCAGAGTAAGTGATGTATATATCTAAGAAATTGAATGACATGCAAAGACACAGAAACAGCTTCAAACTAAGTACACTTTTTATCAAAAATGTAGCTGATGTGATCATCAGGTAAGAAATACTTAGGATGCCTGGATATCCCCTCTAATCCTTACTTAGGTCTTGGTGTACACTTCTTTTGTGAGTCAGAGTATGGCATGCTGCTCTTACTGATTTTGTGTTTGTTGTTGTGAAGCCCTCAGGTAATGTAGGTTAGTTTTTTTTGTGAAGTTGATCCACTAAGAGATGCAAGCTTTTAATGAATCTGTTTTTTTAAACAATCATTAGCACTTCAGTATTTGACTATTGGTATAACTCACTTGGTCAAAGCATGGTCGTGGGTTCCCTGTGTGGGCCATTCACTTAAGAGTTGGCTCTATGAGCCTTGTGTGTCCCTTCCAAATCAGAATATTCTATGATTCTGTGTAACTCTTCACAGGAAACTTTTTAGACTTGGTCTGTGTCTTTTCCTCATTTGATTTCTTTAACAAAACTGAGCTAAACATAGGAAATTCAGACCTGAGTAATTCTACAGAGAAAAAAGGAGGATTATCATTAAGAATAGTGTACACTAAATGCATTTGAAGATTGTAAAGACATAAAAAGCATTGGAAGTGACAACTTAATTTATCCCTTATCAGTTATTATTTTAATTTTACACCTATAAAACTTGTTTAACATTTTAGTCATTGCATATAGTTTGAATTGATGCTTATTGAAGAGTTCTTATCCAGTTACTGAATCTCTTTTAAATCAGTAGATGCATTTTTCCATGTGGTGTAAACCTGTCAGGAATGTCATTGTCCTGTCCTAATGTTTAGCTTAGTAAATTAGATAACTGAGGAAAAAAAAGTCCTCAATTAATTAGCTAACTAGTTAATTCTAGTTTTAATTAGTGGCTGATGTTTCAAAATTACATGGAAATTTAGAAATAAATTTCAAATAGTTTTCAGCAGTAAATATGTAGAGTGAAAATGTAGAATACCACATTCTGGTTATTGTGATTTACCAATTTTCAAGCTTTTTTAGTTCATAAGAATTATCACAAACTTGGTGAAGTATCTGAAACTCCGTGAAATTTCCACCTCTTACACTATTCAAGGAAAAATTATTTTTAAAATAAAGTATTGGACTAATAAACCCATATTTCCTAAGTCACTGCCAGAACACCTAGCACCTTAGATGAGAAGTGTTTTGAAAACTTTCTTAATGTTTAAATGGCATTTACTTGGACAGAAAAGCCGGTGTCTCACATTCTTGTTTTTATTCTTTTTTCAAGGAAAAAATTTATACACAAATGACTATGTGGCAATTAAGCTGGTAAGTTAATATTTTTTAAAAGAATTTGGGATGAGAAACTAATTGGAATTTTCCTTTCAGATGTTAATGGTTTGATTTCTTTAATTGAAACCTTTAATAGTGTTGTATGATTTCATTGAATTAGATAAAAGCAATTAGTGATAGATGTAATTGTTTGGCCATATTGAGTAAAACTAGTTTTTAATTGTTGACACTGTTTTAAAGGCTAACTATGTTTGCAAAGTCAGTGATGGTTTAATGCTGCTTCAAGGATGTGCTCTGCGGCAGTCATCTTAGTAGATTCCTTTGTTGTCCAACAAGTAGAGGAACAAGTTTACTGTGAATCTTAACATCAGACTACAGAGAAACTCCAGAAGTTCTTGAGACTGCATGTGTTTTAATGTCCCACACTCCTGCCCCAAGTATTTTTCATCTCTAACTGCTGGTATTTACACATCACCTTGGTATACATGTTTTATTTGCAATGCTGTGTAATATGTTTACTTCTCTTGCAAGCATGATAATTTTGGATATTATGTTAATATGTCATTGTTTGGCTTTTTCTCAGTCATCAGAACTACTTTGGTAACACCGTAATTAGCTTCTGGATTTTTTTAACTTCTTGGTAAATGACTGTTTTCATAACCAAAGTCTTTCATGATGAAGTTCACTAGGCTACTTTTTAATCATCAAGGGACTTCTAGAACTTCAGTTAATTTCTTTCTCTGTTGCTGCAGTAGCACAGAACTTTTTGCATAGCTTGTAGTATGGCGTCATAAAGTGAAAGGTAAACTGTGGGAACAGAAATGCATGGCTTTAGAGAAGAAATCTGAAAAGCATTACAAACATGTAATAAATTCCTGAAAAATACTGGTACTACTCTCCTTGCTTTGGAAAATACTTATTTTGGGAGTAGCAAAAGTTTTTCAAGCATGCAAATTGTGGCTTGAGAGAACAACGCTGGATACAGTTTTGAGGGTTATTGTGTATTAAATCAGATTTAGACTTTTTTTAACATTTCTTGAACTTATTCTGTATGTCTGGTGAAAGTTGAAAATAGTCTGAGAATTCTTCTAATTAAAGGTTGTCTACTACAAAGCACATATAGAAATACTTTGCAAGTTAATGGGTGTTTTTTAAGCACTAATTACTTGATGATGTGGAGCAAGAGAACTTTTTATCTGATGGGTTTTGGTAAAAGCGTTTTTATTACATATGTGACTTAGTAAGCTTGGCTACCATTTGAACCCATTTCAGCTGTCACAGATGATACTGTTCATTGGCAACATTTACTTTTTTAGTTTCCAAATATCTCAATCTTCAGGCTGCTTTTTTCAGCTGAGTAAAAAGCTTGAAGTAACTCAGTTTGAAGTCACTAAAGAACAAATATAGTTAAGTATATCTGAAATTTACTAATAGTGCTGAAGGAACTCTGAATATGTACTGGGCTTTTCCATTTGTCCTCTTACATTAGTGGCATGAAAAGCTATAATGTCTTTGCAATGAAAAACAGATGAAAGAATCAAAATGAAAATCAACCCTGGAGCTTGCATCATCATAGTAAGATAAAAATATGTTTCTTAGCAAGTAGAACTAGTGGATTCTTTTAATATGGTTTTCCCTGTTTTTAATTTCAGTATGTATTTCCAAACTAGAAGGGATTTGAGTCACAAGGTTCAGTCTGCTAAAAGCAGCTGCATCAAACTGTAGGATTTATTTGGATTTTATATTTTTTTCTGCTGTTCTCCTATTTGAGACAGTGCCAGAACTTTTTTCTAATTGTTACAGATACACTGTCATGTCATCCTTTTCCTTTTTAAATGCAAGCATTTGTTTTCTCTGTCACTTTTACTTTTGTGCTTTCAGAGCAGTTGTTAGGCCTATGCTTAGCCCTTGTTTGGTTATTGTAAATGAGGCACTCTTAACTTCCTCTCTGTTTTGCACCTGTTACAGTTCAAGTTTAGCCTTCCTGAATGGGGTTACTTGAATTAGGTTTATTTTGTAGTTTAAGCAGCTACCCTTGGCAGGTGTGGTTGTTGTAATCTCTTGTGCAGTATCCTAAAATTGTTTTTGCATTCCTCATGGTAGCATTTCACTGTTTACCTACTGTTGTCTTATGAGCAGCAAGACATCTCCTGTGCCAGATGTTTTGTGTATCAGTGGTAACCATATACTCTAGTGCAGGAGGACTGTGTGGGTTACTCTCAAGTGCTAGGAATGTCTGTGCTTACACAGCAGCTTTCAGGAGTGCTTCCAATGTTAAAATGTAAATGTTCTTTACAAGTGCTTTTTTGACTCAAACTGTTTGTTTTGAATTAATATTTCCCTTGTGGACAAAATCATATAAGCATATTCTTGTTACGGTGCTTAGGGCAGCTTCAGGACTTGTGTGAAAAAATAACATAAACAATTTTTCTATGTGAGGTCTGAGGGTTGTACAACATATGCATGTTAAAGTATAATGTTTATACGTAAATGCATATTTATTTTGGTAGAACAGCTACAGTTCGAGAATCTTCGTCTTAATCTGTCTTAGTTCATTATTGCCTGTTCTGGATGGGAACATACTCCAGTTTGAGAGGTCAGAAGAGACTTTTTAAAGCACTATAATGAAACTCTTAAGAACTGGGCTTTTACCAGTTCGGTGCTGTGTTGTGGTGTTTGTATGTTTCTGCTGGTCTTTTAGTATACAAACTGATTCCTTGTGATCAGGTGGTTCTTTAGCAATAGCTATTTGGTGTGTGAAAGATCTACCTTTCCTGCTCACCTCTTCTTATTGTTAGATATACTACTTTCGTTACGTGATCCTGTACTTGACTTAAACTTCCTATTCACTATTCCATTTTTCCTTCTTCATCATTATTTTTCCATTTTGCCTTTGACATATTTCTCCGCTGCTCAAACTTAGGTCCTTTGTAGATGCCTAACCACTGCCAAAAGACTAGCTAAAGGAATTTCTGTTTGAGCATGTCAGGACCCATTAGCAGGGGCCATGATGTTCATTATAAATTGTCATCAGGATTCAAAAAAGACACTGGACATGCTTTAGGGAGCTCTTTTTTTGTGTGAATACCTTGTGTCCAGCAACCAACCCACTATTTATACTTAAAAGATGTTGGCTAACAAGCCCTTACATTTGAAGACTTCCACAAGTGCTGGGCTGCAAGCCTGTAATTTTTACAGTACACTTTAATAAACTCTCAGTTCCCTCAGTACACTACTCAAGGTGCTGGCTCACAAACCACATTTCCACAACTTCCCACTCCCACAATAAACTTCAGTACAGTGTATAAAATAGAAAGTAATAGCCTTGCTTTACCCAGACAGAGGGAGGGATAAGAGAAATAAAAGCAGAAAGGAAGAGAACAAAGAATATCATCAGTCCTTAGATCCTGCCTTGGTCTCACTGTGTGGCTGGTCCAGAGCTGGAATTGTGACACAGTGAAAGAGAAAGAGAGGAAAAAGAGAGCAGGGGAGCCCAGTCTGCTTCCTTTCATAGTTAACCTGGTACAGCCTCTTACTTG
>JAOTBB010001536.1:0-10634 GCA_025629985.1 Chamaetylas fuelleborni | reverse complement strand
TTTTGGCCAGAGGCCACTCGCTTTGGAAAAGGACTATAAAAAGTGACTTTCCTAAAGAGACTTTGAGATCTCTTTCTTCCCAACGGATCGAAGATGTGTCTCATTGGATGACCACGAGGATGTGTCCTGTCTGTTGGTAGCTATATCCCATCCTTTCTCCCTCTCACTCTCTCTCTCTTTCTCCTTTTACTTCATTTCCTTTTACCTCTCTCTCTCTCTCTCTCTCGCAAAACTGAATTGTTGGCACGCAATAAACTGTATTACTGCTTTCTGCTGAACAAACCTGAGTCTCTTGCCTTTTGTCTTTTGCACTCTGGGGTCGAATGAACCATCACGACTCCCGCTCAGGTTGAGCAGATCATGACAGGTGGGTTTACAAGATCCATTGTGGTGACATACCTTGCCCAAGGGGTCAAACTAACCTATGGCTTCAGGTGATATTGGTGCTTTTGAATGGCCTAGGGTAAGTAAATTGTCCCATCTCTACCTGCCTCCCCCAAGCAGTTCCACGTCAGGAAAAGCCTCTTGAGGTGGCTGGTGGGTTCCCCCTCAGCTGTGGCAGAGGCTTTGAGCCAGGAGGTTCTCTTGAGGGCTGCTGGCTTTGGAAAGCTCTCCTGAGTTTGCAAGTTCCACACTTGCACGTGTGGAGTACAGAGTGTGGAGTGAACAACAAGCCATCCTCAGGTCCATCTGGGACCCCATGGCTCAGGGGCAGCCCCTTGCTGAGGAGCTGCTCCTGCACTTGCACTTCTCTCTGCAGATATGTGGCTTATGAAACAAGCTGCTGGGTTTGTCTCTCCTGTGGCTGAAGGCAGTATCACAGGCTGTGTCAGCAGAAAAAAGGACAAGTTGTCTGATTTTCTGACGGAGTGCGGAGTGGATGCCACTGGCCAAGAACATTTTGCTCTTCTCACCTGCAGCACCCAGAGTGAGAGGGCAAAGGTGGGAGAAGATCCCATGCTGTTCTGTGATGACATTTTCTCCCTTGAGCCAAAGGTAAGTGATGGCGGAGAACCTCCCTTCCTGCTTCTCTTCCTCCTCTTCCTCCTCATCCCTGAAAGTCACTTGACTGATCCCTGCCTCAGCTGGCTTTGTGTGCCAAGAGAGAAGTCATCCGGATTCTGCTGAGCTCAGAGCGCTGGTTGCAAAGAGCATTTCTGCCCTGTGGGCTCCTGGCAGGCAGCAAGAGGCTGACTACAGCTTCCAGACTCTGTTATCAGGGTTATTGATGAGTGTTACTCACTCCTTATTTGTCCCTGACGCTCTAAAGAAAGGCTTGCAGGACTGTGGTTGAACACAAGAAATGGGAAGTTTGAAGGGAAATGTTTTTGCTGTCTCCTTTTGCTGTAGGAGGGCGAGATCAGGCCGAAGTGTTGGGCTGAAATCAGCGTGTTCTTCAAGCCCCAGGCAGCCCGGGTCTACGAGCGAACAGTTTACTGCGACGTCACAGGTACGGCTCCTTGCCCTGCCTCTCTCACCCAGTAAAGGTGAGGTGCAAATGCTCCCCCAGCTCCCTGGACTCCTGTGGGGTTGCTGGGAAGGGTCTGTGCTCAGCAGGGCAGTGCTGGCACATCCCACTGTCCCTGCAGCTGTCGGGCCACGCCCTCTCGTTTGATTTTTTCCCTCTCAGATCCTCTAAATGTTGCCTGTATTTAGTGTGCTCCTCCTCCCTTGGGAAAAACACTCTTGAGGTGTAACCAGAAAGAGGAAGAACAAAATTTCTGGCATTCCCTAAAGTTCCTCTATCAACAGAGGGGTAGAAGGAAGTCTCTATGGGTGTACCGTATCGCCTGAGGGAAGAGGTCCGTATCTTCTCCTGGAACATCAGGAGCTGGTCTCATGCAGCTCAGAGTCAGGGACTAGCACTAAGGCATCCTGGAAAATGCAGGGTAGCAGAAGGAATTACTGGGCTGAAATAGACATCTCTCCCCAGGCTGTGAGAACAGGCTGCCCCTGCACCTCATAGGGGAAGGCCTCGGGCCCCGGCTTCGCTTCAGATTTGAGGAACTGAATGTCAAGAACGTTTGTGTCAGAGCAACCCCCAAATGTGAGATGAGCAGCAGGGTTGGGCTGGATCCTGGTGGCTCCTGGGGTTGCAGTGAGCCTAGTGGAGCTCTGCAATTCTGGAGAACTTGGGCAGCTGTGATACCAGCTACATTTGGGGGGTTTCTTGGAATCTGGATCTTGCTGATGGGATCAGGAAGGTGTGTCTGTTGTTCATGAAAGCCTAATCCCTTTTTTTGGGCAGTCTTCCTTGGAGATCAGCTGGGAGGCTTGCTGCAAATCGGCTTGACACATGAAAGCAACACTGGGTCTAAAAGTTGCACATTCAGAGCCTTTTGTTCCAGTCACAGACACAAATCGCCTTTGTGTTTAGGCTGTTCAAAAGCAGCTGGAACACGCTGCCTGCTTTTGAGTTCAAGTCCATTGCAAAGAGTTTTCAGCCAAGTCCCTCCTGCCTGTTCCTGGGAGTCAGAGGAAAGCCATCCACCCTCCTGGCCCAGCACTGGTCAAAGTGCTTGGCAGTACTTTCCCTTGCTGACCAGTCCCTCAGCACACTTCAGCCATGGTGTATCTCTGGCTCTAGAAAGAGCAAAGCATTTCTGGGAAGGAAGCAAAGGAACGTTTTTACCTCTTTGTTTCTGGTTTCTCCCACATGCAGTAAACAGGTTGGCTGCAATGGAAGCTGAATGTGTCCTGCCCATGGTGGGGTTGGGCACACCTGCAGCAGCAGCAGCAGCAGCAGCAGCTCTGTGCTGATTTCACTGGGAATGCTGCAATGCCCAGGATTGCTCTTAAGTCCTTAAGGCTGTGAATGCACTTGGTGAATGCACCAGAAGCAGCTCCTCTGTGCTGCAGGTCAAAGTGAACTGTCTGTGCCAGAAGGGAAGCCCCAGAGTGGTTATGTGGTTATGTGAAGTTTATCACTGCTTTGCATGAAAACCCCAAAGCCATAGAAAGTTGTATTTCAAAGTTGTATTTTTTGCTTCTGCCATGCAGCAGCACAGGGCATCTTCTGCCTTTTACAGGTGGGAATCGTTTAATTCGAAAGTAACTCAGACTTCTGTAGGAAAGGAAGATTCCTCACGTATTTGCATTTGGCTTTTCTGCTGCTGCAGGCGATCCTGTTCAACAAGGGGCCTCTTGAGGCTCCCTTTAGCCCCGTCCCTCCAACCACAGCCATGGGCTCCTGCTTCACCTTCCTGCCTCAGGAGGGCATCCTGGCAACGAACAGGCTCCAGGCCATCCGGATCTCCTTCTGTCCCACCACACTGGGTGAGTTCCAGGAAGAATTCTGCTTC
Organism: Chamaetylas fuelleborni; assembly: GCA_025629985.1. Taxonomy (NCBI): domain Eukaryota; kingdom Metazoa; phylum Chordata; class Aves; order Passeriformes; family Muscicapidae; genus Chamaetylas; species Chamaetylas fuelleborni. The sequence continues at coordinate 7,332 of JAOTBB010001536.1, read as the reverse complement.
CATGTGACTGGATCCCCTAAGCCTCTGACCTTGACTATCAGGTGAGGAGGGCTTTGGGAGCTTGCTGGGCACATCTGTAGCTGTCTCTGGGTAATCATCTCCCATTTACCTCATTTTGTGGTGCAGCAGAGAAAAAAGATGTTGCCTGAGGTCCTAATCTTGGCTCTGGTTCTGGCATCCTTTAGTGTGGGGGTGCCTGCTGCCCTGTGTGAGTATCCAGGAGCTGGAGTGACTACTCCCTGCAGGGATGTCTCCTGCTTAGGCTGTGGCAGGCAGTGGGATGGATCAGCTTTTGGCAGTAGCTGCTCTGTGATGTCCCGCCTGAACACCCAGCAAGGTCCCCAGGGCTTTGGATATGGGCCAGCCTGGGTGATTTGGCACCAGCAACAGTGCTTTTAAAAACTTCCCTTAATAATCCATCCCAAATGGGGAGCAGCAGCCTCACCTCACCTCGTATGGCCACGCTGTGGGGGACAAGCTGTGCTCCCAGCTCCTGTGCAGAGAGTGCTTTGGTACCTCCTTTCCACAGCCAGGAAAAGGCTGATGTGGGAGACAGGGAACTGTGCAGCAGGAACTGTCCCAAGGACATGGGCATCATCCCGTGGGCTGGTGCGATTGCAAAGGTTAACATCCTCACTCAGCAAAGGGTAATGATGGGAAAAAAAAGAAGAAAAGTAATGACAGGAGAAGTCAAAGTCACTTCTCAGGACCACAGCAGCTTTGAGGGCTTGTCCTAGATAGTCTGTCAGCTGCTGACCGCTCTGCTCTGGCTGCCTCCTGTCCACATGGGTGCTGTGCTGAGCACAGGCTGCTGGGTTGATTTGAAACCCAGGGTGGCTCTGAGAGCAGCTTTTATCCGCGCCCTCCCGAAGGACACCCGAAGCCTTTGCGATTCCCTTGAACAAAGCCACTGCCTCCTTGCTTTGTCCTCGCAGGGGCTGTGGCGTGGGACCCACTTTGCTTTTCGATGTGCCCGCCCTGCACTTCGGTGACATCTCCTTTGGTGAGTGTGCTCTGGGCTGGCACCAGAGCGGGAGTGCTTTGTGTGTTGCTGGAATGGAGCACTTGAACAGAAGAGGGTTCAACCCTCCACCACAGCCTCTTCAGGGTGGCAATTCCAAGGCTGCTGGTGCCTCAGGTACCCTTTTGTCATCGTGAGGTCAAAGAGGACCAAAAGAATAGAAAGTCAGCATCGCTGTTTGGCCACTTCTCATTTCCTTTTGAATAAGTGGCACAATAAAAAAAAAAGGCAACAGGCAGGAATATGGTTCTGCAATAGCAGATGCATCCTGCTAAATCTGATTTCATTCCTAAAGCTTCTTCAGCTGAGGGCAGCTGTTTTATCGTAGCTTCTTGTAACTGTGCTGCTGCCTGTTGTCTGCATCTGGTTACCTCAGTGGCATTTGAGATTGTGACATCCTTTTTGTGCCTCTCTGGTGCCTGTTTTGTGCCATTTGTCCTTTTTATGCCTCTCTTGCCTCCCTGCTGGAGTCACTGCTGGAGCTGGCAGTGATCACTGTTGAAGGGCATGGAGAAGCCCTGTGCTGTGCCTGCAGTTGGTTCTTCCTCCCCATCTGTGTTCAAATGACTCTTGGTAAGCAGGCTGTGGGAGATGTCTTCTCCACACAGAGCTGGCCAGCCAAACCATATATCAGCTGCAAAGAGCTGCAGTTCGGGACACAAAGAGGCAAAATGCAAGTACGGTTTTATCCTACCAGGATATTCACACCAGGAGTCATGAGATATTGATGCCTAAAGGGATATTTGTGTCCTTTTTTTAGGTTTTCCTCACACCTTGGAGTGTCACCTGTCCAACACCTCCCTGGCACACATGCCTGTCAACCTTCGCATTGCTGGGGACGGCTTGGGAGAGTTCAGCATTGACAGCTTCGCTCAGGTGGGCAGGCACAGTAACCAGCTCTGGAAGAAGGGAGCTCGAGGTCCTGTGGAGCCAAGGGAATTTGCCATAAGTCCCTGCAGAATGACCGTCCGTGCCCTGGGATCCCAGCATATCAAGGTAAGGGAAGAGTCCAGCCGCTTGGGCTGAAGCTTCACTGCAGTGTGGGAGGGCTTTAGCTCTGCTGCCAGCTTTGAGCATCGTGTCAGTGAGATCTACACCGGCGTGAGGCCTCTGTTAGCTGGGTTACTCAGGATATTCCTCAAGGAGAACTGTTTTGTTTCCAAAATCACAAACTGAAATCATGTACCAGGTGGTCAAGTACTGCAGCTGGTCTTGTGTTTTTGAGAGCAATTTCTTTGATTGCAAGTGGGCAGAGGAAGGATGAGGACACAAGGTGGCTGTTAGAGAGATATCATTGTATAGTTTTCTTTTCTTCCTGGTCTCATTTCTCGTCTCCTGGGCAACAGATGAGTGTACTCACTGGAGGGGTCTTCAGTGGGGACAGGAAAGACTCTGCAGTCATGAGCAGCCCAGCATGTGCTGGGCCACACTTTGCCCTCAGCTTTCTGCTGTAAAGCTGAACTCGTTGCGTTCAAGACAGCAGACTTCTGCATTTATGTTGTTGCAGTCAGGTGAAAATTTAGTCCCTTTAACAAATCTGGTATTGCCAGAAGGCTTTTGTTACTCCCAAAGACTGTGCTCTACTTATGGACCAGCAGAAGAACTAAGGCAAAATCCTCCCTTTCTGTAGCATGGAAGAAGGTTTGGAGGACAGCACACATGGGTGATAAGATTTTGGGAGCAAGAAAATCCTTGCTGCACTCCTTTTCTCTTCTACCAGATCACCCTGTGTTCCAATACAGCCAGAGAGTACAAGCTGGAGCTGGTGGTGGACGTGATTGGTGTTGGCCAGAAGTGGTTGGCACTGCCCCTCACAGCCAGGTACCAAGGCTTTCCTTGCAGCCGCTTGTCTTTCCTTGTGCATCCAGCATCAGCACACTGCCTGGCTGCAGCTTCAAAGGAGAAGTGCTGCTTAATGAGCTGCATCTGCCCATCTAGACATGAGCAGAGCGCTAGGAAAGCAGCCCATGCTGAGATGCCCCCCTGCTCCCAGCCAGGCATGACCTTAGGCCTTTTTCTGAAGGGAGCCAGAATAATTAATTGCTGGCCTGGGGCTTGGTGCTTGAGATGCAACAAACTTTCCAGGGGTTGCCTGTCCTTGCTCCTGCAAGTGGTGAACTGGTGCTGGCTTGTGACCACCCTGCAGCATTGGTTTGGGACACAGTGAGCAGCCTGCTGAGAGCTGGGGTCTGGTTCACTTCAACAGTGCACGTGCAGTAGGGAAGAGCCTCAAGGCAGGAGTGGGGAGGGCAAAAGATCTTACAAGGAGCAATATAGTCCTTGATGTGGGAGGTGAGCTCAGGTTTTGCTGCTTCCCTCTGGTCTTCTGAGTAATGTTCTCAGAGCTGAGGCCAAAGGTTGGTCTTGCTGTTGCAAAATTCTATCCTGCTATGCTGCTGTGGGTGTCAGTAGAATGACAAGAGAGATGCAGTTCCCTGGTGCTGTACCGTCTCCCAGGCAGAGCCATCCAGTCAGTGCCTGGGCTGCAGTTTTGTCAAGCAAGTGCAGCTGGGGACAGTCAGGTAGAGACACGTGGGGTAAAGAATCGAGGGAGCTGTAGGAACTGGAAGGGGTTGATCACCCACTCTGTAGCCTTGTGCCCTCCACTGCAGGAAGAGATGGCTCCCTTTTCAGGCAGGACAACGGTGCTGTAGGAGAAAAGGGAGTCATTTCCACTGATACACCAGAGTCTTGTGTTCCTTGAGCCTTGGTGGGCACTGGTGCCCTTCAGAAAGGCTCCCCCAGAGCTCATGGGCCACTGGGACTGTTACAGGAGTCCTTGCAAGTGTCCTTGGGCAAAGAAGGGGCAAAACTGCCAGGACAGCTCAGGAACAGGGCACATGCTGTGCTTGGGCATTTGGAAGCCTCTGCAGTGCAAAGCCTCAGGGTTTGTCCCTCCTTGCCAAGAGGTGTTTGAGTGAAAAGAAGTTCAAGGTGATTTATCACTGTAGGACTACTGAATTTGTATCAGTGTATCAGTGAAAAGTTGGATTTGTCTAATGTCTTATGCTCCATTCCATTCTCTTTGGGGACAAAAGTTGCCAATGCTCTCAGTATCTCAATTGCCTTGGGATCATTTCCTTGCCCAGATGCATGGTTCCTGCCCTGCGAGTGCTCGACCCTGTCGTGTGGTTCGACCACTGCTGCCTGAAGTTCCCCTACGAGGAGAAGGTGACGCTTGTGAATGACAGCGACTTCCGTGGCTGCTACCGTCTGCTCTCTCAGGTTTGCCTTGCCTCCAGCTCCTCCCCTCCAATGTTACTGGGGGGGTTATTAGGGGAATAAAAGGGTTTGGATCAGACCTTGCTGGTTTCTATTCAAACCTCATGGTTTTCTGAGAACAGGAACCTGAATACAAACTTTAGGAAACAACTGAACATCTTGAGGAAGATGTTTATATCCTAGTCTTTGACTTGTTTGCAAGTGGGAGTGCTTAGAGGGCAGTGAAAATCCGATGCAAGGAGGCTGTCGGCACAGAAGTGGCTGTCTGTGGACGCAGCAACTTCTGGACCCCTTGGGGATGCTCAGCACCTACACCTTGCATCTTGTTGTTTGCCTTTTTGCTTTCTTCTGAGAATTTTTACAAGTGCGTGTGAGTTGCATACACCTGTGGTAGATGTTAAGGAGTTTAAAGCTTCCTCAGTTCTGAAGTTGCTTTTGATTCTGTCCCTTGCAGGAAGACAAGGAGAAGGCCTCTGCATGGTACTCCAGCTCTGTGCCGTCTGGGATTATCGAGGCTCACAGCTCGGTGCAGATCCCAATCACACTTGAGGCCCAGCAGCTGGGAGAGTGCAGTGCCACTGCTGAGGTGGCCGTGTTTGGGAGAGAAGGATCCCCGCTGGTGAGAGCCAGGGGAGATGTGTGCCTGCCGCAGCTCTTGGCAGTGGGGCGTCGAGTGGACAGGGATTCTTCAGGAACTTGTGCTGTATGGCTGGTGTGGACAAGGACAGAAGGGATGGGTGGCACAAGCAGCAGCTTGTGGCTTTCAGGTGGGATCGCTGCAGACCCCACACTTGCTCCAGGCCTTCTGTTTCAGTCTACATCACTGACAGCTTCAAAGGGCCATCATTATCCCCAGTTTAGGAATGCTCTAGGAGCTGGCTAATGTTTTCAAACTCTCCTTGTTGAGATTCTTTTTTCTTTGACCTTTCCTACCTTCTTCCTGGAACAGGAACTCCATTTACAGTGCATTGCCCATGGACCAGTTGTCCATGTCCATCCGAGGGAGATAAACTTCGGCACTATCCCAGTCTTGAAAGACAAGTCCAAAATTATCCACCTGGAGAATCACAGTGCCATTCCTGCACCCTTCCGGGTAGAGATGGTAAGTGTCTGTGGGGCTGTTTTCCAGTGAAAATGGATGTTTAGTAGCAGCCCTTGACTTGGTTTTTGTATGCAATGTTTCTGTATTGATCTGTGTGAGTGGAAGCAATATATTCCATCCGAGTGCAAGCAAGAGGAGCCAGGGTCTCAGGCATGCCTCTGTGAAATGGTTTGCAGAGAGGCTGGAGCACAAATGAGTCTGGATGATGTTTGCAAGTTCTCTCTTTATTTTGTGAAGATATTTAGCTGTGCAAGTCACAGTTTTGGGGGGCTGAGGTCAAGAGAAGCCTGTGGCCCATTGCTCCTGAGAGGGCATGGATTTCCCCATGGATTCCCCATTCCATCTGCGTTTGCTTTGTGCCAACGTTCTGTTGACGGCAGAAACCAGCGTGTGAGATCTGCCCTCAAAGTGCTCGTGGGAAGGCAAGTTTCATAGCTCCTGTGGGTCAGACCTGTAGGGCTGTTGCACACAAATGCACTGTGAGGGCTCTGCAGCCCCTGGTCTTTGTAGCATTGCAGAATATCTCGGGAGAACAGCTGCACAGAAAGGTCGTTTCATTGGTGGAGGTTACACAGAGGGGACAAGCAGCAGGGTTGGATCTGTAGCTGCTCCTCTGGAGCAGGAGAAGCAGACAGGAAGGGTCTGTGGCTTGGGGCTGAGTGGGATGTGCTCCCTGCTGGAGGGGGCATCTGTGAGGGGCTTGAAAACTGCTTTAAAAAAAGATTTGATTTTCAAGATATTGGGTGGGTTCAACTTCTGGAGCTGGTTAAAGCCAGCCCTGACACTGTGGACTTGTTTGTGTTTGTGGATAAAGCATTGGGTGTTGTGTTGGAGTCCAGACTCAGCCTCCTGGGCCAAGGAGGAGCATGGCAAATTTTCCTCTTGCTGCTTTTCCAGCTGTTGGGGGATAATGCAAACTTAGAGTGGGGGATTTTTCCAGGACAGCTGTGTCTAACTCCACAATGAAATTCTGCTTTCCGCCTCTTCAAGGAGCAGTGCAGTTTGGCTGGGTGGGCCTGGCATGTAAAGGATGGGTTTCACATGCTAGTACCAGCGCCAGACCTGTGTTCACTGCCTGTGGGGTCTCCTGAACCTGAGATCACTCACAGCAGGACATTTGGGTGGTTTCAGAGTTCGCGTTTTTCCCATCTCGGGCACCAAAGAAAAGTCAGAAGCAGTTTTCTGAGGTTTCCAAGGTTATTTATTCTTTCTTATCTAAGGAATATTTTCTCTGACTAGCAAAGGTCTGTCTAGCATGCTGGTCGGAGGTACACTGCCTGCCCAGAGGGCAGGTCTTATCTTTTATACTATAAATTACGTACCTAATATTTACAATTACTTTCCAATACATGACTCTTTCATTAAATCTTCCAACTTTCTTCCAAACCAATCCAGATCTAACTCAGAAAATGGATGACATGAAGAAGAAGAAGAAAAGACATACCACGCCCAAAATCCTCCATTTTTACTCTAAACTTCTTATCATAAACAATTCTAAAAATCCACTTTTCTACCCTCTAACAATCTAATTTATACTCTACTTATTTTTTGTGACTTGTAATTCTTCTTGCAATGATGGTAATTTTCCCCAGGGACTAAAATCCATTCCACAGGGGTCTTGGGCACTATGCCAAGGCCTCTGAGCCCCAAGCTCGGGTCTCAAGACATCCAGGGAAGCCAGGGGAACACCCTGGACTCCCACAGACCTGCAGAGCTGTGTCTGTGCAGCTGTGCTGGTGCAAGGCCTTTCCTCCCTCCTCGGGGCACTTGCAGCTCTCTTGCCCCATCTGTAGAGGGAGGTCCATGACAAACCAGAGGACGAGATGCTTGGGAAGGCCATACCATGCCCAGAGGGCATGTCTTGCAGGTGGTTTTTTTCTGCTTCCTGCTTTCCTGCTCTGCTATAACCATTTAGAGGTGACTTTTCCAAAGCAGAGGGCGCTGGGGCCCCTCTCCACAGCTGATGATGGGTGAGAAGTGAGGGCTT
>JAOTBB010001534.1:726922-737655 GCA_025629985.1 Chamaetylas fuelleborni | reverse complement strand
CTTGAATGTTTCCTCTTCCAGATAGTGTAAGTTTTTTGTGACAACCATGAGAAAATTGTGAGAAAAAGCACAGCCATGCTTGTAAAGCATTTTTGGGTGCAGAAATGTTCTTTTGCTACACTGTTATACAAGTTAGTTTAGAAGTGAAGTTGAAACTGGTCATCCTGTACCTGATGACACTTCTGCTTCACATTCTGTTGAGGTTTGACAGAATTCCTGTTAATCTATATTAAACACAGTTTTATTGCTATGCCTGAAAAGAATTGTGAACAAATAGGTTGATGAAAGGCATAATGAAAAAAAAAATCACACAACAAATTTGTCTAGAATTCATAGGCTGGGAATTTTTGTGCTTCATCCAAATCTCCAAGTTTTTTAATGGCCTACACCAATACTCACAGCAGCACATTGGAGGTCAAGATGAGCTGAGCAGCAGCTGTGAGAATATAAAGATCTTTGTTTTTATGAGGGACAGAGAGAGTGGGAGGGGAAAGCGCTGAGGAAAAAGACAGTAATTTTATAAAATATGATTACTGAGGTTCTCCACCCTCCCACAATTATTCTTCTGAGTGGGACAATCATGCGGTGGCAGATGCCCAGGTATGTTAAACTAGAGCCAAGCTATAGCAAATAATTATTGCAAATCTTGTAACAAAGAAAAGAAGATCAAATTTTTAATGAAATATCATCCAAATGTTTTTTCCTCCCAAAATGTGCTGAAAATACCCACTGGCTTTGATTGGGAAATCTAGAATTCCTAGGCATTGTTCTTTCCTCACTTATAACTTTCATCTAATAATTTCCACCTAAATTGTCCCACCAGGCAGTTCTAAGCAACACCACCCTTTCCCCTGACAGTAGTTATCTCTGTGTTTGATGTCTAAAAATGCCACTTTTGCCCCAGAGTAGTTCTCTGTGTTTTAACATGCATGTGCACCAGCAGAACCCACCACACCTGCACTTTTGTTATCTGTTCTGCAAGACTCTCAGCTGCTGCCGCTTCCAAGGTGCAGCCGCAAGAGTGGGACAGGACTACTCTGAAATGGTCCTAATTACTCCAAAATGGCTTGGCCAGGTAAGTCACAGCTGGCAAAGTGCCCTGTCAAAGGAATCAACTTTCTTTCTCTAATGGCTGAACAAGCAGTGAGTACGTCTGCTCATTGCCCACTTCTCTGAACCTCCTTGTCAGAAACTCTGCATTATTCCAAATTTTTAAACTCACTTTTAGCACGGAATTTCCCTTTTATGATTGTGAACTCTTATGAGCTATCCAGTAGCAGCCAGCCCTTTGGTACAGAGTTGACCGGGCTGATTCGTAGCAGAAGTTATAGCACATCGATTTTTTAATGTCTTTGTGCTCTTTACTCAACTCTTGTTTTAGGGAGTTGCTTTTTCTTCCTCCTAAGCTGCTGGTGCTCAGTAGTATCTCTGAAGTTTGTCCTAAGGGTGTGCTGGACTATTTCAGATCATCTCTTTAGTGACCCTCTGCTTCCTTCTAGCTTCCCAGTGCACTATGAAGTCTATTAGTTTTCAAAGTAAGGAAAGGGATATAGGAAAAGAACACTAATTACATGTAAGCCACAGGGCATAAAAGATGACATTCTTCAAGACAGAGGCACTCCTCCTTTTACAACTAAAATTGTTATATTTCCATAGAAGCATAATGTTCTTTAACACACCTGAAGATTGTAAACTCTCATAAGAAAAAAAGGTAACACAAAACCCAGAAATCAAAATAAATGTAATGGTGCACAGGTACCATTTAGTAAGAAACGAGGAGAGGTAGAAATGGAAGATAACAAGGGGACATTATCTCTAAGACTGGCTGGCTGAATTTTAACCTTTTGGAAGGCAACCATTAGAGTACCTCATCAGTGATATTTTCCCACTGAAGGAGTATTTTTATTGATATTTCTTTCTGAAGGAATGACCCTTCTGTAAAGGAGAATCAGATGTGGATGACCAAATGGCCATGAAATACTGCACATGGAGTGGATGCTGCATTCAATATGCTCAGATGTGAGGTCTTGGTGGGGATTACCCCAAATCTGTTGTCCTCACAGAGTGATTCATAAAAGATTTAACAGCAAAGACACTTCATAAGTGAAGATCTAGAAGGAGTTACATACGAAAAGGAGAGAGATTAATTTGTTAGGTGAGAGTTAATTAACCAAACACAGAAATTGACACCTGGGTTAAAAAAACTTGACTTCCTGAAGGGAGTGAAACTATTTTAGCAGAGAGGAAAAGACAGATCATTTCATGAACAGGAAAGAATGGCCAAGGTTTGTAAAGAGGTTTGTAGCCTGTCTCAGCCCTGCAGAAGACCAGGTTGTTGGTACACACCAGAATGTGCTGTAAGAAACTTTTACTCACTAAAATGAGTAAGCAGAAATTCTCTAGCAAAGTGTTAGGAAAAGTGATGAGTCAGTCGGCCAGTGGGGGAGCAAAACCACTTCTGATTGAATTTAGCCATAAGTAATTTAGAAGTGCTTTTTCCTTCATTCTTCATTTAAGTCTCTGTAGCTGCTTCTATCCTGAATGCAATGAATGATTTTACTTGCATTTTACTTCAATGTGGCTTGAGTTAAGAATAGTTTAATTGTAAATTGGCTAGCACAAGATTCTTTGTACAGCAGCACAGTGAATTTAACCAGGATGGCGGGACTCTACCTGCCTCCCTCCACATTGCACAGAGTTCCCAGGTTACCAAGATATGTCCCAACAGGAGTGATTTAACAACTACAGCAGTGGCCTGAATGCTATGAGACTAAATAACATCTTCTAATGAGTGAGGGTGTCCAGGAAAGCTTACTGGTACTTAGAAAATCACCTGGTAGCATTAACTTCTGCAAAGATTTTTCCATAGTGACATCAAAATCTTATATAACAACACTCACAGAAGGGGGATTTTATGTTGCCTATTCTGTCTTTGGCTCTTTTTTCTCAAAGGAACTCAGATGCTGCAGAGTGCAGTCGCACCTTAAGGGGACAGAGAGTTGGTGTTGCACAAAGGAGAGAGTGGTAGAACTGACACAGGTCTCTGATAAGATCAGGTGGCTGATGTGTTTCCAGAGCCTGGGTTTCCTTTGGAGCCTAATTTTTTTTTCTGTGTTGAAATACTTAAAGAGATTGGATAAATGGTGCTTACGCTTATAACTTTTCTAGTAATAAACAGAGTTTATAGTCTGTGATCTACAGTCAATTGATGACTGCTGTTACAGCAGGATATAAAAATTCCATCCACAGTTGTTCACTAGGTGTCTGCCTTGCAAACATTCTCAGTGGAGGGGAGAGCCTCAAGCATTAACGTATGTGCTCTCAAGCAGTTGTGAGGACAAATTTAAGGGCATATGCCATGCTAGTGGAGAGAAATCTGATGGAAAATGCAAGTGTAAATACATCTTTGAAACCTAATTATGATTCAGCAAATATTCATATTATTCATACCAGTTACGGTAGCATAAAAGTCTTTAGATTTAATCAGCAGACCTTAATTCAAAGCCTATTCCTTTTATAACTTGGGAAGGTATTAACAGCAGAGCAAGGGCAGTCCTTTTTTTTGATTATAGAACTCCAGTCAAAAGGACATCAAAATATTTGTGAGAGATGAGTATAAATTACATTGAAACACAAATGAATGAAGTATTATGAAGTGGTAGCAATGTAGTAAAGTAGTGATGAAGAGTTGAAAGAAATTGCATTTTATAACATGTCTGATGGATGCTTACACTGCTATCTTAGAGGACAGCAGTACCAGAAAGAGCTGAGTGATCAAGGAGGCTTGTGGTATATGAGACAGTGAGCTGGACTTAGTGACACATGTTCCAGGCCCACTTCTCCCCCCCACCTATGGAAACTGAGAGCATCTCACCTCTGGATTGTCACTAAATCATTAATTTGACTATGCATATTAGCCTCAGAATAACTAGCTTTCAGTTCCTCTGCAAAAGGAGATTTGAAATGGAATCCTTGCTGTTCTTTATCACAGACACACAGTGTGTGTCAGGTCAGTAACCTGCAGCACAAATAATCTAAACAGCTTAAAACATTCTGATTTTTTGTTCAGGTTGTTTAAGATTTTGGGTTTGGTTCTTCCAGAAAGAAATTACCCATGTCATGTTGGACATGACTATAAGGAAAATATTACAGTTGGATTATGTGTGCTTCCCCTGCAGGTATTTTTTAGGTTCACCACAGCTGGTTTGATTTTCTTCAGACTTCCATCAAAAGAGTTCTCAACTCTGATACTACTGGTGTCTGCTTAGAGTCCAAAATTTACCTTAAGCAGAATGTTGTTTCCTTGAGTCAAAATGAAGGCTTTGATTTAGATCCCCTGTCTCAGTGATCCAATTTGTCCTTTATTTCAGCCTCATATTCCTCCTGCATCACTGAGTTTTAAAACACAGATATGAATATAAACATCACAGACTATCGTAACAGAACAAAATTCTATTGCAGTAAAAGAATCTCTTTAAATCACTGCTTTATTCAGTGAAAGGAATCTGTGACATGGTACCATCGAATGATACCTAAAGGGGAACACTTCAAAGAAGCCTTCAGTGCATTAATACTGTTTCAGTGCTAGTATGCAGTGGAAACAGAGAGGAAAAATATTTCACCCTTTCAGGAAAAACCCGAACAAACCTCCCCTCAAAACTCAGCAAAATATTTTCCCTTCTTGATATGTTTACAGTCAACAAAAGATGTAGACTTCTTGATGAAAGAGAATGGTTTCACCCTCATTTATGATCATTGCTCCTCCTAGATCAGATTTATTTGCATCATAGGTATAAAAATGTTTTAAATTCAGATGTTTGTGATTCATGATTTAAAATATAGACTTTGATTTTCAGGGTTTTATATTTTCAGGTTTTTGAACACCTGAGAAATACAACCTTGTAATCCTTTAATACTGTGGAAAGCACTGAATTTTTGCATAAAGACTGACTTATTTTACATTCAAACAGCCAACATACTAATGACAGAAAAATTTAGCCTGAAGCTGTCCTGATTTTGTACACAGAATAAATGTTAGAGCTGTTGCTATAAACCTACTTATTGTTCTCAATAGTTATGTTTTCATTTTAAAAGGGACGTACACATTTCAAATGTATTCAAATGCTATGTTGCAGATTTATCCTGCTATCAAATAATCCCCTGAATACAGTACAAACATAATACTAGGTTTCATCAAGCGATTCTCTTTCACCAAAGAAAGGATTGGCAGTCTTTAAGCATCTGGTCCTCTCAGCCTTAAGGCAGTGACTAGTTTTTTTTGGGTTTTTTGTTTGTTTTTTTGTCTTTGTTTATTTGTTTGATGGAAGAAAGCAAAAGAATATCTCAATCTACTCTAGCAGTAACAATGGAAGACAAGTGATGTGATTCAATTGTGTGGCTCAGGGTGACTGCTGGGCAAAGAGAAAGGCTCTGGTGTGGAGGACAGATTCCATGTGACTTCCAGGGACTCTCACTGGGCCTGTAGAAACAAAACTCTATCCTTCCTCCCTGTCATTCCTGGTATTTTCATTTTGAAATGCTGACAGAAACTTGCAATTAGCCACTGATATCCTTCAGCTGCAAAAACTGAAAGACTGTGTTTCATTTCTTGTTCTGAGTCTTTAGTTGGAAGATTTTCTTTGATGTGTGCCATCAAGCCTTTTAGCCACACCTTCAGTGAACACCTTAAGTGAACTTTACTAACAGGCTTTCTAATGTATTTTTCAGTCTGGTTTCTACAACACGGATATTAAGTTAGCAGAATCTGAAAATGAGCACAACTAATTTCACTATGTAATTAGTTATACCACAACTGATCTTTGTGGAGGTATCGGCAATGCAGTTGCAGCAGAAAAGGGGAAAGAGGCAATATGATGTCCACAAGAGGTGGCACAGAGAGCAGGACATGTGTCTGGCTTCTGGAGAAAAAACACCTTTGTTTCGTAGTTTTATTTCTCAAAAATTATTGCCTGACATGAAGGTGAGGCCACGCCTCCTGCAGTGCTTTTTGTAGGAACCTATAAGCAGTTCCAGCAATCCTAAGGTCACTGATCTGCTCTGTAACTACCACAGAAGCACAAGGAAGAAATAATCAAAAAAGGGAGTGGAGAAAGCTGATTTTAGACACTGTTAATTTATTACTCTTCCATCACTTGCTCTTTTTTTAATTGCTACCTGAGCAGGCTGGACATGGAGTTTATAGGGTCAGCAAGTTATCTGGTCAGCCTTTGATGCGTTCAGGAAAGGCAAAAGAGGTAACTTAAACCCAGAATTCATTATTACATATTAATTCCCACTTTCACCTATAAGGCCCTTTATTGCTCATTTTCAGTTAAGTACCAACACGAAAATTAAAACTCCAAGTGGTAATTTTAAACAGAAATGAGGTAGAGGAGTTAGTGTTGTCCTGCTCATCTTCCTGGCAGAGAGGTACCAAACAGTGGAGGGAGAGTACACAGAAAGGACACCTACCTGGTGCTGGCACTACACCGTAGGTAGGAGTTCTGTTCCCTGTTTGACTTGGGAAAACATTCCTACAGATTCCATCTTCCTGGCGTACACCTTTCATGACCCCATGCTGAGCTATGTCAGAGAAATCCTCAGGCGTAAAAATGAACTTTATTTAAAAAAGAAAAAAAACCTAAAAATAAATTATTAACCCTGTTAGCAGATCAGCTGTGCAAATGCTGGTGGAGGGAAAAGAAGAAGAGATGTGGAAAAACTATTTTCATAAACAGTTTGAACCTATGATGCCTTGAATTCAGTGCCCTCAATCTAATGTAGTCCATTGCATATCATGTTCAAGCCTGAGAAGATATTTCTGTGCTCTGGTTTTGAATTTGTGGGTAGGATTTAGCCTTGGGCTTCAATGAGTGGTCGTGCTGAGGACTCAGGTTTAACACCAGCAACAGGACAGCTTTAGGCAGAGAAGCCTCGGGCCTCTCATTTATGCAATTTAAGATCACATTTTCAGCAAATGTTTCTCTTTTGGTTTTGCCAGCTGTTGAGCAGGAGTTTAGGCATTTTACTATGGAAAACTTGGTTTTGAAAGTTGTTAGTGCACACTACAGAACCTGCAGTTATATGGTAACAGAACAGTGTGATTACTGCTTGTTCAAAATCTGTCACAGAATCAAAAAACTCTTAAGACTGAATGGCAACTCTGGAGCTTTTTTAACATGGTTAAAGAAGGACCAGCTCCAAAGATAGTTACACTGATCCCTTCTCAGTTACTTGCTACTTACCTCTTATCATTAGGGCATTTTCTTACAAGTCTACCACTACAAAGAATCGCAGAATGTTCTTAGGTGGAAGGGACCCACAAGGGTCATCAAGTCCAACTCTTAAGTGAATGGCCCACATAAGTGAAATTAAGCTCAGCTTTCAGTCCCCATAACATCACATACTTTTGTTTCAAGCAGGACACACACAGTAGGACAAGTGTCCACCGTGGAAGTGTCCAGTGAGCTGAGTGACAAACATACTGCAAAAATAATGAAAGCTGATAGCTGAGTTCTGCTCTAGGGATTAAACACTTACAAAAAAAGGCTGAGACAGAGAGTTGGGAGGATTCTCTTTGAAATACATCTTTAGCAGTCTTGCTTTCCTTTCTGCTGCACTACTGCAGCCTGAAGTCCTGCAGCACACTGCAATGCACCAGTCTGCTATGAAAGCTGACTTGAGGCTAACACTGACTGGGAGTCCTCAGAAACACTTCTTCCCTATGTGATGAAAGATCAGTTGACAACACAAATGTCCAGCCTGGACGTGCAACGAGGTTTTGAAGGAACTTAGGAATAAAAAGAGGATGTATCATCTTTGGAAAGAGGGTCAGGTCTCTCAGCAAGTACATAAGGGGGTTGCTAGAGCACGTAGGAAAAAAATTAGGGAGCCCAAAGCTCAGTTCGAACTTAATTTGGCAACTTTTGTAAAAGATAATAAAAAATGTCTTACAGATACATAAGGGCAAAAGGAAAGGTAAGACCAACCTTCGTTCTCTACTGGATGCGGGAGGGAACTTAGTCACTGCAGATGAGGAGAAGGCAGAAGTGCTCAACACCTTCTTTGCCTCAGTGTTTAGTGGGAAGATGGCTTGTCCTCAGGACAGCTGTCCTCCTGGGATGGTAGATGGTGTCAGGGAGCACAATGGTCCCACTGTTATCCAGGAGGAGGCAGAAAACTGCTGAGTGCCTTGGATGTTCATAAATCTATGGGACCTGGGGTACTGGTGGACAGCAGCTGGACATGAGCCAGCAGTGTGCCCTGGTGGCCACCAAGGCCAATGGCCCCTGGCCTGTATCAGGAATGGTGTGGCCAGCAGCAGCAGGGAGGTCATTCTTCCCCTGTACTCAGCACTGGTGAGGCCACACCTTGAGTGCTGTGCCCAGTTCTGGCCCCTCAGTTCAGGGAGGACGTTGAGACGTTTGAGCACGTCCAGAGGAGGCAACGAGGTGAGGGGTTTGGAACACAAACCCTGTGAGGAAGGGCTGAGGGAGCTGGGGGTGTTCAGCCTGGAGAAAAGGAGAGTTTGTCTTCACATAAAACAGCTCATTTTACAAGTGGTTTTGATGAGATTTTATTTGGAAAGGACTTCTTCTCAGTCTCAGGCTTGTCCCAGCTGGAGATTACTGGCAACACCACCCTGCCCCCTCCCTGACACAAACCAGCATGATGCCAGTCCCACTCTCTACACTATGCTGAGTTGACTGATTTTGGGAGGGGAAGGACTGGAAACTGAATCTTTTCTGTCCTGCTGGGACATTGTGTTTGATAAAAGAAAAATCCTCAAATCTGGTCAGTTTAAATGAGCTTTGACTTTCTTTCGTATATGCGATATTAGAAGAAAAGGTGTAGTAATTTTCTTTTTGCAGGCTTAATGGCATTTTTATTCTAGAATTAGTTGCTATTGCTTTTCAAATGAAAAACTTTAACGATAACACGTTTACTCTCATTAATACCTCCTGTTATTTCGCAGTTCCAAAAACGTTGGGAAAACACTGAATTTCCCCTAATCGGAGTCTGTGAGTACATCATAAATTTTGCAGTGTTTAGACTCTTTCTTCCTTCAGTCCTTGCTAACATCTGTGTTTCCTGTTCACATTTGTATTGCAGGCGATTTCAACATATTCTCACTTTCAAAATCTTTTTCACACTGACTGTGCTTTGTCTGTTCATTTTATGTTTATCACCTCTCTCACAATGCAGGGAATTTTCAGAGACGTCTTGGTCTGTAAATTAACACATCCCTTCAAAAGACTATCTAGTGACAAATCAACTCTTGTGTTAAGCATTTCTCTACTGGCTTTCATAGGGAAAGTACATAGGATTCATCTGCAGGGTAGAATTTATTCTCTTGAATCACCTTACAAAGATGTCAGTAAGTTTTTATTGACAATCTTACATCAGAGTGTATCAAAAAGCCCTCAAGGGAAAACATGTTGAAAATGTTAAATAAGAAGTATTTTAGTCACAGTCTGTCTCCAACAGAGATTTCTTAATTACCTTATTTTCTGCAGAACAGCAGGTCTTGGCCCTGGTGCTATGAGAACTGTGGTGCACCTTGGTGAATTTTTGTCAGGATCACAGGGATTGAGGAAGCTGGTCCTTGACACAGTCTTTAATGTCAGGGAGCAAGTTTGTCATATTTCTGTGGGCTTTTGCTGGCTCTCCAGTGTAGCGGCTAGGCTAGGGGTCTGTGGAGGTCTGTTACTCCAACCTGGAAAGCCACAACCTTCCCAGAGATAGGGTCTCTGGCAAGAGACAGCCTTCTAAGGGGGTCTTCTGACAGGTCTCCTTGCCACCAGATAAACATCAGCAAGTGGGCACCCAGGGGCTGCAAGCAATCAGCTCTCAGTGATTTCAGCTCTGCTTGCGCGACCATCTCAGGCTGACCCAGGGACAGAGAGACAGAAGTGTTGTATGGCAATTCCACAGAGATTCCTTTATTATCCAGCATCTCTGTGAAAGGGGGCCAGGGGTGACAGCTCCTTGGAGAGCTGGGCAGAGGCTGGGGTTTTTATCGGGGAATGCAAGGGTGGCACCAAAGGGGTAAAGACGTATGGGTTTCAAAGGATTAACATGGGTACTAAGGCATGGTGGGATAACAGAAGCTTTTGGGATTGCTCACCATGACAATGGAGGATGTGCCCACCTAAGGGACATCTCTCTAGAAGGGTTCAGATAAACTCATCACAGTCCATTCAAGGGACATCCTTCCAGCACAGAAGCAGGGGAGGCTGACCTGCCTCCACACTCCAGAACAGTTCAATGAATAACGAAGCTTAGGTGGAAGTATTTTCAGTTTCCTTAAATGCCTTTGCTGCCTTAGGGCACTAAGAAACCGCTTATATTTCAGTGTCTGGCAGAAATCACCATGACACATGGGAGGAGAAAGGCTATGGACTGGTGCAAAAACAACATTTCAGTTGTTGTGGGTGTTCTTACAGCCATGTGCAATAGATACCGTGTGGAATGACAAAATGCTGCTCCCTGGTGAAAACCTGTGGTGGGTTGACAGCAGCTGGATCAGAGGTGCCCACCAGAGCCACTCTAGCAAGTTCTCTTCTCAGCTGGTCTGGGGAAAGAAAATATCAGAAGAGGCTTGTGAGTCAAGATAAGGGAGAAATCACTCACCAATTACCTCACGGGTAAAACAGACTCAGCTTGGGGAATTTGCTTATTTATTACCAATCAAATCAGAGTAGGATGATGAGAATTAGAACCAAATCTTAAAA
>JAOTBB010001534.1:208521-218843 GCA_025629985.1 Chamaetylas fuelleborni | reverse complement strand
GTCCGTCATGTGGATGCCCATGGTCCCAAGAGTCGAGCTAACAAAGAACACCGGCATAACGAGCAGGTAGATCAGGCTGCTCAGATAGAGGTGTCAAAGATAGATTGGGAGCACGAGAGAGACTTGTTCCTAGCTTGATGGGTCCACGATGCCTCAGGTCATCAGGGCAGAGATGCCACCTACAAGTGGGCACGAGACTGAGGGGTGGATCTAACCATGGACAGTATTTCTCAGGTTATCCATGACTGTGAGATGTGTGCTGCCATCAAGCAAACCAAGCGAATAAAGCCGCTCTAGTATAGTAGGCGATAGCCCAAATATAAGTACGGAGAGGCCTGGCAGATTGACTATATCACACTGCCTCAAACCCACCAAAGCAAGCGCTACGTGTTGACCATGGTGAAGCCACCACTGAATG
Source organism: Chamaetylas fuelleborni (assembly GCA_025629985.1). Taxonomy (NCBI): domain Eukaryota; kingdom Metazoa; phylum Chordata; class Aves; order Passeriformes; family Muscicapidae; genus Chamaetylas; species Chamaetylas fuelleborni. The sequence continues at coordinate 218,425 of JAOTBB010001534.1, read as the reverse complement.
GTTAGAAACCTACCCTGTGCCTCATGTTACTGCTCGGAACACCATCCTAAGCCTAAAAAAGCAAGTCCTCTAAAAACACGGCACCCCTAAAAAAATCAAGTCAAACTAAGAAACCTATTCTAAAAACAGCCTTATCAACACCTAAGCCAAAGAACATAGCATTGAATGGATATATCATATCCCTTACCATGCACCAGCTGCCAGGAAGGTTAAATGCTGCAATGGCCTACTCAAAACTACCCTAAAAGCACTTAGTAGGGAAACCTTCAAGAATTGAAAAAAGAACTTAGCAAAAGCCTCCTAGGTGGTCAACACCCAAAAGTCCATCAATTGAGCTAGTCCTGCCCAATCTAAATTTTTTCACACAGTAAATGGAAACAAAGTCCTTTAGTACACATGAAAAAAGACTGAATTAGTCCCACCTTGAGCAAAGACAAACCCCTCTGTGCGATTGTCTTCATTCAAAAACCTGGTTATACTTAGTAAGTGATGCAAAAAAAGGAAGAAACCCATTGTGTACTGCAAAAACCCCTAATCTTAAGAAAGAACTGTGTGTAAAGTTTTCATTATGCAAATGGTAATAAAATAAGAGGTAGATAATGTCTTGAGTTGCAATACAGAATGTGGCCAGAAATGTGTATTCTATCATCATCTGTTGAAGTTGAGTAGGGTAGTGACCCTTATCTCTGTGGCACATATTATCTACTAATGAGCCATCTTTAAGACTAAGTAGAGCAATCACCTTTATCTTTCCCACAACCCATCCTCCCTCCAAAAAAATATCATCTGCTGATGAACCATTAAGTCCCACTGTATAACTGATAAAATTACATCATCCCATTAAAAAATGCTCCAGCCAGGGAGAAGAGCCAAACCTTTCCTACCTAGATAAAAAACTGAAATTTTGGACAGCAAAATACCTTCTTTCCACTGGATTCCAGAGGAAAACCAAACCTTTCCACATCATCCCTGAACAGACAAAAAAAAAAAAAACCCCAAAAAACTGCACTCTTCTACAGAGCCACTGCTTCAACTAAACAACATCTGCTACTGCAGGAAGACTGTAGCCACCATTTAATCAAACTGTATTCTGACTCTGTCAGTGCTTTGGGATTGTTCTTCATAATGCTGTATTTCTAATTTAATTTTCCTAGTAAAGAACTGTTATTCCTAATTCCCCTATCTTTGCCTAAAAGCCCCTAAATTTCAAAATTATAATAATAATTTGAAGAGAGGGGATTTACATCCTCCATTTCAAAGAAAAGCTTCTGCCTTTATTGACAGACACCTGTCCTTCAAACCAAGACAGAAGGAAAGTGCCCATTGCAGGGTGTGTGCCTGTAATTTTATGGGTGCAGTTGCAATTGTAGGCAGCAAGATCTTTCTCAGCTGGCACTTTTGTGAGCTCAGATTTTGCCAGATGTTTTCAAGTTTGTTAGCGGACTCTCAGAAGATGAAAAGCTTTGTTAAAGCAAAGAAGTTTGTGTTTCCCTTTGAGTGTGCTGCAAAGAAGAGTATGCAGTTAGAAGGGGAAGATCAGTGAAATCTTTTTGTGCTGGCACTGTAGATTTGAGAGCAAAGATGTTTCCAACTTCGGTCTGCACTGGGGAATTTCGAGCTGTGGCGGTGTGTTTTCTTCTTTTGCGAGTTCACAGTGCCATCGTGTGGTTGTTTTGATGAGCCCTGACACTGCCCAGAAAAGGCAAGCACTTTCTTTTCCTGGTCCCATTTGTGTGGGGGCAGTGCGTGGAAGAGCTCCGCTGTGGATCACAGCTTTTGGAAACTGACAGAATGGGCTCCTGCATGTAGCAAAGGAAGAAGAGGAATCTTTTCATTGTTGGCTGAGCAGTTTATAAGCTGCAAAAATAAGGCAATTGCAGCACAGCCTCTTCCATTTAGAATGTTTTCTGTGTGATCAGCTATGCAACTTGCACACACTGAACTGCATCCACCTCCCTGGAGATAAGCACTTTCTCTCAAGCTCTACGTACCATCCTACCCTCTCACAGATTGCAACTCGCTTTAAAACGCTTGCAAAGAAAAAGCCCTACAACTAAAAGCCAATGCTGACTTTCATAGTCCCTTTGCAGCCTGTAAATTAGACAAAACATGCTAGTGATTGGCACTTTCCTTCTCAACTATATATTTAGCAGCAGCACATTTTCTCACAGTGGCGGAGTCTATCATTACAGCAAAGCATTTCCAGCTGCAGTTCAGACTGAGAGATGTATCAGGACAGAAGGCATTTGCTGCACTACCCTCTTCCCTGTGAAACCCAATATAGGCAGCTCAATCATCTTCACACACTTTCAGTGTTGCTGAGTCCAGGCAGCTAGAAATCACATGGAGGGAAATGGTGGGACAGAAGTAATTTTTTAAGTACCCCCTTCTCTTAGTAGAATTTAAGTTGAGCACAATGCACTGCAGCTCTCTATCTTCTTTTCCAGCTAGACCTTCTGTTACGTTTTTTACTCTCACATCTTTGTTTCAAACATCCAACAGCTGCGCCTATAAATAAAGGCTATAGAAGTAAAAGCCAGAGCAGAGCTGCACTTTCTGCTCACTGCACATAAGCCACATCAAACTCATGGATGCACTCTCTCTATCTGTTTTCTGCTAAATCCACCAGAGTGTCCTCTGGATCTCAGGGCCTAAATGTAAGGACAATTTTTTCCACAAAGGGCTGAAAGAGGAATAGGTAGCAGCAAAAGCAGCTCGTTGAACTTCATCCTACCGACTGATAATGTAAATATGTCAAGCAGGGCAGTGGCAGCCACGCTTGTCTTGCAGCCTGTAAGCTGCTCATACCAGCCTGGAGCTCTCCTGTTCATTCCTCGCTTTTGGAACCTCTCTTTCATTCTCCCAGATGTGAATCGTTGTCTACTTCTTGCACGAAACACTCCGCTGGCAGCGAAAGGCTCCAGCGAACTGCTTCAGCTGAAAGACACTTGAGCCATGTGCTTATCTACTCAGTGCTACGTACCCCCTACTGCCACCTCTGTGGTGTCACAGAGAGAGGGACGCTGGGCCTGACACCTCTGTGGTGTCACAGCCACTGTTGTGTCATAGAGAGGGTGACATTGTGGCTGCCAACACTGGGGTGTCACAGACAGGGGAATGCTGGGGCTGCCCACTATTGTGGCTGCCAACAGCTGGCCTGAAAACCTCACAGTTATAATGAATTCCGATTTTATAACTGAAAGGTAAGTAATTATATAAGTACCTTAACTATATAGCTTGACCAGTGTGGACTGATGGAGAGCAGGCCTAGATCATTGGGACGCAAGCAGCTATGGGCTGTTTGGCCAGGTGGCAAATGGTTCAAACAACAGGGATTGACTGAGCAGATCTTCAGACCTATATAAGAAAGAGCACTCGATAAAAGTTGGCAGTTGCGCATTACCCTTGGCGTTCTATGTCACATTCCTGCCTCCAAAATCAAAGCAACATCTGCTGACAACCGAAGTAATACAGCAAGCCACTGTGGATATTTCAGGGAGGCAGAAGGCAGCAGGAATTGCTGCCTGCAGCGGGTAGGAGGGCTGCAGAAAGTGATAGGAAAAGCTGTGGAATCCTGGCGGAGCAGTGGAGACAGCTGTGAAGGTCAGTGGAGAAAGCATGGGTTCAGACCCCCGCTTTCTAGGGAGTAGAAAACGCTGCTGGAGAAAAATATGGGAGTGTGGGCCTTGATACAAGAAGACTCCATTATTAAGTTATGGACTCCTCTTTTAAAGAAACGGGATAATGTACAATGAGTGAGCTTTACTGGTTTACTGGCTTTGCTAACATGGTCCGAGAAGTATGGACTGGATATAACTGAAGGAACTGCTCTAGATTTAAAAACATCTGAGCGGGCTGGAAGGTTTATAGACGAAGCAGCCTCTAAAGGAGCCGAGACAGCCATAAGTATGACAAAACCTTGGAGGCTTATAGTGGACTTGCTAAGGCAGTTAAAAAAAAGAGCATGACATGAGGGCAGTGGTGGGAACACTGTAGGCACCACCCACTGAGGCCAGAAGTGAGGAGAGGGCACCGGGAGGAGCAGCGGGAGGTGTGGATGCCGCACCAAGCACATGAGAGAGGACGGGTGAAGCAGCCACGTGAAATCATGTGAAATCACTCTGTGCCAGGAGTTTCCTTGGCAGAGTGTCCTGCAGCCGTGCAGGGCTGTGCCACTGGCTCGTGCTGGGACATGTCACCTGGGGGACATCCCGTGGCCAGGCAGAGCGACACCACTTGCCCATGTTGGGACGCACGGACAGCGGAGTGTGCCAATCACGCCAAAACCATACCCAGTCTCAGTGAAGCTGTGCCCAGCTGCTCTGAAGAGGCACCTAGCCGCTGTGGAACTGCGTTTGCCGCTGAGCTATGCCATGGTGCTGTGGCAGGCGAGCGCTCTCAGACTGTGCTGAATCGCACTGGCCTGGCAGCTGCAATGCAGTGACGCACAGCTTCCACGGGAGCGGAGAGCCCTATAGCTGTGCCGAGTGTGCCTGCACGGCCATCCAAACAGCACGTGCTGGTGTTGCATGCGTCTTGTGTCACCATGGACACACTCAGACTGCCTCATCCTGGAGCTGACTGGCTAGACTGCGAGACCGCAGCTACAACCCTGCCTTCACTGGGCGCTCCTGCCTGTTCCTTTGACTTGTGGGCAGACCCCGAGGTCATCTCATCGTGTGGAAGTCAAGCCTATGTCACACCCGGAAGTGCCGATGAATCGGAGGTCCCTGAAGCTGCCACCATCGTGTGCATTACAGGAATCAGAGCAGCCCCTGGGATATACAGCAACTGACTAGCAATCTGACACACACCCACAGGGAGAGCCAGAGTTACCATCCCTTTGTACCCAGAGAGAACACCACTATTGCTGCGCTGTTGACAGCTGCTCCTGATTTGGTCAGCATCTGGAGACAGGTAAAGCGAGTGGCTGTCGGGAGTGGGGATTATGAGGCAGCAGAAAAAATTGATGTGCTCATGTCAGACAGTTTGGAGCCTGAGGCTGGAACAATTGAAGCACACCCTGTGCTAAGAGGCACTGGAACCGTGCCTGATAGGTACACACCCTTTCAATGGCCGACTCTTTCTGAATTACCCCAGCTTGTTGCCAAGTATGGATGTTGCTAACTTGCTGGGATTTTTAACCATTGAAGAAGTAACACCATTTGACATCAAGCACCTAGCAAAATTGATTTACACCCAAATTCAATATATGGTTTTCAAGTAAGCTTGGAGAAGCAATGCAGAACAGCAGGAATTAAAAAACCTAAGCATTTCAGCAGAAGATCCACATTTTGTGGCAGAAGTTTCTCAACTCCTAGGACTGCCACCACTAAGGGCACACATTTGCAGGCAAAATTACATCCACTAGTGCTGGCACAAGCAAAATAATGCAAGCTTTATTTAAGGTGGCAGACATGGCTAACCTGACCCAAAAATATTCAAAGATCAAACAGGGGAATAAGGAGCCATACCTGGAATTTATAGAGATATTACAAGATGCAATGAAAGAACAAATCACAAATAATGATGTCAGGGATTGATTAATTTTACAACTGGCAAAGGACAATGCAAATGAAGATTGCAAAAAAATCATAGAACTGCTGCCAAATGAAAGTCCATCTTTAAACAAAATGATTAATGCGTGTGCCAAGGTGTGATCTGAATCCCACAATGCATCTTTGTTAGCAAATTCCATTGCAGCTGCAAGTAAAATTGACATAGTGCTACAGAAGTGGACGAGACCACTTAAAAGCAAACTGCCCCTGCAAGACAGGGACATTTCAAGAACGGGGAAATGCCAAGATATACTGTAGCTGGTATGGGAAACGCAGTCATACGGCCAGACAATGCAAATGTAAATTTTATACCAATAGACAATCTTTTAAAGACCAGGGAAATGGAATACCGAGCACAAGGGGGAGATGTGTGCAGATACAAGCATCTTCCCACCTTCCTGTGCAAGCTTGTGTTACCAGGTCACAGGAAGGACAAGAGGATCAGCTGCAATGGATGTTTCCACCTCCATCTCATAAGTACCTTAAAAGTACATAAAATCCCTCTTTATGCCCAGGGGCCCATCGGGAGAGGATTGAGTGCACTGCTGATTGGGAGGTCCAGTGCCACATTGCAAGGTATCTTTGCGCACCCAGGTGTTATTGATGCTGATTTTACAGGACATACACATTACGGTATCAACCCCTACTCCACCCGTGACTATTCCTGCAAAAACACGAATGGCTCAACTCATCCCTTTTAAGTCTTTTGTCCCTAAAACAGATTCTAGGGTATGAGGAGTCTGAGGCTTCAGGTTGACAGGAGAACCCCAGATATATTGGTCCCATCCCGTATGTGATCATATGGTGTGTACCATCACAATGCCACAGGCAAGACCCTCAAAAATAAATGTCAGTGGGATGACTGACAAAGGGGCAGACATCGTCATCATTTCTGCCAACACTTGGCCTTTGTTGTGATACACCACCACTGTGGGATCTGTTGTTGCTGGCCTCGGAGCGGAACACACAGAGCTGCTTGAGTAGCAGATCTATGTTGGTCAAAAATCCAGAGAGCCAGACAGCTACAATTCGACCATATATCACTGCTGCACCACTTAACCTATGAGGGAGGGGTGTAATATCAACATGGGAAGTCCAGGTAGGGAGGGATTTTTAACAGGTGTGCTGTATTAAAAGGCATAAAATATCCCACAATAGCCCTAAAATGGCTTACAACTCTATATGTGTGAGTACCACAGTGGCCCCTAGAAAAAGAGAACCTGCACACCCTTAAATCCTTAGTAAATGAACAACTAATTCAAGGACACATAGAACCATCCTCTAGCCCTTGGAACACTCTGGTATTTGTCACAAAAAAAGAAATCCAGTAAATCTGGAGGCTGCTCCATGACTTGAGGAAAATCAATGCAGTCATGGAAAGCATGGGAGGTTTACAACCTGGTATGTTATCCCATACAATGATACCTGCCACCTGGGACACTCTGATTGTGGATCTAAAAACTGGTTTTTTACTATTCCTTTACACCAAAATGACATCTCAAAGTTTGCTTTTATGGTGCCATCTATTAATAATGCTGCACCAGTAGACTGTTATCAATGGAAAGTTTTACGTCAAGGGACGAAAAACAGCCCCACAATTTGCCAATGGTACATTGCTCAGGTGTTATCAACAGTAGGAGAACAATTTCCAGGGGTGTACTGTTACCGTTACATGGACAATATTTTAATTGCAAGCCTAACAAAAAAATACCTTTCACAGATCCAGCCATTCCTGATGCAAGCATTAAAAACATTTGGGCTGCAGATGGCACCGGAAAAGATAGAACAGCAACCACCCTGGAGATGCCTTGGACTTAAAATAATGGATCAGACAATTCAGCCACAATCAATTTAGTGTTTTTAAAAAAACTGAACTTTAAATGATGCACAGAAACTTTTGGGTACAATTAATTGTCTCAGACCCTATTTAGGATTGACCACCTCACAACTGGTACACTCATTTAACATCCTAAGAGGTGATCCTGATCTAAATTCTCCCAGAGAATTAACCCTGGAGGCAAAAGCCACCCTTGAAATTGTAGAGCAGGCTATCACAAACAGACAAGTCCTTTAGATATGCCCAGAGGTGTGCATTACTGTATTTATTTTAATTGTCAATTTTCATCCTACTGGGATTATTGGGCAGTGGGATACTCAGTGGTCTGACCCTTTGCATATTTTAGAGTGGATGTTCTTACCACACCAACCTAAAGAGACAGTATCTAGCATCTTTGAATTAATAGAACAATTAATTATCAAATGCCATCAGAGATTGTTACAATTAATTGCAAGAGATCCATCCAAAATTATTATACCTGTGCCACAAGAAGAGTTTGAATGGTCCTTTGCCAATAGCACAGCTTTACAAAGTACCTTGCAAAATTTTTCGGGACAAATTAGTTACCACCTACTGAGCCACAGATTACTGCAAGTGAGTGGGACCACTGAACTATCCCTAAAACCACTGAATAGTCACACACTTCTAAAAGATGTTACAGTATTTCCCAGATGGTTCTGGGAAAATGGGAAAAGCCATTGTGACATAGAGAGGATAATTAATGGCAAACCTTGGAAGGTTGTGAGAATGGATCACCTCAGTTAGTGAAGCTATGTGGTGCAACTATGGCTTTTCAGTGTTTTCCCCATATTACTTTAAATATTGTGACCGACTGTTTACATTGCTGGCATAACAGAGATTAGATTGATCCTTGTTAAAAGAAATTGACAATGCACAGTTATTTGACCTCCTAAAGACTTTGTGGCTTACCATCGAGGCCAGAACTTGCCCTCACTACATTTTGCATATTGGAAGCCACACAAATTTACCAGATTTCATTGCAGAGGGCAATGCTCGATCAGATGACCTGGCTGGCCCTGCTTGGACAGCACTGCAACCAGATATGCTTGCACAAGCAAAAGCATCACATGCCTTCTTCCACCAAGGTGTTTGAGCCTTGCAGAGGCAATTTCTGCTGACAAACACCGAGGCTCGTAATGTAATCAATACTTGTGCGGATGGGAGTTAATCCCTGTGTCTTGAGAGCCCTACAAATATGGCAAACTGATATTACACACATATCTGAATTTGGCAGATTAAAATATGTGCATGTCTCAATTGACACCTTCTCGTCAGCAACATGGACTACCGTGCACACAGGGGAAAGGAGTCGGGATAACCATAGCACATTGGCGATCAGCCTTTGCTGCTTTGGATATCCCCCACACCATCAAAACAGACAATGGCCCTGCATACATATCAAAAAACACAAGACAATTCCTACAACTTTGGGGAGTGTCATACCACAAAGGGTATTCTCCACTTACAAACAGGACAAGGCATTGTACAATGAGCACCTGACACTTTAAAACAAATACTTGATAAACAGAGAAGAGGAATGTTTGGTGAAACCCCACAGAGCAGAGTAGCAAAAGCTGTGTATAATCTGAACCACTAGAAAATACTAGAAAATTCCCAGAAATCATTTTTTATCCCTGCAATCATCCAATGATGTACAACTGCCCAAATCCAAGGAAATGATAAGAGATATTATCACAAATAAATGGGAAGGTCCATGAGACCTTGTCACCTGGGGACGCGGGTACACTTCTGTTTCCACAGACACTAGAAGACGATGGACACTTGCCAGGTGTGTTCAATCTGCTCTATATCCTGCTTGGGACTTGAAGCAACACCTTCCTGAGGACTTCCCAGCAGATGTAGTGGAGCAGTGATTTAAAACAACTTGTACATCTGCCACATGGAGATCTGGGACAATTTATTTAAGAAATTTTATCTATTTAAGCACATTAACCATAAAACCAAATTAAGACAAAATGTTTCTTCTGTTAGTTGGTTTTCTTGAATTGTTGATTTGAATTGTTTGAATTCAACAATTTGGTTGAATTGTTTCTTGTTCATAGAGTGAAGCTGTTAAAATTGTAACTTTTAAGTTAATAAGCCTGCAGCATTCCTCTTTGGGGGTTTGTATCGCTGGCAATCCCATTTGACAGCTCCTATATAAGATTGTTACATCACCAATGATATAATGGAATTACTGTCTGAAAGGGGCTGGGCGAGTTGGGTGGAAAGGTCAAGGTTTTTCTTGGTGTCATCAAGAATATTTCATACATAGTACCGTGTTAGTCACCCTGTCTCCAAGGGCCCTGCAGTCAGGATGACAGATGCTGCTTTTGATTTTTAAAAACAAAGAGGGCTAGTTACTCTGATTGCCAATAGCTGGCCAGAAAGCCGCACAGTTATAATGAATCCCGATTTTATAACTGAAAGGTAAGTAATTATATAAGTACCTTAACTATATAGCTTGACCAGTGTGGACTGATGGAGA
>JAOTBB010001534.1:45167-63576 GCA_025629985.1 Chamaetylas fuelleborni | reverse complement strand
CAGTGGCAGGTCCTTCTGCCCAGGCAGAAGTCACAGAATATCTGTGACTCCCCTGGCTGGGACAGGGGCTGCTTGCCAAGGAGGCCCTGGTGTCCCACAAAGAGGAGGGACCCTGGGCCCCAAATTCTGCCCAGTCCTGCAAAAGGCCACCCCAAAAAAGTGGTAGTGAGGTTCCTGCAGCCATTCAGCCAAATAGGAGGGAACAAATGTCTTTTTCCCTGATACAGTCTCTGCGCACAGCTTTTTCCCCTTTCTCCTGGTGCCTGTCCCTGACCCCACATCCCAGCACTGACCAGGAGCCCCAGGGCTGCAGAAAATGCTGTGTGAACCATGATGATGGAAAAGTTCCTGAAAAAAACACTGGGGCAATGCTTTCAGAGAAGTCATTAATGAAAGATTGATCAATCTCCCAGCCAATTGTATGCCAAAAGTTTCCATTCTTTAAATAATAGACTACAATAAATGAGTAAAAATAAAGATACGGAAAGAAATTAAATCTCCCACAGCTGTTGGTTTTCCTCAGGCTCCGTGCTCTATGTATTGCTAGACTAACTTCATTCAGGCAGAATATCAACTGCACTGACTGGTTGGAGGCTGACCACAAAAATCTCATCTGTAGTGAGCAGTGACTAAGATCAGCTCAGCAGAAGCATCTTCAGCTGTCCAAGTGTAGCAAAAATACATATTTTCTGCTTCATAACTGTGTGGCAACAGCTGCTGTTGTGAATTTGTCAGCATTGCTTCATGGATTACTCCTGGGAAGGAATTGTGTGCACAAGCACAGTATGATTGCTTCTATCTCCTCTAATTACTCTAATCAGGTGATGGCCAGATCTTTTGGGCAGAAAGCACCGTAACAGAATAATTTACAAAATTCTCCAAACTACCCCTGTGGTTTTGAATTTCTTTTCTTTTCTCTTTTCTGAGGGAAGGCACTGCTGAACCTGCTGTTTGTGAAGAGAGATGGGCTGGTGGGTGACAGGAGGTGGCCTTGGGCTCAGTGATCACAAAATGCTTGTGTTTGATTCCCAGAAAAGGAATGAGAGGTGTTGAAGTGTTTGCCTGCAACAAATTGTGAATTACTTAGGCTTTAGCAGACAGTGATTAGTCCTGCATTCTGTCACACCAGTGATTAATGTGTGCAAGTGGATATCTTAGCCTTGAGAATAAAGAAATTGGGCCTGCTAAGAAGACAGCTGAAATGCATTCGGGGAGAAGAAAGTGGCTTTAGTAGGCTCTTGACCATAAGAGGAGAACTTGAGGAATGGGATGTTCACCAAATGAGCACCAGAGACCCTCAAGAAACCCCTGCTCTCAATGTCCATAATTTTGAGGAAGTGATTTAAATATGTCAAATACTTTGTGGCAATGTTTAGCCTGTGAGTTTGAGCAAAGGAATGAATATGTCTTAGTTTCATGGATACAAACACATGGCTGTGCACGTGTTAGGGAAGTGATTCCCCGTGCAGCCAGCACTGAAATAAAGTAATGCCTCTTTCCTCACACTGAGCTGTCAGTGGGGATCGGGCCTGTTTGGTAACTTTTATTTTAGTCATTCCTATTGAAGAATAAAGAAAGGTCAAAATGAAACCTTTTTAGCTATTTCCATCTGGTTTACCTTTTGGGGGCCCAAAGCTCTTTGCCACAGGTGGTCTGGGTGTGTGCAGAGCAATGCAGCCCCCACAAACCCCTCAGTTTTCCCACAATGGTCATAACCTGTCCCCAGGTGTGCCCAGCTGTGGCAGCAGAAGGAGCCCGCAGCGCAGTGGGCGCCGTGCCCTGCCCAGCCGGGGCTCTGTGCACGGAGCAGCAGCAGCGCCAGCACCTTTCAACCCGCTCCTGCCTTGGCTTCACCCGGGAGACAGGAGCCTCTGGAAATCAGCACCACCAGTCACAGCTTGGAGCAGCTCCTGCATGCGGGCAGATCCTGCTTCCAGGTAGGAATAAAGGCAGAGGTAGAGATGTACATACAGAGCAGCCCTGGGAACATACAATAAATGTGCAAATATATGGAGACATTTCTGAGAAATTATTTCAGCTGTTATGCCAACAGTGCCCTCTCTCCTAGCTCTGTGCAATGCTTTGGGTCATTTCTTTGGTGTGGTTTCCTTTGCTTTGGTCCCGTCTGAGTGCTCAGTTCAGGTACAGGCTGTAGATGCTTGGGGCACTCTTGGAGTTACTCGTGGATCCCTTGAACAACAGGTTTTGGCCCACCAGGGGAGTTTGTGCTGCTTTATGACAGAGGAGAACTTCCCAGGCTATTTTGTGTTTCCTGTAGGGAAGGTTGGGCTGCTTTGCTTTAGTTCACAGACCAACGCAGAACGTTTGCTTTGTGATGTCAGGGCACGGTCGCCGTGTTTTTGTGACACTAGCCTTGTTTTTTCTTGTGTTGCAGCACAATGTCCACACTTGTACAGCTACAATGATTGAGAAACTCACTGCTGCAGTTTTAACTGCTTATGGTGTCTATTATGCTGGCTATTACCTGTCTAACCTGGCACGTAAGTAGAGATTTTCCTTGGGTGTAACCTAACCTGGCTTTTGTATGTCTTCCTCCTCTTTCTTAGTGTCTGGGTTGATTTTGAAATAGAAAGAGCATTAGGATGCCACTGGTTTGGTAAAGGTCCTGTCAACACGTTGTGCTATAAATGGGGTGTCTGTGACCAGAGGGCTGAGGGCAGCATTTGCAAAGGGAACCTGCAGGGGTTGCATTCCCTCCACGGAAGAGTCTGTGGCAGCAGAGTCTGACATTTCCTCAGTTTGCTGGGTCAAGCAGGGCACCTTTGAAAATGCAGACTTCTTCTAAAGACTTGTGGTTCTCCCCAGAATTGAGGGAAAGCTTCTTTTATTGTAAATTGTGTTACTAAAGGATTTGACTGTCTAACTTGACCCTTTACTGTGTGCTAAAATAGTGATTCCCTTTGCAATGAAGTGCAAACTTCAAAGCAGTGAGTGTCTGCTCCTGAATCCTGGAGCTGCTCTTGAACCGAGCTGTTTCACAATACAATTGCCATAGCTCAGGAGGATTTGGGGAAGCTTTTCTGGGCAACTGTTTTCAGCAACTTAATGGAGAATTAGTCCATATGACTTATTCAGAAAAAAAAGTACATGAAAGAAAGGAGAACAAAAGTTGCTTTACCTGTTGGACAGAAGCATTGAGTGTTAAATAATAATTTGTGTTTTCTTCATCAAGTTTGTATTAATTTATTGGCAAAACAGGCCAAAGTGTAGGCACAATAAAGAATATTGTCCTGTTCTCTTTCTGGCTGTGTGAAAGAGCTGTGTCTCCTGGATGCCTGCTGTGAAACAGAAAATGTTCTCTGTTTGGGTTGACTTGTTCTGTGTGATTCACCAACCCAGGCAACTGTCTTAAAGAATCTGCTTCATTTTCCTTGCCCACTACAGGTCACCTGAGCCAGGTATACAGAGGTGCCCATTCTGAGGTGAGTGAGAAAGGAGCATTTGATATTCCTGGTGTTTAAGAATAGTGGAGCTGTGAGCTTGACCTGTGGCAGTAGAGGGCCAGAAAGGCCCTCTTGGCTGAAAGAAAATCCATTTCTATGTCCGCAGCAGCAATAGCAAAGGCATCGCTAGGTATTTCTTAATTTTCCATTTCAGAGCTTTTAAGGAGCTAAAAGACCACTTTTACAGAGAGAATGTTGCTTCCTGATAGTAGCCAGGGTGGAATATCTAATTCAGAGCAATTTGCAGTTCTGTTGAATTAGCCCATTTTAATTTACTCAGAGTGACTTAGAATCTCATTGCTATCAAACTTTATGATTCATGCTTAGTAGAGCTGGTTGTAGAAACAGAGCTGAATAGAAATAAGGTTATAAATTATAGATAATGGCTTGTCCCTCATGCTTCTCTCTGTTCACAGAGCCCAGAACCAACAGCGGACTCTCCTCTGGCTCCCAGTGCTCCTGAGGATGAGACCAAAGTGGAGCAAAATGACCGCAGGCCACCAACTGTGGTGACACCACAGTCTGAATATTCCAAGTTGGAAGTGCCAGTTCTGGCTGGTGCTGTCTTTAGTGCAAGACAGAGCTGCAAGTTCTTGAGCAGCTAGCACTTACTGTTGGTGACTGAGGATGCTGAGTGCTGGAGTCCTGCCAGGACCTAGCAATTCCTGCCAGCCTGTGAGAGCTGGAAAACGGGCTTAGATCTGTCATGTTGAGGCACCAAAGACCTGGTGCCTCTGCGTGAGCATCTGGCTCCTTGGCTCAGTGAAGCTCTATCTCTTGGCTTCTGCAGTGCTATGGCCAATGCTATGTGATAGTGCCGAAGATCACAAGGCTTTGTTTGTTTTCCCTTTTTTGGAAACCTGTGTTTGGCCCTTGTAGAACTGTTCTGTAGTTTTCTTGAGTAATTCTTCACTTCTATGGAGTCATTTGGCCCACCTGTCTTTTGGCTTTTGATAAACTGAAAAGAGATGATTGTGTTGTCCATGAAACTGTTGAGGACCAACCATTCTTGTCCGGTGTAGCAAAAGAAACAAAGTGCATAGTTCTGAACCCTTCTTCTGAGGCAAAAACCAGAAAAGGCAAGTCTCAGTTGATACATTTTGTGGTGAAGTCTGCAGCTTTGAAAACTGCATTGGAGCCTAGAATGGGGGAAAGCCTGCAAGTCCTTGACTGCACTCTTGTGTTGCTAAGAACAGGAAAGAAATCTTGAAATTCTGGATGCTGTATTTTACATCAAATGTGCAACTTTGCGTCTGGGGAGCTGCCTGAGACAAAAGGACCTAGATATGCAGGTCAACAGCAGCTGAACATGAGGCAGCGTGTGCCCAGGTGGCCAAGAAGGCCAAGGGCATCCTGGCGTGTGTCAGCAATCGTGGGGCAGCAGGAGCAGGGCAGTGAGCTGTGCCCTGTGCTGGGCACCGCTGCGGCCGCTGCTCCAGTGCTGTGTCCAGCTGTGGGCCCCTCTGGAGCAGAAAGACATTGAGGGGCTGGAGCGTGTCCGAAGGGCAAGGGAGCTGGGGAGGGCTGGGAGCACAAGCCCAGTGAGGAGCAGTTGAGGGAACTTTAGTCTGGGGAAAGGGAGGCTCGTGAGGGACCTTCCAGGCACACTTCCAGAAATGCCTACATGACAGTGCTCCCCTCGAGGGCCGCTTCCATGCCAAGCATCCCCTCACTGCATCCAAGTTCTTTAGACACTGGAATAGGTGCTACTTTCATCTTTTTGTTTATTTATTTGTTTGTTTGCTAGAAAGAGATGCCCTTTTTAATTTTCTTTTTCCAGCCAGCAAAGGTGCTTTTATTCAACCTTTCCTGCTGTTTTCCAGCACTGGAACAGAATCTGCTAGAATTTTAGTTTGCAAGGTGGCAGTTCTGGAAGATGCAGTATTTTGTAGAAGAACACATAGTTTGGGGCAGGGATGTTGGTGCAGAAGGAGCTGTTCTGGTGCCAGACCAGTCAGTACTGGTCTGCACTGGCCTTGTACATCACTTTCAGGCTAACAGCACCCATGCCTTTTGGAAGCCCAGAGGGTCAGTATATGTTGTGTTTGGGAATTGAGCAGGAAATCAACACCCTTGCCTACCAGATAGTCCTCGGAGATATGAGGAGCTGGGAGGGGCTGGGCTTCATTTTTTATTACAGCCACTTTAGCACTGTCAGTGTGGTTGAGTCCAAGAGAAGAATTTGCCCCAGCTAAGATTCACAAAGAGTGCAGTTGCCAGTGTAATGCTCTATAAGCACTCCATAAGGCATTCTATAAGGTCTTACATGCCCCAGATTCCCCAAGAGTGTGGTTTATTGAAGCAACAGGAGAGCATGTTCAGGATTGCTGCTGATTAAGGCACTGGCTTCCAAGTGTTAACTTGTGTAGTAACAGAAAGTATAGTAAGACAGAGATTATAAAAGTGAGATCTATCTGTCTGTCTGTCTATCTATCTGTCTATCTATCTGAATCTTCACAGCTCTGCTCCAAAGCAGTTGGAGGTGAAAAAGCTTGCCATTCCTTCAGGAGAGGGGGACAGACACATTCCATTGACTGATCCTGAGCAGGCAGAGATGTTTCCCCTCCAGAAATGGTGGTTTTCTCCTCTCAGAACTGAGTTCCCTCCAGCTTCTTCTGCCCTGAAGCCTCCTTTTATCCCATACATTTCTGCATGTCCTAAGGGGGTGGAACTATCCCATGCTCTAGGTGGTGTTTGGTGACTCTGGTCATACACGCAATACATGACACATGATTTTCTTCACTGGCATCCCTAGGGCTGTGTAAGTTCATTTGTTGATGGGGCGTTATGAGGATCTCTGTTTCCATTGGTCTGAATTTTCAGCTGACAAAAGAGGAAGAATAAACACCTTGGTCCTCCTCCATATACTGAGGTGGCTGTAGAGGCTCTCTGACCTCCATCAGAGGATCTTTACATGCATCCTTCTCTCCTGAATGAGCAGGATTTCTAAAAAAGCATAGATGTCGGAAAGGCAGGAATGGTGTTGACAGCCTGAAGAGAACATAAACTCCAGAAGTGTCTCTCACAAAGAGTGACACCACACTGGAAGCCAGCTGCAGAGCCAGGATGGAGCTGTGAGACAGGGCTGGGTGTCAGTCATGATGGAAAGACAAAGAGGACACAGTGGAAGTGGAGGGAGGCCCTCAGCCTTGAGAAATGCCACCCCTTCCCTGTCAGCTGCCTGAGAGGCTCTTGGAACTTCAGTCCCAGATGGACTCTGATTGTACTTCAAGTGTCACTTTGGAATCTGTACCTCCCCATGGGCAGAGAATGACCCAGGAGAGCAGCAGCACAGTGCTCTGGGAGCATGTGAGCCCATCACTCTTAGAGACCTGGCCCACAAATGTTGTATGGCAAGTTGAAACCCATTTTCTCTTGCTTTCTGTGCAGGCCCTTCTAGAGAAAGGGCATGAGCAGATTCTTTTATCAGAGGTGCCATGCCAGAGTCAGGGCAGCTCAGGCAGCAGGTGAAAGAGCAACAGGAGAATGGCCAGGTAAGCCTGGCTCAACCAGGTGACAGAGTGAAGGGCAGGAACAGGGGCATAAAACAGAGCTCTTGGGACTGAGGCCAGGAGTCCCACAGGCACTGAGGCCAGGAGTCCCACAGGCACTGAAAGCACAGAACCTTGTAATCTGCAGAGATCAGCACTGGGACAGGAGGGTTACAATGGAAGCAGAGGTGGGTAGGGAAGCAGAAGGAAGTGGCTGAATGGATTTGATTTTGAGGCTGAAAGAGGAAAAAGCTGAGCCTAGTAGCAGCTCCCTGTGACTTGCTCTGCATTTGTATGCACAGAACATCAAGGCAGAGCCATAAGCAGAGCTGCACGAAACTCAGAGTGATATCAAGGCAGTGAAGAGGAAGAACAAGAAAGACATGGAAAAAACTCAAGATCACTGGAATCTCTATCAGAAGAGGGGCAATATACAAAACCAGGACAGTGAAAGAGTGGCAGCCACTCCATTCACAAAATTTTCTCTCTCTGTTCTTTACAGAACTTCACTAAGAAGCTGCAAGCAGAGCAGCAGGAAGTTCAGGCTACATTCAAGGCAAAGAAAAAGAGGCTGGAAGAAGAAATTAAAATGATTGAAGAGGAAATTAGTCCCCTGCTTCAAGCTGTGCAAAAGCAAGTGAGAGAAACAGTGATAGCAACTTCAGTCACCAAACTAGTGGTTTCTGTCCTTCTTGTCTTTCCTCTGCACAGCAGGAGAGGGTGGGGTGAAGCCTCTGAGTGCCATCCTGCTTTGGTTTCTATGACAGCTGCTCTGAAGGACACTTCCTGAGCTGCTGAAACTCAGCAGCAGCTCTGGACAGTGGAATTAGTCCATGGGCCTCTTGGTTAACAGTCATCATAATGGATTCCTGATGGCCTTCTTTACCCTTCTTGTTTCTTGAGGTGTTTTTCCGGTGATTGTGGTCACTCAGATAGATTTTGAATACAAGCTACAAGCTGTCTGTATCCCTTGTGAATGTGGTCCTCTCCTCTTCTTTCCCTTTCCTCACAGTCAATGACTCTTGGCTGACAGGAACCAGCTGTAGTGGCTGACTGCTTTGTTCTGTTTGACTTGAGGTGGACGTGTTGATATCTAACCCATCAGCCTGCAAAGACTTCAGACAAATGACTGGAAACGAAGAGCCCCGAGGTTGGAGTGAGGCATGGGAGCTGTCCCAGCCGGAGATGCTGCAGGTTGGGCACGAACCAAAGACGGTGCAGGAAAAGAGAGTTCAATGGGAGGAAGTAGAACATTAGGACAAGGAGCAGCAAATGGGTCTGCAGCCCTAGGAAGGAGAAAGGAGTCCTTGGGAGGAAGTGGAATGGTCATTGTTGCAGACATCCTTCAGAAAATCCATTAAAATGGAACACGAAAATGACTAAGAACTTGAGTTAAAGCTGTCTTTGGTTTTGACCATTTGGTTTCAGAATGGGACATCCAAAAAACTCCAGTCTAAAACCACTGCATGTAGCTGACAGCAGCTTCCTTAGGGCTTGCATTTGAAATGGGATCTCAGGGTGACCTCTGCCAGCCACATTTTTGACACAAACCCATCTCTTGTCTCAGGATTTCATAGGCTTTTATACTGAACCTGCTGCAGCAGCAGCAGCAGCAGCAGTGTCGTCCAGAGGAGCCTTTGCTCCCCCACCTGAGAACTGGAGCCCAGGAACCACTTGGTCCATCTCCAGCAGTGACACAGCTGCTGCTCAGCAACAGGAGATCCAGGATGACTCTCTGGAGCTACAGAGTATGTCTGGTGTATTTCTTGTCTGGGGGACAGTGTATTGTGTGCACATGTCAGCACAGCTGTACCAAATGTTCCTCCTCAGTTTGGTGTCACAAGGACATTTGGGACTCCCCACAGGAGCTGCTGTGCTCTGAGGCAGTGAGAGAGTGTTCTGGGTGTTCCTGCTACCTCTGAGGGTAGCTTGGACTGCCTGGAATTTGCCTGAGCTTCCCTCTCTGCTGAAGGCAGAACCAGGGATTGTTCCTGGATCAGCAGAAGGCTGTAACTGCTTGAGTCCTACCCATTGGCACAACTCCTGCTCAGACCAGTCTCTAGGAAAACACATAAAGCCTTTTGTGATTCTGCAGCATAACTTATTTAATTGCTTCTTGCCTATAACCGCTGCCAGTGCTGTGCTCTCAGATAAGACCTGGCAGGGTTGAGGAGCCAACCCAGTTGATTCTGTGTCTGACATCACTTGTTGGGACAAGAAGTGCATTGATTTGCACCTTGCTCTGTCTGATCTCCAAGCCAATCCTCTTGTGTCCTGAATGGGGACAACAGCTTATGAGGGGCTCAGGCTGGCTCTGGTTTCTTCCCTTTGCTTGTTAGTGCTCATGCTTGGGTATTACATTATTTGGGGTCACTGTTGGAGACAGACAACACGAACCCTCAGTGATCCATGTGACAAAAGCTTCTTTATTTTTCTGAGCCCTTCCTAAATACAGGGATTGAATCTCCTGGTTATACACATGTGATTGGTTGGGGTCTTAACACACCCATTTCCCTGGCCATTGATACATCTGCACTTGGAATTCAATGAATTGGCTGGGATCATTTGAAAGGTTCAATCCATGCTATCATTGCTCACCTAGGGGACTGTCCACCTCGAGGCTGGTTGAAAGCAGGAGGCTGCCCCAGACCTTGTACATCACAACACTTGTGCATTGCCAGCCTTGTTGTGGTGACTGCCCTACCCCTGATGGCTGGTGTGACTGCAGAGGCAGGAGCCTTCCTTAGCTGGCGGGGTTAGTGATAGGGAAAACCAGTGGGGAGTGACAGTGCGGGGCAGTGTGACAGAACAGAACAGAACCAACACAGATGCAGGGAAGGGAGAACAATCTAGGGGATGTACATAAATGGGAGATGGGGGCTAAACTGGGCTGGTCAGGGCCAACAGGCCAATGGGACATCAAAACTGAGGAGGAATTAACAGGCGAAGGTGCAAAGCTTTGTGGGAAAGAGGATTTTCTCCCTACAGCCTCAGAGTATATTACTTATGAATCTTTCCAAGGTCAAGGGATGATTTTAGTCACTGACCCTTGGGCCTCCACACCTAGCAAGAGGCCCCTTCAAAGGAGTGTAGAAAGTGTGCCGGCCACTTGTGCTGCAGAGCTCCCTGTCTTCCTGTGGTTGTTCCTGTTCCTGTTGTTGTCAACCAGTTGAGCAGAAAGGGCTCAGAGCCCCAGAGAGTAGGGCTGCCTTTTGTATCTCCTGGAAGGTGGGATCTCTGCTTTAAAGTGAGCATCTTGCATTTTGTTTCTCTTAGGGAGAATGATGAACATGGAAAATCCCAAGGTGCCATATATTGATGTGGAAATTATTGGAAACACGTGAGTCCAATCATAGTTACTTGTACACAGCCACGGGCCAGGTGTTTTACTGGTTGAATATCTATTTCAAGTGTGAAGTCAGAGAATCTGCAAACACATTCAGACACTGCGGTTAGATTGTCAGTGGTGGTCAGAATTTTGGTCACGAGTGTGGTCAGAAGGCATTGTCAAAGACATCTCCATGCTGCCAAGATCTTGCCTGCAGCAAGGAAGAGGACCTGGCAAATCTCCTGTCTCTCAAGTGCCAGGCAGATCTGTGTTAATTTCCTTTGCACTTTTGTGTGTCTCCAAATCATATGGCCATACTTATGAAAGGAGAAGAATCTTGCTTGCCGAAAGAGCAACTTACCCTCTGTGGCAGCTCTCAGATAACCATTCTCAGGAACATTTCTTTCCAAAAGTTTGCTGAAGGAAATACTCTGTGATTGGTATAAAAACTGCACAGTTTAGAAACTGAAAGCCAAGATGAAAGGATAAGTTCTCTCTTTGAGCTGAGGCAGTAAACCCCAACACTCCAGGAACAGGTCCAGTGCACATGCACATTGGAGGAAAATGCATCAGTTGCCTTCTGGCAGGGCCCGACATCCATCCTGCAGGTTTTAGGCACTTACAGCAGAGATGTCCTCTGTGGGCTGGCTTTCATTCCAAGATCTAAATGGCTTCTCCTTTCTTTGCTTTCTTTTGTTTCTAGGACTCTTGGAGACATTTGTAGAGCAATTGCCAACGCCACAGGAAGACCGGTAAATGTCAACAGCCCCCGCAGACTCTGCAGCTCTTGAGGGCTTTCCCCTCTGGTGTGAGCTGTGGCTGGAGCTTTGGATAGAGCTCTGCAGTAAAGGCACAAGAAGCAGAGACTGGTGCCAGCCTGCAAATTGCACTTGGGACAGTCTTTGTCCTTCTCAGCTGCCAGAAGGAAGGTGAGGAGGGCAGTGGTTCCTTTGAGAGAAGGATGCGCTCACTCACTCTCAATTGCAAAAACACAGGTGGTGCCTTAGAGCATCTCACTGCTCTTTGGGGCTACAGCTCCAGAGCTGTGTTCTCATTTCCTACTGCCAGCAAATACATCTGAATGTTCCTGGTAGCTCCTTAGCCACCTGCAGTACTGCACTTGGGAACTGCATGTAGGGAGAGATCTGCAAGGCGTCCCTAAAAGCCCTAAGCCCTGCTTATAGCCCAGGATGTATCCACAGAGTACCAAGGCACGGATTACTTCTGAATCCCAGACAGAGCAGCAGAGAGTGTGGTCAGAACTTTGTGGGTTATAGTTAAGACATCTTTGTTACCAAGTGGACAATGCAAAACATCAGTGGCCACGTGTCCTGAAACTGGCCTCCAAGGGAGCAGAGAAATGGGCTGTTGGAATGTCAGTTCCTAATTACTCCAATGTCTAATCACAAGGCACTTTGGCTCAGCTCAGCTGTGTCACTACAAAATCACTGACTTCATGTGTGCTGTGGTCTCGTGCCACCAACTTCTCAAGTTTCTGATTTTCAATGTCATTTTAGGTGGCCATAAAGAAAATAAATCTCCATAGTCTGAGGGAGAAGGAACTAAAAGTCAATGAACTCATGGTCATGAAGAAGAACAGGAATCCCAGCCTGTTTAGAGTGGTGAATTTTTGTGCTTTTGTCCTGTGACTCTTTGTTTGCATGCTGCAAACACGCAAGGTAAAAACCCATTTTGGTTACTGGCGGAAAATAGAGCCGTTAATTATTAGTAAATTATTACTGTTCTGCTCACCAACGGATGGATGTCATGATCCGCTCAACCTGAGCAGGAGTTGTGATGGTTCGTTTGAGCCCAAGGTGCAAAAGACAAACAGCAAGACACTCAGGTTTTATTCAGCAGCAAGCAGCAATGCATTTTATTGTGAGCCAACAATCCAACTTTGCGATAGAGGGGAGAGAGAGATAGAAGAAATTAAGTAAAAGGGGAGGGAGAAAGAGAGAGAGAGAATGAGGAAATAGCTACCAACAGATGGGACACATCCCCGTGGTATTCAGCCGAAAGATGGGTCTTCCATCCGTTGAGAGAAAGAGATCTCAGAGTCTCTTTAAGAAAGTCACTTTTTTATAGTCCTTTGAAAGGACTTGAGAGCTTCCAGAATTTTGATATTTTTGTTGTCTCTGATTGTTTGGAAAACTGTTAGAACAGTGAAGACGTAGTCCTTTTGAAAATCCCATTCTGAAGTTTTGAAGGCTTCTATTACATCTAAAAGTACCTACAAGGATTTTAACAA
Organism: Chamaetylas fuelleborni; assembly: GCA_025629985.1. Classification (NCBI taxonomy): domain Eukaryota; kingdom Metazoa; phylum Chordata; class Aves; order Passeriformes; family Muscicapidae; genus Chamaetylas; species Chamaetylas fuelleborni. Next base: position 51,042 of record JAOTBB010001534.1, on the reverse strand, counting down.
ACCTGTAGCACAGATTCCTCACTTTCAAAATAAGGAAATGCCAGAATTCATTTGATCTTTTTGTTTTAATGTTGTGTTTCTGATTCCCACAATTTTATATGCATATGTATCTTTTACTATCATGGTCACATTTTCCATTTTCCTTCAGATCCCAAAATAATCAGTGCTCAGAACAGCCAATGAACAACTAATCAATATTCTTTTTCATCTCTGGTATTTAATAATAAACTCAGACATCACTGATCTTTTGGGAATCCAGAACAATAATCATTTGCAAAATTTGCAGGGAAGATTAAACTATCAAGCCCTGTGAATGTTCTCTCACTTTCCTTTCCCCTTTTCCCTCATTTCTTGCCTGACCTCAGAGCCCTTTCCCATCCTCTCAGGCCCTGTTTGTTGCAGTGAATTTCTCACCTGCGGGTTCCCCAGCGTGTGGCAGCGCAAGTATTCAAAGAGCAAAACCAAACTCTGGCTAAGGGCACAGACACATCCCTCAACCAGCTGGGCTTTCAGCTGCCAGGGCAGCATGCACAGAGGAAAGGGGGTGCAACAGAGGGCTGAGGATGCTGCCAGAGCATCACTTTGGCAATCCAGGGTGAGAGTGGCTTAAACTGCTGCTGAATCCCGCTGTAGGTGACACAGGAGGCTGCTCTACCATAGGTCGGGGCTGTGCCATCAATTCATACAGAAAGGCAGTGGAAGCAGGCTCTTCTGCAGGGGATAGTAGGCTCCATCCACACCAAAACTTTGTCAGTCTTGCTGAAATCTATCTTCGTCCTTCTGTCTTAACATTGGCAGTAGTTTGGATAACAGAATGGAGGGGATATGAGACAATCTATTATAGCCTGTAAACAAATTTCCATGGGTTTTTATTAGCTGCTTTTTTTTATTATTTTTTTTTTCAGTTAGTTGTGGTGTTTTTGTTTGGTTTGGGGTTTTTTGCATGTATGTGAGGCTTAAATGTGTCCTGAAGTTCTTGTGCATTCCAGAGGCTGTACCGTGCCCTCCACGGGGATTTGCTTGGCTAGACACAAGCTCAGAGACCAGCGTGTGGCAACTCAGGCTGAGCACAAAGCAAGCGCAGGATGAGTCTGCAAGGTGCTCTGTACCAACAGGCACTTTTAGCTGTGTAAGAACTACAGTGTGTAAGAACTACACACCCTCTCCTTCAGATTCTCCTAGTGATGCACAATGTTCTTGTTTTGTATGATGCAGCACTCTTCAATTCTGTTACACTGTATCTGCATGAGCACTCACAGGATGTTTGCTAAAAGAATTCAGCTCCAGCTAAAAAGCACAGGGCACACTATGCCCTGAGCAATAGCAGCAGATAAATGAACATACACAGACTTCAGGGGCAGGAGCAGCATTAAATCTCTGGCAATATGTAGGTGTGAAAATACAGAAACCCACGAACACTTGCACAGCCCACACATCTCCACTGGGTTCTGCAGAATGGCATCAAATAATGCACAGGTATCGAGACGATGAACTGGTGCTGCACTTACTTGTCAGTGGGCAGAGCTGTGGGAGGCAGGAATTAAAGGTGATTTTGGAACAGGAAGAAGAAAGGGAAAGACAACTTCCAGCTGGAGATAGTGTGGCACTGCTCTGCTGACCCAAGCAGAACAGGGAACAAGTTGCAAATTACTAGGAAAAGAAGAGTTTTGTGAAAGGAAACCATGCTATATGGGCATTAATGTTCTTTCCACAGCACACAGAGTTTAGAGCATGAATATCCATCAGATGTAAATATTCCTGCAAAGGGTTAGAAAAAATCCTTTAGCTATAGTTTTTTCCAAAAATATACCCATGAATAAATAAAAAACCTGCACAACCACTTGTATCATTAAGCAGGATACTCTGTAGATTCTCACATTAACACTTGCATAATTATCTATGATACTTCCAAACATTTAAAGAATTTTTTTCTCTGTTGGCTTCTTCAAAACTTACAAAATGTAATGAAATTCTCTTTTTAAACTGCAGATTGCTGCATGCCTAAGCAAGCCATTATTTGCTTGCTCATCATCATCTTTTCCCTGTCTGTTAGAGTCACTGATGCATTAATTGTTGAGCTAAACTTGAAATAGTTCATGAGTCACTCTGAAGATGAAGTTAAATAGACAATTTCAATGGAATTCATGCCCTCTGCCTCTTAAAAAGCCGAAAGACTATATTTATTACATGTCAGAATTAAGTCTTGATACCTAATAAATAGGAAAAGTATGAAATATACTGACTAGATCACCATGTTTCAAGGGATCATTGCATTTTAGTCTTATTTGACCAAATTAGTGACCCAAGAGAGAAAGGAGTGGTCAATTGCAACAGAGGAGGTAGGTGAAAAAGATATCTAGGTGTTGTGCAGTTGGAGTCAAAAATTAAGTATGTGGGGTTTGAAATTGCGAAGTGATTCTATATCAGATGATTTTTAACATAATGTTACTAAATGCACGATCTTCAAACAAACACATTGGCAACAAATATCATGACATAAGAAATGTTGATATTCCTTTAATTGAAAGAAGGAAGGGGAGAAGGAAGGCATGGAATTTTAAGGAGTATCCAAATCAAACACTTTATTCTGGATCAATATGGAATTTTCATTAAGCCAAAAACACTTAGTGGAGAACTCTTCAGTCATTTAATTTTTTACTAAAATTCAGTGAAAGATACTATTTTGAGTGTAAAAACTTTCATGTTGAAAACAGAAATGTGCTGAGAGATTTTTAAGCCTGGTCCAAAGACAATTCACTGTTGAAAATCCAAGTCTAAAACTTTTAAAATTAAATGACCCTGGATGAAGTCCTTCCCTTGAACCTTGACTGGCTTCTTCTAGCTCATTCCTGAAAATGGTAGTTGAAGAAGATCCCACAGAAATCAAAGTAGCAGCTGGGTATATCCCTAAAAGGCAGCTGTAGATCTGCTGATTGGGAATTAGAGAGACATCAGTGAGCCACTTTTGAGTCAAACTGTTAGTGAAGAACCCTGTTCCAGAGAAATGTCAGCTTTTCTCAAGGAAGTTGAGCAGCAGGATATCATGGCTCATGTAGCTGGCAGGTAAAAAGCAGATAAAGTGGGACATTTGTAGAAATTAAAACCCTGATCACAACAGGATGAAGAACCCATTTTATCAGACTCGGGTCTTAGTAAGAAATGAAGAGGCCTCTGTTTATTATATTAGGCCAAGTTGTTCTTGTCAGGTCGTAGCAGCTGCTTGGCAGCAGGCACTGCTTTCACTTCAGCTCATCACATCTGGAGGCAGCCCTAGAAGTGCTCTGCACCTCAGCTGGCGCCACAGCACAGGGACACCCGGACACCTTTAGACCCGTGTGTGCTATAAACTAAAGGCATCTCCCCAAACCAAGCTATCCAATCCAGCACTTAGTACAGAATATGTCACTGCCAGGGAAGTCTGCATGTAAGAATACAGAGAAAAATACAATATTGGGGATTTGATATAATACCATGCTGAATGGATAGGCAAAAGTAGCATTAAACAATATAAACAATTCTTCAATTCTATCAAAACTCAACCCTTAAAGTTTTGATTTTGTGTCTTCCAGGGGAAGCAGATGCACCAAACACACAGGAGAACCTGATTTTAGATGGTGCTGTTTGGTCTGGTGTGGTCAAGAACTGCTTTCCTCAGGAACTGATGGATAATCCCTCTCTAAGCCTCAAGAGCTGCAGAACGAGTAAAGCCTGAATGGACAAACTTGCATTTCACGTGGTACACGGTAATCCTTACCTACTCTGAGTAGTGTTGAGTAAAGCAGGTAAAGAATACTGGAAAAACATCCTCTCCTGACTTGATCTATGATTTGCAGGTAAGAAAAAAAGTCAGTTTTTCCAAAGAGAAAAAGAATGTTTACATTGAGGAATTCCCTAGACCTGCCTGAGAAGGTTGCACTTCAGAGAAGGCAATGAAGCAATAAATGGATCAAAAAGAAACTTAGCTTAGAGTTGAGAATAAAAATACAGAAACACATATTACAAATATTAACCCATTTTATACACTTAATGGCTACAACTCAGTAACTTTTAATTCAAGTTGAACAAGTTTTCATGTATTTTTTCACATTTATTTCTGAGTAACTACAAATAATGTAAGGAAAAGCATGAAGTACAGTTAATACTGTCTGAAGAGTGATGTTAAATACAGGCAGAATCAAACAGCGTTAAACCATGTCAAGCATTTTCTGAAGCAATCTGAAGCCTGCTGGTAAGTCACTGACTGAAAGGGAGAGTAGAAAACCCAGTATAAATGTAAAAAAGACAAGACTGGTGTAGGAGAACAAGTGGGATGTGGAATAAAGAGCATAGTTGGTTGAGATATTCTGGCCTTGGTGGGGTACAGACCGTGGAATAAGAAACCACAGCTATGAAGGAAAGAGCTTCATGTGCAGCTATCAATCTTTATGAAACTGTGGTTTTGTAAGGCTGCCAAATAATGCAAACAATAGGCTGATTCTGTAACTGGGGGGAAATTCTGGCTTGGGGATGTGACTGTTTGAGAGCTGTAACTGCTTGGGGCTTCTACAGTGTGTAAGACTGAACCGTGAGAACAATGAATTACTTCGGTGACTTCAGTAACTTCAATAGCTTCAACTCTGATTTAGACTCTGACTTCAACTCCGACTTCTTTTTGCTCGGGCTTTGGCTTCTTGCTTGGATTATGTTTTGCACCTCTCCTTTGAAGTCCCGTCTCAGTCATGTGGCAGACTGGCTATCGCATCTTTAATAAATATCTGTGCATAAGTGCCTTGTATCAAAAAGTTTGTTCAGTTCAGGTCAGTGAAAGGATTCTTGCTGACTGCAGTGGGTTGAAACTGCATGCTTTGGGAAAAGATCAGAGAGAAAACATTAAACTGATGAGCATATCCTTTGTATTCAGTCTCCGTTTTCTCCAATAAAAATGAGATACATGCTTTGTAAAAGTTTTGATTTGCTAATTTTAATATACTTATTTTCTGCTGCCAGATATGATTAGGAGCAAAAGCAAGACAGACCTAAAACTTAAAGAGTGCAAAGAAAATCTTTATTAACAACATAAAAAAAAAAAAAAAAAGTAAAACTTTCACACTGCTTTTCCACTCTTCTCTCACACTTTCTTCTATTTCTTAAAAACAACATACAGAAACACTTTAGTCAGTTACCAACTTAAATAATCTTTTTCAGTTTATTCTAGGGAGATGAGTTTTTCTTTGTCTGGTTATGAAGATTTTTTTTTACAAGAAGAAAAAACAGTTCTCTCGTGGCTTTACTTTTTATGAACTCCTCCCATCTTCACAGCTTTTTCTAAAAGCTGTGCCTTAAGGGCTATGTTAAACTCCTGGGGTATTTCTTTGTAAGAATGAACTGCTCAAAAAGCAAAAAGCTCTTCTAATTTTTTTTTCTCTGTTCATACTTCATTCTCAAGAACAGAGATCCCCTTTTTCCTTCGAGGTAAAGGATTTTTAATACAGGTGCTTTTGCTCAATGATCTATCAAATTGAACGCTCCAACCCCCATGGGTTTTTGTTATGGTTTGTGGGAATTTTTCGTGTAGTACAGTCGATCCTTATAGTTTATAAAAGGAATTTTAGCTCAAATTAATGGTGTTTCTTTATTTTTTTTTCTATTTGGAACTTGACTTCTGTTTTACTGAGTTTGGTGTATCTTCTCTGCTCTTTCGTTTCTACTCGAGGGAGGACTGGAGGTTTGCAAGTCTTACCTGAGCCTTGGGAGGGCTACAATCTTACTCGGAGGATCGGCGGCCGGGCCAGGCCGTGCCGGAGCTGCGCAGGCTCTCAGCCCTCGGCCGCGCTGGCAGCGGGGCGAGGGCCGCTGGCCGGCGCCCGTCTCCGCCCGCCCGGCGAGCGAGGCCGCG
>JAOTBB010001534.1:15336-26449 GCA_025629985.1 Chamaetylas fuelleborni | reverse complement strand
GTGGGGGGAGGGGAATACACACTCTGGGGGAACTCCTTTGGAGGTTTATTCCCCAAATTTGTCCTAAACTGGGACATGTGGGAAAAACAATCTTGACTTGGGGAATTTCAATAAATTTTAATTTATTGGCCATTGCATAAACTTTTAATTACTGATTTAGATTTTGAAAAACAAGCAAGGTGAACAGCCAGACAAGCACTTGGGAAAAACATCTTTTCTCCCTCTTTGCCTGCCTCAGTTGATCTCCACATATCTTCTCCCCCGCTCCCCTTGCTTTTGCTGCATGTGACACTGAGTCTCATTGGTGAGGTGATGGGAAGCAGAGGAGGTTTGGGTCAGTCCACAGCGATTTCATTTTTTTGCTACTCCTTGTTTCTTAGTCTTTCCCACTGCCCCAATGACGGTTCCTCCATGGCTTGCAGTCACCCTGTGGGTGTACCTCCTCCTGTCTCTTCCATTGTGTCCTCTCATGTCTCCTTCTCTATGCTCCCTTATGCATACTACCTGTAGCAGTGACTGCCCATTTTTGAACTGGCTGGATGGCCAGGCTGTTGGAAGTTGGGGTTTTTTGTTTTTATTTTTCTTTTCTTTTTCTTCCAGGGAATTTTCTCCCATCTGTTGCCTAAGAGATGATAACGACCGGTACTTAAGAGAGACAAAAGAAGTAGCTAAGGTGGGGGCAACGGTGCAGTTGGCTGCACTTTTGTAGCTGAAGGGCTTTCTCTCGAAAGGGCAGAGATACTATGAGATTTTGGCTGAGGGATGAGGGGCTGGGCTCAGCTCCTGACTCTCTTGCGTTCTCGGGATCGGAGGGGAATGGTCGAGTTGCTGCTACTGCAGGAAGAATTCACTGCCACCACGGAGTCCAGCCCGGCACTGCTTCTTTACCGTGGGTGTAGAGAGTTAGGGATATGCGCACGGAAGATATCGGGCTGTACGGTCAGTTAGGAGCCCCTCACCCCCCTCGCGGTTTGACCCTCACCTCCCCTTGCCGTCGGACTTTGCCCCTGCCTGACCGCTCCCCACCGGACGTGAGCAAAGGGAAATGACCCTAACTGCCCAAGCCATAAAAACCCTTGAGACCCTTCAATAAAAGCCATTTTGCTGTCCACCACGTTGGTGTCTGGAGCATATGGACCGAGTGGCCCTGGGGTTTGGGCTGCCGTGCTGGACTTGAACCACTTCGCCACAACAAAAGGAAAAATCTGTTCACAGTGAAAAAGTCTCTCCATGCCTCGAAGCTTTTGCACAGCTGCTTTCATGGGCCATGTCAACCTATTGGGATGCATTTTTAAGGATGAGCTGTTCTAGTACAGAAACAAAAGGCAGTACCATTGTATCAATGTGCAAACAACGGCATTTTTAAACTGACACAGGTGTTGATGTGTGGTACTCGAAGCAACTAACAGATGTCCACAAAAGGCTCCAGGACCGTTTTGACCAGGAGTGATAATGGGGGCTGGGGGAAAACATGCCCCACAAATTGCCCAGTTCCCTAAGGGCACAGAAGGAAAACATAGGGTTTGGAGACACAGTAGAGGCACACATTCAGGGAGAACTCATGCAAGGGCTTGCTAAGGAAAGCTACAGCTGCCATTGAGAAATTGAGAAAAAACAAAACCCCCATCTAATACAGCCTCTCACTTCTTCCAGGACAGCCAACCAAAACTGCTACAAGCAGTAGCACTACGTTGTAGGCTTCTAGGCATTTCTCATGTGCCATTCTTCATTTTTGAGCATGGGGAAAGCACAGGCCCATCAAGAGCCACCCTTGTTTCTTACGCTTACACTCAAGAGGCGAGCCAACCTCCTGCCAACAGTGTGAGTACCGTGAATGCAGAGAATCTGCTCCCTAAGAAGGTCGGCTATGAGCTCTCCAGCAATCGAGGGCAGAGCACAGCCCTGTCTGATGAACACGTCCCATCGGCACTGAAGAGATGTGACATCCGAATGAAAACTGGCACGCCTTGAAGAGTCTTGAATAGGACTTCGAGGAATCTAAAAGAGCAGCACTGTATGGATCATGCCAGCAAGTGATGTGGCTTTTCCCTCTGACTTGCTGAGGCCTTGGTAAGAGGTTACATGGTAGCAAGCTGCAAGCCTGCAGCCCCTGTGCTGTCTTCTGCAGGTGCTGTGACCATCCAGCGATGCAGGGAATGAGCTGAGTGTCCCCTCAGATAGCAGGCACAGGGCATCCAGCTAGGGGGAGGTTCATGGGCAGGAGGGTTCTACTGCTGCCCAGCACAGAGACCCGGAGGGGCTGGAGAAAGGGCGGGCAGGGAGCTCCTGCAGGAGAAGGTGCAGCGGAAGAGGCAAGTCCTGCAATCAGGGAGGATGAAGAAGCCCTTGAAGCAGCAGAGTCTAAGGAAGAGGCAGCTGAGAAAGCAGCTCAAGTTGGGGCCCAGACAGAAATTTGGAGCTACCAAAGAGCCCCTGGGGAGCAATGGCAGCCGACAGCATGCAGGGCTGCAGGAGCAAAGCCTTGGCAGCAGGTACAGGGAGATGAGCCGTGTCCAGCTCTGGGTTCCCCAGTGCAAAGCCAGCATTGGTCATCCTGGCAGAAGCCCCATCGCAGAGCCCTGCCCCAGGCCCTACCCATGTCCAGTCTAGGGTCCATTGGGCTTGGAACTTTGGTCACTTCGTTATAAGTCACATTTGGTTGATGCTTGTTGTGGGTTAGAGTTTGTTGGTTTTGTAAGTTAACTGTTATAATGTTGTAGCTCCAGGGAGGAAGTTTGTTGTTTTTGGGGGTTGGTTGAAGTGTTGCAATAAGTTAATTCATGTTAGTTAAAGGTTTAAAGGGGTCCAGGATGTGGTGTGGGTTGTTCCAGAGGGGCATGGTAACACCTTGGGATGAAGTCAGCGCAGTGACATCAGCGCCACAGGCTGTGACAGGTAGAAGGAACTGTCCAATCACTCGATGCCCCGAGAGAATGATTGAACAGGAATGAACGCCACTAATGACCAATGGAAGCCCCGGAGACAGGCCAACCACCATGAGGATACAAATCCCACCAATTCTAGACCGAGGGGGGATTGTAAGAGAGAGTGTCGGGCTGCTGTTCCGTGTTCTCCTGCAGAAACCTTGGGGACGCCCAGTCCCCTTACACCACCACTTGGGAGACCCACAACCTGCTTCAGGACACCTTCCCCAACATCCCTGTGTCCCTGCAATGCAGGGCTTCAGTGCCAACACCCCACAGCCTTCCAAACCCAAGCAGTCCCTCTGGACACTTGGTGTCCCCGCATCTCTTTAGTGTAGCTGCCATGATCTCCGTCGGCACCACATCAGCTTACTCTGTCCGGGACAAGCTCTTGAAACCTGCTGCAGGCTCAGCTCACCGATGCATCAGGAAGGAGCACCATCCAGCACCTCACCGCCAGCACCAGCTACGGACAGCCCCAGCTCCCCTCAGGCACCCCCGCACCCTGGGAGCTCCCGCCATGGGCACTGAGCTCCCACTGCCGGGGTCCCCCTTGTGCAGGCCCGCCTGGAGCTCAGGGGCCATTTCCGATTCCCGCCTGCGCCTCCTCAGGCGGCAGCGCCGCTGCTTCTCCTCCTGCAGCCCCGTGCCGCTCCCACCCACACACCGGACACCCAAAGACCCTCCGGCAGCACCTACAAATCCTCCGGCAGCACCCACAAATCCTGCGGCAGCACCCACAGATCCTCCGGCAGCACCCACAGATCCTCCGGGCAGCACCCACAGACCCTCCGGCAGCACCCACAGATCCTCCGGCAGCACCCACAGATCCTCCGGCAGCGCCCACACATCCTGCGGCAGCACCCACAGACCCTCCGGCAGCACCCACAAATGCGGGCACTCGGCACCCCCACAGCCCGGGCTGGGGCACACTCGGCACACAGCAACCCCACAGTGCCTGCCCGGGGACAGCACCCTCAGCACCCCCACACCTCATGGGCATGGGGAAAAGCTGTATGGGGTGCCACGGCCGGGCTTTAGTAACCACAAATGTGGCTTCTCTGAGAAGGTGCTGGAACGTTCCTCCCCGTCCCGCCCAAAGACGGGCCCGCCGCTGGCAAAGACCGAGCCAAGCAGTGACCATAGAAACAGCGACAGCATGCTCTAACAGGGAAAATAATAAACCAAAAAAAAAGAAGGAACACTTATTGCGGAGGAAGTATCTTAAATATACTAGTAAAGAAGTCACTGTGCTCTTCCTTTCCGTAGCAGCTCTGGAGAGGAGAACACGACGTTTGTTTCTCTGCAAATCTGCTCCTGACGGGGCTGAGGATCAGCCCCTCATGGCGGGACCTAAGCATTTAGTCGTTCAAAAAGACGATTTCACTCCTCGACCACCTGCTGGGTAGGTACCTGTCTTTCACTAGGCCGAATAAAATGACCTCTGAGGTCCCTATGTAGCTCGAACTTCGCCTGAGAGCGAGCGGAGGACGGCGATTCCGCACTGAGGGAACACACCGCCAGCCCGCTACCGCGCCCCGAGCACGGCTGGCGCCGGGAGAGCGGCGAGTGGGTAAAAATGGCTGCGGCTCTGGCCGGGGGCGGTCCGGGGCGGGCGGAGGAGGGGCTGATCCCCGCCGGCCCCGCCGCTCACCCCGCCCCTCGCTCGAGTGCCGCCGCCGGCGGCTCCCGGTGGCCGCTCGGACGGGGAGGGTGCCCGCGGGACAGGTAGGCACTGACCGGACCCGTCCCGTCCCGTCCCGTCCCGCAGGTGCCGGGCGCGGCAGGCTCGAGGAGGAAGGGAAGGCGAGACGGTGTCGCTCCCGGAGCGGGGTTTGCCCTGGGCAGCATCATCCTTCGGGGAGCGGGTGGGATGCGGGGCTGCCCGCGGTGCCTCCGCCTTTGCAGAGCATCCAGGCGTGTGTGTCCCCGCGTTCGGGATGCGGGAGCGCTCCTGCGGACCCGAGCCCGGACGAGTCGGTTCAGGTTCTCCTCAGAGCACTTGTCTGTTTTTAAAGGTTGTCCTTTACTTTCACGGAAGGCTTTTTCCTTCATTTCCACGGAAGTCGTGAGCAGAAACTGGAGCGAGTGTACACACTGGAATAGAGGGATGCTTGTGTATAGATGTAAATAGCATGACCTGCACGTAAAAATGTAAATCTGTGTAGTACCTTGATTTCACTCCAGCATATGTCCCTCAGCAGCAGCTGAGTAGAGAACTTCTCAGTTGTGTACAAATCCTGTACAGATTTTCTTTTGACAATAGTAATAGTAGCATAAACATTTCCTATTTTGTGTTTCAGCCGAGGAGTAGGTTCAAACTGGAAATGTAGACACAAATCAATTAGGAAAACTATGCAGCTGCTTTTCCTCAAATGAGCTGGAAAGGGGGGAGTTTCTGGTAACCTAATTAATACTTAAATGTTGCTGCCAGTCATTGAGTACTGAAATGCAGTCAAAGGGAACATGCATTTCCTAGAATCACGTACAGCTCTGAAGTTTTTCCCTTGGAATGTGTCAACAGTATAGAAGATGCTTCACAGCTTATTTTATGAAGTTGGTAACTAAGCTTTGGCAGCAGTGTTTTAGAAAGCTGAATAATATAATTACTCTATATAGGAAAAATAGTTTTTATCTGGCATCTTGGAAGAAACAAAGAAAAAAAACCCAAAAAGACAAGTCTGGAGAGTAGCATTTGTTTTCCAGCAGATAAGCTGCAGACCTTTGCTGAAGAGTCTTAGATTCTTTGATTGAGCAGCATGTCTGATGGGAGACTGGCTCCAGTTGCTTTGTCAGCATCCCTTAATGACATTTGTGCTCAATAGCACAATACTTGGAGGAAAGCATATGTAATTAGGTATGTGAGTTCTTGAAGTGGAAGGAGTGGGTGTGCAACTATCTGAGCTGGAGACAGAATTTAGGAAAACACCAGGCTGGGTAGCCAAATAACTGTACTGCTTGCTACTTAGTGGCCCTGCAAATGAAATAGTGTTAGCATGTCTGGTTTGATTTTCCATCTCAAATCAGAAAGACCAGCTGGGCAGGTGTGCTCCAGATTTCTAATAAGCTGGACAAATTGTAATTTGAGGACCAAGTCTCTACTTGTTGACCTGTGTAACTCATGCACCTGCGTAGCATCAATATATGGCACCTTATGTAAGAGACTTTATTTAATTTTTCTTACTCAGCCAGCCATGTGGCCTTGTCTTACAATCAAGTGTGTGGTGCTCCCACAAGGGGTGAATCAGTGGCATCATATTAGTATTGACTGCTAATATGCTATGGAAGTGCCATAGCTTTGTCTAGACTCTTTAGTGTGTGATTTTAAGTCTGGAGTGTTACAAATCTCTGACAGAAAAGAGCAGTTGACAGGACTGGCTGTGAACTTTGTGCTCCTGCTCACTGATTATAGTCCATATCTGGCAAAAAAAAATCAAAACTGCAGGCAGCTCAGTGACCTGTGTGAAGTCAACTGACTGTGTCTACTTAATTTGCCTGGAAACAGAGTTCCCCTTTTTTGGTGTATCAGGTGGTGAAACGGTCCAGAGGTGGCACAGTTCTCCAGGGGAAAGGCTGTGGATGCCAGGTTTGAATCTCCACAGACAGAAACTGTACTACCCTTGCATTGAGGGGGGAGAGGCCTTAGCCCTTTGTATATAAATTTCACCATTTAGATGTCTACTTAAAACTCAGGTAGCTAATGCCATCATTTTATGCCATCACTGGTGGGGTGGGAGTGGGCACCTGGAGGACCTGTCCAGGGGTTCCAGTGTTAAATGAGCTGTTTGATGTGAGCACAAGGGGTTTCAGCCAAGGGTTTAACATCTAGCAGAGTTTGGAGTGGGCTTTTGACAGCAGCTGGTAAGGAAATCCTTGAATTGATGTTCAGATTACTTGGCAGGAGTTTTGCATGATTTCTCTACCTCGCTTTTTCTTGTCTAGGCATTTTCACTTCTTATTAGGGGAACAAGTGGCTTTTGAGGAAGGTAGAAACCACATTCTTTGTGTATGTGCCACAGTTTTAGTCTACCCCAAGATATATTGGTTTAAAAACCCCAAAGTTAATGTAGGTCGTACTGTAAGATGGATGGGATCACATTTTTTAAAAAAACTATTTTAATGGAACACAGTGTAGGGAAATAGTGTTTCTTTAGGTATGGGCATAAATGGTGTAGTGAAATGACAGTCAAAGTTCTAACATCCTTAGTCCTTTAAGAGTCTTCCTTGCTGAATGATGCCAGTGGGATCAGATTTCAGTATGTAGTAGTTACATTACAGACTCTCTGCCAGGACGTTGAGCTTGATTTTTGATACTAACAGATTTGTTTGTCAGTAATTAGTACTGATTTCTTCTGCTCCAGTCAGCATAGCATAAACATATATATAACTGTAGTATTTATTCATCTGTGAGAAAAATCTGTGTCTTGATAGTCCAAATGTTGGTTTGTTGTTTTGTTTTTGTTTTTATTTTTTTAACTCACGAAAAGAGTATGTATCATTTAAAGCCATCTGTCAGAAGACTAGGAGAAGCATTCTGGGGCAGGATTTGCTTTACTGGAATATCTTTATTGACTGTGTCAGCATTCATGCTAATTAACCCGTTCAAGCTGGTTGGTCTTTAATTGATGTTTTGCCTGTGTAAGGATTTGTGGTTCATGCCTTTGGATGTACACATTAGGTTTATATTAAAATGTGGACAGCCCTCTCTTCCAGTTTTATCAGTGTCTGATTGTCAGAGAAATTAACCCGTAGTCAGCAGTGAGTTACTAATTGTGAGCTCTTTTTATATGCAAGACAATAAAAAGATACAGCAGGAAACATAATTTTGACTTTGACATTGACTTGCTGTGTGACCTCAGGAAAGAAATGAAATAATTTTTCTGTTGCTGTAAAAGAGCACTCTTCCCAGCCTACCGGATCGTTATTGTTAAACACACAGCGGTGCAAGTGTGTGCAAAATTATTTTTTCAAAAAAATCTAAAGACTTCATAATCATGTGTCATTTTAGAATTCGGATCACTGGCACAAAGAGCTGCAGCTTGTATGGCTCTAGTGTCCATCACTGCAGCCACAGGAGATGTACCACAGCACAAGAACAATAGCAAGAAGTGATCTTGCTTTTTATAATCTAAACCCTAAGACAAAAGAGGAAATAAGGAGAGACAATGAAATAATGAGGACAGATGTCAAGCTAAAGTCCTGTTATTTTTCATCAAAAGTCAATGGAAATTCATACATTTAAAGGGACTAATAATAGCTGTCTTTTAGATGAGAGTCTTCAAATAGGAGACAGTGAAGGACTATTTCTTTGTGATACCAGTGTATTGCCAATGATGGCTGGAACCAAGGCCTTGCAAAACAAAGGGCCAACATCTTGTAAAGTACTGGAAATGCTGGACATGGGAAGAGACCATGAAAGGCAACGGGCATCTCAGAGAAGTCATGACCTTAGGATGATGCAGAAGGTGAATTTGTCAGGCTGGACAAGAGGAGACCAGCAGGGATTTGTGGTCTGGGTAGAATTGCCCAGGGTGGTCCTGACCCAGCGTGGTGGTGTTTCTCTGGGGAAGTGCTCATCTGGGAGGGTCTGCTTAAAGCAGCAGTTGAGGGTGTAGAGAGAGAAGAAGGCTGGCTCAGGCTGCTTAATAAAGAAATATTATCCAGAGGAGGGTAAAGTGTGTTTAGGGCACCTGGCACGTGTATGCACAGAACCAGGGTGGAACACCAAACCAGGGCTCAGAAGAAGTTGCGGTACTTTGATGGACTGCAAAGGAAAGAAACATGAACCTGGCAGAAGATGGTACATGAGCTGGTAGTTTGTTGTTCCATGCACAGCCCCATTTCTTTCAGGAAGAAGCCACTGCTTCCCAAAGCTTTCAGCACATCCCAGGAATTGCGTCATGAATTCTTCCCACACAGTGTCTGTTTCCTTCAGGGGGAGGACCTGTAAGTCCTCTTCAGAGTGAGCAGTGCTGTATTTCAAGAGTAGCTGTTCAAGACAAAAATTTCCAGTAGAAAATTACTCAAGAGACGGTACAGGCAGGAGGATGTTTTTCTTAATACGGTTTGGTCTCAGCCCTGTGAGAATACTTTCCATTAATGAAAACAGAGTCATCTGTACAGGGTTTCAAAGAATTCAACATGTTTAAAGCAATTTTTAAAGTTTCTCCTGAACGGAAGTCTTGTCTATCTATTTTTCAGAGTATTTTTTGGCAGGGGAAGGGTTGGATGTTCTTGGTGAATTTAAAGGATTTACAGAGCAAGTAGTAAAATAATATTGTCACCTGGCAAGTTACTTGTCTTTGTTCTGTGAAAATGTTTTGATTTTATCTTGCAGACGTTTTTTTGAAGTATAGGAGAAAAATATTCAAGGTGGAGATAACTTTGACTTGGGATTTCTTTTTTCCCATCCCCCACTGTTATTTGAAGCACAATTCTCTGCTGTCCTATGGCTTAAGAAAAGTGATTTAAAGTGATTTAAACAAATGATAGCTATGTTACATTACTTGCCCCACTCTTCATGTGGCCCACAGAGAAGCTTCATAATCGATTGATTTGGATGAGAGCTTAACTAAAGAGCAGCAAAAGAGTTTTGATCACAGGGCTCTGACAAGAGGAGCCCCTGAAGTGACTGTTTTATGTGAAAGGCTCTGCAGGAAGTGAAAGACCAAACAATTCTTCACCCAAAAAATGTTTATAAAAACTCTTTAATCTCACTTGGAGCTGTAATTTCCAGTTGCAGCCACCAAATCTGTGTGGGGTGCTCTGGAGAGAGTGAAGGCAAGGACACCTTCAAGGGACTCTGTGCAGATGAATGACTTTATGGTTTACAATTCAGTCTGAAATTTGAAGAAAACTAAGATGGACAGAGAGAGGTGTTTTTTTGTTTTTTTTTGAAGTAGCACTTGCAGGTCAATGCCATATCAGTGCAATTAAGAATAGCCCATGGGTTTGCAGCTCAGAAAATGTTTTGATGTCCCTGTCATTGCAGAAAGGCAGGACTGAGTGGTGTAAAGCCTTTGAGATGCCACAAGAGAGTACAAAAGGCTCTCAGTACTCTGGAGTTTGTCTTCTAACTAAATGGCTTGTTCCTGCTGCATTTTTCATGTTTCAATGCTAAAAATGCTTTTGCAACAGTAATGGGAAAGTTGCATCAGGATTTCCCTTGGTCTTGGGTCCATTATTTTGTGTTTGCAACTGTGTTGTATTGTTCTCTGTTTCTCATGCAGTTCTAATCCTGGTCAATTCTCTGGCAGTATTTGATAATGCTGACCAAAAAATATTTGTTTGCAGCCTTGAGCAACCTTCACTCATTTTATGGTGTCCATCACACTGCCTGCCCTCCCCAGTTCCATCTGTATTTATTTACCTTCTATTACAACAAATGTGAGGGAGATGTGTGCTCTCAGTTTTGCCTGTGGCTCTGCTCTGGGTGGGTGAGAGATTAATTTAGAAGGATGTCTTAATTTTCACCTTGTAAAGAAGAAGCATTTTTTTGCCGGCTTGGGCGGATGAGGACGAAAGGAGCAAAAAACACCATATATTGCGACAAAAGGATGAGAAGAACGCCGCTGCAGCTGCTGAGCTTGTGAAAGCATTACTACCAATCCTAAAAAGCACCTTCGAAGGTGCAGGCATTAAGGATGTCGACGATGAAGCACTCGCGCAAGTATGTGCCAATTTAAAGCAACCACTGGTTCGAGCTGAACTCATCGGAGCTGTCAAATTGTTCGAAAAATTCGACAAATTCAAAGGAAAGGTTTGAGTTCAACAAGGCGCGCAGCTGGATGACCATGGGCTTAATGCGCAATCGAGCGGATGCGGAAGATAAAAAAGTGAACATCGTCAGACAAGCAAAAACAGATCCTGCAGCGTTCACTGTTGAGGATGGCGGTTATGGAAAGTTTTTTGTAGCGAAGGCAGAGCAAGCGCAAGGTAGCTGAAGTGGCCCGCCGCAGCCCCGTGTTCTTTGACAACTTTTCTGCGTGCTTGTCGAGCGCAGACCTACATTACCTACATCGCTAACATCCTTGTTTGCACCTAAGTCCGTGTACAACTATTTGGCTTCGTGTGCATCTTCGTGTGTTCCTTTGAGTATCGATTCTTTGTGTCGTCACGCATTTGACCGCGAGAGGCCGTCGACGCAAACGTTTCGTTGGGTACGAGCAGCGAGTTTTGGATGATACATT
>JAOTBB010001533.1:110838799-110856017 GCA_025629985.1 Chamaetylas fuelleborni | reverse complement strand
GGGGCGCGAACGTGCGGCGCGAGCCGTTCCCGCGGGCGGGGGGCGCGCGCGGCGCCTCGTGGGGAACTGCACGTAGCCAGGGCGGGGGGCGGGGAGGGCACGCGCTGTTCCCGCCAGCGGCGGGGGCGGGAAAGGAGCGGGGGGGGAATGGGAGAGGGAATGGGAGAGAGGCGTGAGGGGAGATCCGGGGGAGATGGGGAATGGCCGCGTTTGTGAGGGGAGGTCATGGGGAGATCATGGAGGAAGATGAGAGGCAGCTATAGGATGTGAGGGGTGGCCATGAGGGGAGATCTTGGAGGAGATGAGGGGTGTCCATGAGCAGAGATCATGGAGGAGATGAGGGGCAGCCATGAGGGGAGATCGTGGAGGAAGATGAGGGGAGATCATGGAGGAGATGAGAGGTGTCAGTGAGGGGAGATCATGGAAGAGATGAGGGGTGTCCATGAGGGGAGATCATGAAGGAAGATGAGAGGAGAACATGGAGGAGATGAGGGAGATCATGGAGGAAGATGAGGGGTGGCCATGAGAGGAGATCGTGGAGGAAGATGAGGGGTGGCCATGAAGGGAGATCATGGAGGAAGATGAGGGGAGAACGTGGAGGAGATGAGGGGTGTTCGTGAGGGGAGATCATGGAGGAAGATGAGGGGCAGCCATGAGGGGATATCATGGAGGAGATGAGGGGAGATCAGGGAGAAAGAGGAGAGGCGGCCATAAAGGGAGATCATGGAGGAGATGAGGGGCAGCTCTGAAGGGAGATCGTGGAGGAAGGCGAGGGACAGCCATGGGATATGAGGGGCGGCCATGAGCGGAGGTCATGGAGAAAGGCGAGGAGAGATTATGGAGGAAGATGAGGGGTGTCCGTGAGGGGAGATCATGGAGGAGATGAGGGGTGGCCATGAAGGGAGATCATGGAGGAGATGAGGGGTGGCCATGAAGGGAGATCATGGAGGAAGATGAGGGGTGTCCATGAGGGGAGATCATGGAGGAGATGAGGGGTGGCCGTGAGAGGAGATCATGAAGGAAGAGGAGGGGCAGCCATGAGGGGAGATCATGGAGGAGATGAGGGGTGGCCATGAGGGGACATCATGGAGGAGATGAGGGGAGAACATGAGGGGAGATAGTGGAGGAGATGAGGGGCAACCATGGGACGTAAGTGGCAGCCATGAGGGGAGAACATGGAGAAAGAGGAGGGGTGGCCATAGGATGTGAGGGGCAGCCCTGAGGGGAGATCATGGAGGAAGGTGAGGCGCAGCCCATCCTGCAGTTTTGAAATCTCTTTTCTCAGGTGTGGCAGCAGAACAAGCTGCCTCCCAAGGTGAGATCTCAAGGCGATGGATTTCACAAGCACCTCCTCTGCATATGTAATAACTCACTTTTAAATTTTAATTTTCATTTTAGCATGTAATGAGCTGACTGAGAAACCCAAGCCTGAGGAGCTTGGGAGGAAATTTAGGAGTGTTTTTGGAAATGGAAGATTTTGACTCTGGTTTGGGTGCATTGGAGAAGGTATTTGGTTTTACAAATTAAAAAAATACAGATACTTTGTTGGGAAGTCGCATCAGGTTTCATCTTTTATATCTCAACTGGGTGAAAAGCCCTTCTCTCAGCATTTTACCTTGGACAACAGTGGTAAAATCCCACCTGGGTTGTGTAAATTCCTTGGTGGTAAAAATAAACATTTTTAGAGGCTGGCACAGGCCCAGTGTTTGTACAGCAGCTCTGCCTTGACGCGCTAGAAAGGGACAAACGCCAAAATTAGGGTTTTTTTGTCATGGTGACAAAAAGCTGAAGGGTTTGAAGGGAGGAGAAAAACAATGCCCCAAAGTGGAATAAACCCCAAACGGAGAGAGAGGAATGACAGGGACCCCAAATCCTTGGGAATGGGGTGCAGGAAGACCCCAATTCCTTGTGAAAGGGATCAAAGGGACCCCAATTTCTTGGGAATTGGATAAAGGGGGACCCTAATCCCTTGGGAATGGGGTGCACAGGGACCCCAAATCCTTGGAAAAGGGGTGCAGGAAGATCACAGTTCTTTAGGAAGGGGGTGCACGGGGACCCTGATTTCTCAGAAAGGGGGTGCAGGGGGACCTCAATTCCTTAGGAACAGGGTGACAGGGACCCCAAATCTTTGGGAACAGGGTGCAGGAAGATCCAAATTCCTTGGGAAAGGGATCATGGAGACCCCAATTCCTTGGGAATGGGGCAAAGGGGGAGCAAGATTCCTTGGGAAAGGGGTGAGAGGGACCCCAAATCCTTGGGAATGGGGTGCAGGAAGATCTCAATTCCTTGGGAAAGGGATCAAAGGGACCCCAATCTCTTGGGAATTGGATAAAGGGGGACCCAAATCCCTTAGGAATGGGGTGCACAGGGACCCCAATCCCTCAGGAAGGGGATGATAGGGACCCCAAATCCATGGGAAAGGGGTGACAGGGACCCCAAATCCATGGGAAAGAAGTGCAGGAAGATCTCAGTTCTTTAGGAAGGGGGTGCATGGGGACCCTGATTTCTCAGAAAGGGGGTGCAGGGGGACCTCAATTGTTAGGGGAGGGGGTGCAAGGGGACCTTGATCCCTTGAGAAGGGGGTGACAGGGACCCCAAATCCTTGGAAACAGGGTGCAGGAAGATCTAAATTCCTTGAGAAAGGGATCACGGGGACCCCAATCCCTTGGGAATGAGGCAAAGGGGGAGCAAGATTCCTTGGGAAAGGGGTGACAGGGACCCCAAATCCTTGGAAACAGGGTGCAGGAAGATCTAAATTCCTTGAGAAAGGGATCACAGGGACCCCAATCCCTTGGGAATGAGGCAAAGGGGGAGCAAGATTCCTTGGGAAAGGGGTGACAGGAACCCCAAATCCTTGGGAATGGGGTGCAGGGAGATCCCAATTCCTTGGGAATGGGATCACAGGGAGCCTGATTCCTTGGGAGAGGGGTAAAGGAGGAGCGACATTCCTTAGAAAAGGGATGACAGGGACCCCAATTCCTTGGGAATGAGGTGCAGGAGAATCCCAATTCCTTGATAAAGAGGCGCGGGGGGGGAAGAGTGCCACCCTCGCGCAGGCAAAAAAAAAAAAAAAAAAAAAAATCAGCCTCGAGGGCCCAAACTTAAACCACCGCTAAAAGCTGACTTTTTAAAGCTCAGCCTAACCCAGGAAGCGAGCAAAAGGCGAGCTGTAAATATTAAACAGCGGAGCCCCGAGGGCTGCGGGGCCTCATGGGCTGGGCGGGGAGAGAAGCGGGGAAAGAAGGAGGGGGAGAGAAAACGAGAGAGAACGAGGGGGAGAGTGAGAGAGAGCGAGGGGGAGAACGAGGGGGAGAAATGGAGAACGAGGGGGAGAAATGGAGAACGAGGGGGAGAAGGAGAGAGCGAGGGGGAGAAATAGAGAACGAGGGGGAGAGCGAGGGGGAGAAATAGAGAACGAGGGGGAGAACGAGGGGGAGAAGGAGAGAGCGAGGGGGAGAAACAGAGAACGAGGGGGAGAAGGAGAGAGCGAGGGGTTCGCGGCTCCCTCCCCGGGCCGGGGCTCGGGGCTCGGGGCCGGGCTTTGGGGGCGTTCCGTGGAGAAGCCAATGCGCAGGAAGGGGCCGAGCATGAGGGGAGAGGTTGTTTACAGCAGCCCGGCCCCGGGAGCTTTAACCCGGCCGGCGGCGAGGCCAAGCGCGGAGCGCCGCTCGGTGAGTTGTGTTCACCCCCGAGCTCGGCTCGTTGCTTTTCTTATTCTCCTTGTTCTTCCTTACTTTATTTTCCGCAGGGGAAAAAAAAAAATAGGGGGAGGATGATGATGATGATAATTAAAAAAAAAAAAAAACCCGCGCGCGGGAGCGGCGGTTCCCGCCCGGCCGCGGCTCCGCCCCCGCCCCGCCCGGGATCGGCAACGGGAACCGGGAGCAGGGAGCGGGGAACCGGGAATAGGGAGCGGGAACGGGGTTTACAAACAGCCACAGCCGCAGGTAAGCGGGCACCGGGCTGGGGCGGGATGGGGAGCAGCCGGTTCTGGTTCTGGTTCGGCGTCCGGTTCTGCCGGTGCCGGTGAGAGCAGCGCCCTGCCCGGTTCTGCTCGGTGCTCGGAGCCCGGGGGATCCTCCGGGGGTCTGTCCGGGGTCCGTGTCCCCCCCGAACCCGGGGCATTCCCTGCTCACTGTCTGTGTCCCCCCAGTCTCTCTGTCTGTCCCCCCCTCTATCCCTCTGTCTGTCCCACTCCTTCTGTCTGTCCCCTCTATCCCTCTGTCTGTCCCCCCCTCCAATCACTCTGTCTGTCCCAGTCCCTCTGTCTGTCCCCCCCCCCCGAGTCCCGGTCCCCTCCCACCCCGATCCCTGTCCGTCTGTCCGTCCCTCCTGTCCCCCGCCCCGCACACGTGCCCTGCCCGGTGCCGCCCCCCTCGGCTCCAGGCCCGGGCACTCCCCTCCTCCTCCTCCAAGTCCTCCTCCTCCTCCTCTGCCGCCTTCCCCACGTGCCACGCACAGTCCAGGGATCCACAACTCCAGGAATCCCCAAATCCAGGAATCCATAAAGTCAGGAAATTGTGGAACCCCACATCCAGGAATTCATGGATCCACAAATCCAGGGATCCACAAATTCAGGAATCCATGCATCCACAAATTCAGGAATTCATGGATCCACGGAATCCACGGATCCACAAATCCAGGAATCCATAAATTCAGGAAATTGTGGAACCTCAAATCCAGGAATTCATGGATCCACAAATCCAGGAATCTGTGGATCCAAGAATCCATGGATCCGCAAATCCAGGAATCCACAAATCCATGGATCCCCAAATCCAGGAATCTACAAATCCAGGAATCCATAAATTCAGGAAATTGTGGATCCACAAATCCAAGAATCCATGGATCCCCAAATCCAGGAATCCACAAATCTGTGGATCCCCAAATTCAGGAATCCATAAATTCAGGAATCCGTGGATCCACAAATCCAGGAATCCAGGGGTCCCCAAATCCAGGAATCCACAAATCCAGGATTCCACGGATCCACAAATCCGTGGAGTCACAAATCCAGGAATCTCTGGATCTGCAAATCCAGGAATTCATGCATCCACAAATCCAGGAATCCCCAAATCCAGGAATCTGTGCATCTCCAAATCCATGGATCCCCAAATCCAGGGATCCATGGATCCAGGAATCCACAGATCTCCAAATCCAGGAATTCATGGATCCACAAATCCAGGAATCCACAAATCCAGGAATTTGTGGATGCCTGGATTTGCCAACCCACAGATTCCTGATGGGAGATTCCCTGCATTGGGAAATTCAAGAATTTGTGGATCCACAAATCCAGGAATTCATGGATCCAGAAATCCGTGGATCCCCAAATCCAGGAATCCGTGGATCCAGAAATCCGTGGATCCTGCAGTGTGGGTTTTTTGGGATATTTAGGGATGAGGAGAGGATTTTTTGGGAAGAGGGAGAGGAAAAGTTGATTTGTGTCCGGGTTTGGCAGCCTGGAATTTTTGGTTCCGGTTTTTGTTGGAGTTTGGCTG
This sequence comes from Chamaetylas fuelleborni, assembly GCA_025629985.1. NCBI lineage: Eukaryota > Metazoa > Chordata > Aves > Passeriformes > Muscicapidae > Chamaetylas > Chamaetylas fuelleborni. The sequence continues at coordinate 110,850,525 of JAOTBB010001533.1, read as the reverse complement.
GATTGGAGGGAATTCCTCCCAGACATTAAAAAAAAAAAAAAAAAAAAAAAAAAAAAAAAAAAAAAAAAAAAAAGGGTGGGTAAATCAATTTTCCTGGTTTTTCCCCCCAAAAAAGCCAGGATGAGCGGTGAGGAAAATTCCTCATTTTCCAAGCTCGCTTTTCCCAAACCATGCAACATGAGGGAAAAACATTAAAAACATTCCCCGTTTTTTTTTTTTTTTTTGGAAAACCGAATCCACGCCCAGAATAATTCGAGATCCGTGATTGGGAACAGCTGGGACGGGACTCCGCCGGTTTTTGGGACAGAAATGGGGCGGGGATTTCTTGGCATGGCCGCGTCTGGGATGGGATCCAGCATCCAAAAAAAAAATCTGCCGGAATTTTGGCTCTGGGCAGGGTTTTCCTTCCCTGGGGCTGCGAGGGGGAGGGAAAAACGGGAGGAGGGAAAAGGAAATTCCCGAGGGAATGGGGAGGAAATGAGGAGAGGCTGCGGCCAAGGGGAGCGGAGTGAGCGGGGTCTATGCTGGGATTGTGGGATTGGGATCCCAAATCCTGGGATTTTCCGGTTTGGATCCCAAATCCTGGGATTCCCCAGAGTTTCTCCACCTGAGATTCCTGGATTTGGATCCCACATCCTGAGATTCCCTGACTTGGATCCCAAATCCTGGGATATCCCAGGATTTCTGTGTCTGGGATTCCCCAGTTTGGGTCCCAAATCCCAGGATTCCCCAGTTTGGATCTCAAATCCTGGGATTCCCCAATTTCCATCCCAAATCCTGAGATTCCCCAGTTTGGATCCCAAATCCTGATATTCCCCAGTTTGGATCCCAAATCCTGGAATATTTCAGAGTTTCTCTACCTCAGATTCCTGGATTTGGATCCCAAATTCTGGGATTTTCCAGTTTGGATCCCAAATCCTGGGATATTCCAGAGTTCCTGTGTCTGGGATTCCCCACTTTGGTCCCAAATCCTGGGATTCCCCAGAGTTTCTCCACCTGAGATTCCTGGATTTGGATCCCATATCCTGGGATTTTCTGGCTTGGATCCCAAATCCTGGGATATCCCAGGAATTCTGTGTCTGGGATTCCCCAGTTTGGATCCCAAATCCTGAGATTTTCCCCGTTTGGATCTCAGATCCTGGAATTCCCCCATTTGGACCCCATCCCACATCCCAGGATTCCTCAGTTTGGATCGCAAAATCCTGGGATTCCCCAGAGTTTTTCCACCTGAAATTCCTGGATTTGGATCCCACATCCTGGGATTCCTCTGTTTAGATCCCAAATCCTGGGATTTTCCAGTTTGGATCCCACATCCTGGGATTTTCCGGTTTGGATCCCAAATCCTTGGATATCACAGAGTTTCTCCACCTGAGATTCCTGGATTTGAATCCCAATTTCTGGGATTCCCTGACTTGGATCCCAAAATCTGGCATTCCTCAGTTTGGATCCCAAATCTTGGGATATCCCAGAGTTTCTTCACCTGAGATTCCTGGATTTGGATCCCACATCCTGGGATTCCCTGACTTGGATGCCAAAATCTGGAGTTTCTGTGCTCAGTGCCAGCTCCCGGTGCCACCCCTGTGTCCGTCTGTCTGTCTGTCCCCGTGTCCCCATGGCCCCATTCCAAGGCCCGTGTCCGTCCGTCTGTCCCTGTGTCCCCGTGTCCCCAGTGCCCTGTTCCCTTTCCGTCTGTCTGTCCCCAACGTGTCCCCAATGCCACTGTCACGTCCGTCTGTCTCTGTGACCATCTGTCTGACCCCAATACCCCAATCCCCATGTCCGTCTGTCTGTCCGTGTCCACATGTCTGTCCCCATTGCCCCAATCCACGTGTCCATCTGTCTGTCCCCATGTCCATCTGTCTGTCCCCATTGCCCCATTCCCGTGTCCATCTGTCTGTCCCCATGTCCATCTGTCTGTCCCCATTGCCCCATTCCCGTGTCCATCTGTCTGTCCCACTCTAATCCCGTGTCCGTCCATCTGTCCCGTTCTCACCCTATGTCCGTCCATCTGTCCCGTTCTCACCCCGTGTCTGTCTGTCTGTCCCGTTCTCCCCCCGTGTCCATCCGTCTGTCCCGCTCTAACCCCGTGTCCATCTGTCTGTCCCTGTTCTAACCCCGTGTCCGTCCGTCTGTCCCCACTCTCACCCCGTGTCCCTCCGTCTGTCCCCACTCTCACCCCGTATCCGTCCGTCTGTCCCACTCTCACCCGTGTCCGTTCGTCTGTCTGCAGCCATGGCGGCCGTGCTCTCGCGGCGGCTCGGGAAGCGCTCCCTGCTCGGCACCCGCGTGGCCACTCCCGACCCCGATCCCGATCCCAACGGGATCCCGGGATTCACCCCGCACCGCCACCGAGCGAATCCCAGATCACCAAATCCTGGATCGCCAAATCCCAGATCGCCAAATCCCAGATTCCCAAATCTTGGATCATCAAATCCCAGATCCCCAAATCCTGGATCTCCAAATCTCGGATCTTCAAATCTTGGATTCCCAAATCCTGGATCGCCAAATGTCAGATCACCAGATCTTGGATCCCTGAATCCTGGATCACAAAATCCCGGATTCCCAAATCCTGGATCATCAGACATTGGATTCCCAAATCTTGGATCACCAAATCCTGGCTTCCCAGATCCTGGATCCCCAAATCTGGGATCCCCAAATCTCGGATTCCCCAGTCTTGGGTCCTCAAATCCCAAATCACCCAATCTTGGATCCCCAAATGTCGGATCACCAAATCTTGGATCACCAAGTCCTGGGTCGCCAAATCTTGGATTCCCAAATCTTGGATCTCCAAATTCCGGATCCCCAAATCCCGGATTCCCAAATCTTGGATCCCTGAATCCTGGATCCCCAAATCCCAGATCACCAAATCCCGGATTCCCAAATCCTGGATCATCAAACATCGGATTCCCAAATCTTGGATCCCCAAATCCCACATTCCCAAATTCTGGATCGCCAAATCTCGGACCGTCAAATCCTGGATCGCCAAATCCCAGATTCCCAAATCCTGGATTCCCAAATTCCGGAAGCTTCCGGCAGCTCAATGGGCAGCAGGTAAATCCTGGGATAGGGGGAGGAGAAAAAAATTCCCGGGGTTTTCCGGATCTGCAGCTTTCTGGAGTTTTTGGTGGGTCACGGGATTCGTTTCCTTTGGAGAAATCCTAAATTCTGGGAAAAATGGGAATTTATTCCGGGAAAGAGTCCGAGCTTGATGTGTGTCCCTCAGCACTTCCGTCCTGCTGAGCAGGATTTGGGATCCTCCAAAATTCCCTTCCATGAGCTCCTCCGGGTTTTCTAGTCCAATCCCGAGGGAATCAAATCCTCCCATTCCAGTCCCAAAGGAATTAAATCTCCCGGTTCCAATTCCAAGAGGATCCAATCCCCCAAATTCCAATCCCAAGGGAATTCAGTCTCCCACATTCCAATCCTGAAGGAATTCCATCTCCCAATTCCAATCCCATGGGAATTCAATCTCCCAAATTCCAATCCCAAAGGAATTTGATCTTCCAATCCTGAGAGAAGCCAATCCCCCACATTCCAATCCCTTGGGAATTCAATCTCCCACATTCCAATCTCATGGGAATTCCACCTCCCAATTCCAGTCCCAAGGGAATCAAATCTCCCAAATTCCAATCTCAAAGGAATTCAATTTCCCACATTCCAATCCCGAGGGAATCAAATTTCCCACATTTCAATCCCAAAGTAATCAAATCTCCAAATTCCAATCCCAAGGAAATCAAATCCCCCATATTTCAATCCCATAGGAATTCTGTCTCCCTAATTCCAATCCTTTGGGAATTCCATCTCCCAATTCCATTCCCTTTGGAATTCCATCTCCCTAATTCCAATCCCAAAATAATTCAGTCCCCCAGTTCCAGTCCCGAGGGGATCAAATCTCCCAATTCCAATTCCTTGGGAATTCTATCCCCCACATTTCAATCTCATGGGAATTCCATCTCCCAATTCCAATCCCAAAGGAATCAAATTTACCAATTCCAATCAAATTTCCTAATTCCCAGTCCCAATCCCATTGGAATTCCAGCTCCCTAATTCCAATCCCTTGGGAATTCCATCTCCCAATTCCAATCCCTTGGGAATTCCATCTCCCAATTCCAATCCCAAGAGAATTCCATCTCCCAATTCCAATCCCAAGAGAATGCAATCCCCCAATTCCAGTCCCAAGGGAATCAAATTTCCCAATCCCAATCCTTTGGGGATTCCATCTCCCAATCCCAATCCCATGGGAATTCCGTCTCCCCCATTCCAATCCGAGATTCTGGATCCTTGTGACCCATGGAAAAGCCCCGATCCCATTTTTGAGAAGTGTTGATCCTTGTGCTGCTCCGCCAAATCCCAATCCCTGATGTGACAATTCCATGGAGGGATTTTTCCATGAACGGGGGTGGGAAATTTGGGGATTAATTTGGGATTAATCCCAACGCTCTGAGGGTCAGGAAATCCCTGGATTTTTTGGGGATGGGCACAGCAGATTTTTTGGGATCAACCTCAAAATCTGGGATCATCCTTCATCCTAAACAATCCTGTGGAATCAGCAGGTTCATGGCGATCCCAAAGATCATCCCAAACTTCTCCTGCCTTTTCCAGGTGCTGGTCACGTCCCTGGATGAGCAGATCCCGGGATTCCCGGCGTGCTGGAGGGTGCAGGACGCGCTCCAGGCTCAATCCCTGCCCAATTCCGGCGTTCCCGAGAGATCCGTGTCCAGCAGCATCGACGTGCCCAAAAGGTTGGGGGCTTTTACCGGGATCCCAAATCCTGGGAGATCCCAGAGATCCCAAATCCTGGGAGATCCCAATGTAGGTCCCAAATCCTGGGAGATCCCAGAGATCCCAAATCCTGGAAGATCCCAATGTAGATCCCGAATCCTGAGATTCCCTAATTTGGATCCTAAATCCTGGGAGATCCCAGAGATCCTAAATCCTGGGATTCCCCAATTTGAATCCAAAATTGTGGGAGATCCCAGAGATCCCAAATACCGTGAGACCCCAGAGATCGCAAATCCTGGGAGATCCCAGAGATCCCAAATATTGGGAGATCCCAGTGTAGATCCCAAATCCTGGGAGATCCCAGAGATCCCAAATCCTGGAATTCCCCAATTTGAATCCTAAATCCTGGGATGTCCCAGAGATCCCAAATCCTGGGAGATCCCAGAGATTCCAAATCCTGGAATATCCCAATTTGGATCGAACCTTGGCATTCCCCAATTTTGGATCCCAAATCCTCAAATTCCCTAATTTAATTCCAAAATCTTGGGATTCTCCACTTTGGATCCCAAATCCTGGGATTCCTTGATTTAAATCTGAATAATTTGGACAATCCAGAGGGTTCTTCCATTTCAGATTAGTGGGCTTTCCCTTTAATTCCCCATTGATTCTCCCATCCCACCCATTCCATCCCAGTGGGAGGGAACATTTTGGGATTCCCAATGTCATTCCTGACGAATTCCCAATTTTTTTCCCGGCACAGGCGGTCGGACGCGGCGGTGGAGATGGACGAGATGGTGGCAGCCATGGTGCTGACGAGCCTGTCCTGCAGCCCTGCCCTGCACAGCCGTGAGTGCACCCAAAATCCATGGAAAACACCCCAAAATCCATGGAAAACACCCCAAAATCCATGGAAAACACCCTGGGAAAAAGCTGGGAATGTTCCCCTTCCCGTGGGATCGTGGTGCCGGGAGGGAAAATCCGCTGAGGTCAAGGCTGAGGGAATTCCTCTGGGAATGGGGATTCCAAAGCTCCGTGGAAAAGCATTTCCAGGCAGGAATTGTTCCCAAAATCCAACCTGAAATTCCCTGGGGGATTCCAGATCTCCTTTCCATGAGGAAATTCCCAAAATCCAACCCAAAGTTCTCCTGGAATAATTTGGGGAGAAATCCCTATCCCATATCTGTGTCCCTAAGTGCCACTTCCACAGGGATTTGGAATTCCTCTGGGAATGGGAATTCCCAAACCTTTCTGGAAAACCATTTCCAGGCAGGAATTGTTCCCAAAATGCAACCCGAAGTTCCCTGGAAAAATCTGGGGATAAATCCCAATTCCATCTGTCAGGGAATTCCAGATCCATATCCCCAAGTGCCACTTCCACAAGGAAATTGGAATTCCTCTGGGAATGGGAATTCCAAACCTTTCTGGAAAACCATTTCCAGGCAGGAATTGTTCCCAAAATCCAATCTGAAATTCCCTGGGGGATTCCAGATCTCCTTTCCATGAAGGAATTCCCAAAATCCAACCCAAAGTTCTCCTGGAATAATTCTGGGGAGAAATCCCAATCCCATTTGTCAGGGAATCCCAGATCCGTGTCCCCAAGTGCCAATTCCACAGGGATTTGGAATTCCTCTGGGAATGGGGAAGAAATTGTTCCCGAAATCCAACCTGAAATTCCCTGGGGGATTCCAAACCTTTTTCCAAAGAAAGAATTCCCAAAAATCTAACCCAAACTACTCCTGGCACAATTCTGGGGATAAATCCCAATCCCTGATCCGTATCCCCAAGTGCCAATTCCAGAGGGATTTGGAATTTCTCAGGGAATAGGGAAGAAATTGTTCCCGAAATCCAACCTGAAATTCCTTGGGGGATTCCAAACCTTTTTCCAAGGAAAGAATTCCCAAAAATCCATCCTGCAGCGGAGAGGGGCGGGGACAATTCCTGGTCCCAGGGACAATTCTCGCTCCCAGCTTTTTTTGGGAGCTGCCACATTCCCGAGGAGTCAGGATAAAAATAACCCCAGAGCCTGGGAAACGCCCAGTGTCACCGGTGTCACCGAGGGGGTGGCACTGAAGGGACAATAAACGGGGAGGGGCGTCCCATTCTGGGATGGAGGCTGGGAATTCTTTGGGAATTCCGTGGGAAGGAAGGCGGAGCTGGGGTTCAGAGGGAGCTGTCCCCGAGGTGACAGTGGCACTGTGTCCCCAAGGTAATGGTGGCAGTGTCCCCTCAGGGGTTTGGCTGTCCCTGTGTCCCCAAGGTGACAATGGCACTGTGTCCCTAAGGTGACAATGGCCCTGTGTCCCCTTCCCACATAGGGGTTCAGCTGTCCCCATGTCCCCAAAGTAATAGTGGCCCCCTGTTCCCTTGGTGACAATGCCACTGTGTCCCCTCAGGGGTTCAGTGTCTCCTCAATGTCCCCTCACTGACCGTGTCCCCATGTCCCTCACTGACCATGTCCCCGTCCCCTCACTGACAATGTCCCCATGTCCCCTCAGTGGCAATGTCCCCATGTCCCCTCACTGACCATGTTCCCTTGTCCGTCACTGACCATGTCCCCGTCCCCTCACTGACAATGTCCCCATGTCCCCTCACTGACGGTGTCCCCGTGTCCCCTCAGCCTCGCTGGTGGCCACAGGTGACCCCTGGAAGGACGGCGGTGACGTGTCCGACAGCGGCAGCAGCACCACCAGCGGCCACTGGAGCAGCGCTGGCAGTGCCACCGCGTCACCCCCTCACCACGGTGACATCAGTGTCACCGCGTCACCCCCTCACTGTGCTGGCAGTGCCACCGCGTCACCGCCTCACCACGGTGACATCAGTGTCACCCCGTCCCCTCCTTACCATGGTGGCAGTGTCACCCAATCCCCCCCTCACCGTGGTGGCAGTGCCACCCCGTCCCCTCTGACCGACGATGGCTTCGACACCGACCCCGAGCCGTCCCCGCCGGAGGAGCCGGCGCCACGCCGGAGGAAGGTGAGTGACAGTGACAGTGTCCTGGGTGACACCGGGTGATACCGGACACGGGTGACACCAGGATTGGGTGACACTGGGCAGGGGTGATGCAGGGCTCGGGTGACACTGGACAGGGGCGACACAATGCATGGGTGACACCAGGCACCAGTGACAGTGTCCTGGGTGACACCAGGTGACACTGGGTGACACTGGGTGATACCGGACACAGGTGACACCAGGATCGGGTGACACTGGGCAACAGGGGTAACACAGTGCATGGGGGACACCAGGCACCGGTGACAGTGTCCTGGGTGGCACCAGGTGACATTGGGTGACACTGGCTGACACCGGGCGTGGGTGACACCAGGTTCAGGTGACACCAGCCAGGAGTGACGCCAGACTCAGGTGACAAAGTCCTGGGTGACACCAGGTGACATTGGGTGACACTGGCTGACACCGGGCATGGGTGACACCAGGTTCGGGTGACACCAGGCAGGAGTGGCGCCGGACTCAGGTGACAAAGTCCTGGGTGACACCAGTCTTGGGTGACACTAGGCTCGGGTGACAGCGGGCACGGTGACTATGTCATGAGTGACAGCGGGTAGGGGTGACACTGGGTGACAGGAGGCAGGGGTGACACTGGGCTCAGGTGACATTGGATGGGAGTGACACCAGGCACAGGTGACACCGGGCTCGGGTGGCACTGGACAGGTCGGACACAGTGCACGGGTGACAATGGGCTCAGGTGACACCAGGCAGGGATGACAGTATCCTGGGCGACACCGGGTAGGGGTGACACTGGGTGACAGGAGGCAGGGGTGACAATGGGCTCTGGTGACACTGGGCACGGGTGACACCAGGTGCAGGTGACACTGGGCAGGGGTGATGCCAGGCTCAGGTGACACCAGACAGGGGTGACCTTGGATGGGGGTGACACCAGGCACAGGTGACAGCAGGCAGGGGTGATAATGTCCTGGGTGACACCAGGTAACACCGGGTGACATCGGGCATGGGTGACACCGGGCTCAGGTGACACCAGACAGGTTGGACGCAGTACAGGGGTGACACAGGGCTCAGGTGACACCGGGCAGGGGTGACACCGGGCTCAGGTGACACCAGGCTTGGGTGACACCGGACTCGGGTGACAGCAGGCAGGGGTGACAATGTCCTGGGTGACACCGGATAGGGGTGACACTGGGTGACAGGAGGCAGGGGTGACAGTGTGCTCAAGTGACAGTGTCCTGGGTGACACCAGGCTCAGGTGACACTGGGCTCTGGTGACACCGGGCTCAGGTGACAATGTCCTGGGTGACACTGGGCTCAGGTGACACTGGGCTCTGGTGACACCTGGCTCAGGTGACACCGGGCTCTGGTCAGAATGTCCTGGGTGACACCGGGTTCAGGTGACACCTGGCTCAGGTGACACCAGACTCAGGTGACAATGTCATGGGTGACACCGGGCTCTGGTGACAATGTCATGGGTGTCACCGGGTTCAGGTGCCACCAGGCTCTCGTGACAGTGTCCTGGGTGTCACCTGGCTCTGGTGACAATGTCCTGGGTGTCACCGGGTTCAGGTGCCACCAAGCTCTGGTGACAGTGTCCTGGGTGTCACCGGGCTCTGGTGACACCGTGTTTGTCCCCAGAACTCGGCCAAGCTGCTGTTCAAGTGCCTCTGGCCCGGCTGCGGCAAAGTCCTGCGCTCCGGCGTCGGCATCAAGCGCCACGTCCGCACCCAGCACCTGGGGTAAGGCTGCCACCCCAACATCCCAAATTATCCCAAATGATCCCAAATTCCCACCCCAAATCCAGGGGAGTGTCCTTTGGGAATTCCCAATTCCTGCAGGAAATCTCGACCCCAGAATCTGTGGAGTTAATGCCTCAGGAATTCTCAATTCCTACAGGAAATCCTGATCCCAAAATCCATGGGGTTTATCCCTCTGGAATTCCCATTTCCTGTGTGAAATCCCAACCCATTCCTGATCCCAAAATCTGTGAGGTTTATTCCTGTGGAATTCCCAGTTCCTGCAGGAAGTCCCAACCCATTCCCAACCCTAATATCCCTGGGATTTATCCCTCTGGAGTTCCCAATTTCTGTGGGAAGTCCTGACCCCAAAATCTGTGTGGAAAACCCCATGGAAAATGGATTCCACGTCACCACAGCCACCCTTGTGTCCCTAATTTCTGGGATTTTCCAGGGGTTTTGAATCCGGGATTTTCCAGGATTTTCCTTCAGGTTTTGGGAATTCTTGGCACTGGTGGTGTTCAGGTTCTGTTGAATCCATGGGGTTTTTCCCCTTGGAATTTCCAATTCCTACAGGAAATCCCAACCCAATCCCAAACCCAAAATCTGGGATTTTCCAAAAGATTCTTCTGGGTTTGGAATCCAGGATTTTCCAGGATTTTCTTTCAGGTTTTAGGAATTTTTGGCCCTGGGGGAGTTCAGGTTCTGTTGAATCTGTGGGGTTTTTCCCTCTGGAATTCCCAATTCCTATGGAAAATCCCACGGAAAATGGATTTCACGTGACCAAAGCCACCCTTGTGTCCCCAACTTCTGAGATTTTCCATGAGCTTCCTTCAGGCTTTGAATCCGGGATTTTCCAGGATTTTCCTTTAGGATTCAAATTTGGGATTTTTCCAGGAATTTCCTTCAAGTTTTGGGAATTTTTGGCACTGGTGGTGTTCAGGTTCTGTTGAATCCGTGGGATTTTTCCCTCTGTAATTCCCAATTCCTCCAGGAAATCCCAACTCAATCCCAAACCCAAAATCTGGGATTTTCCAAAAGTTTCTTCTGGGTTTGGAATCCAGGATTTTCCAGGATTTTCTTTCAGGTTTTAGGAATTTTTGGCACTGGAGGAGTTCAGGTTCTGTGTTTATTTTCCAACATGGAATTCTTTGGAAAAAGACGAGGACAGGGAAGCTGCCCATGCAGTGCTGGAAAAAAATCCTGGAATGGGCTGGAAAATCCTGGAAAATGGTGTGGAAAATCCTGGAATGGGCTGGAAAATCCTGCAAAAATGCACTGGAAAATCCTGGAAAAATGGGGTGGAAATTCCTGGAATGGGGTGGAACATCCTGGAAAAACACACTGGAAAAAACTGGGAAAATGGGATGGAAAATCCTGGAAAAGTGCACTGGAGAATTCCTGGAATGAATGGGGTGGAAAATCCTGGAATGGGCTGTAAAATCCTGGAAAAATGCACTGGAGAATTCTGGAAAAATGAGCTGGAAAATCCTGGAAAAATTCAGTGGAAAATCCTGGAAAAATGTGCTTGAAAATTCTGGAATGGGCTGGAAAATCCTGGAAAAATGCACTTTAAAATCCTGGAAAAAAGTGCTTAAAAATCCTGGAATGGAGTGGAAATTCCTGAAAAACTTGATGGAAAATCCTGGAAAAATGCACTGGAAAATCCTGGGAAGGGGCTGAAAAAAAAAAGGGCCAGGACCCCGCGGTGTCACCGTTGTCCCTGCAGGGATGGTGGCAGTGCCCAGATGTCCCCAAACGGTGGCAGTGTCCCCTCAGTGTCCCCTCAGTGTCACCACTGTACTCTCAGGGACTGTGGCAGTGTCCCCTCAGTGTCCCTGCAGTGTCCCTCAGTGTCACCCTGTCCCCGTCCCCAGGGATGGCTCCTCCTGGGAGCAGCAGGAGCGTGAGGAGGATTTTTACTACACCGAGGTTCAGGCGCGGGAGGAGCCGCCAGCCGAGCTGCCACCCCCTGCTGTCACCAGTGTCACCGGTGTCACCGGTGTCACCTCTGTCACCGCCCCCATCGTCATCCAGCCCGGCCCCTGCCAGCCCGGCCTGAGCCACTCAGCCCCCGGAGCCTTCTGGCACATCCAGGCCGACCACGCCTACCAGGTGAGGGGACACTGGGGACAGTGAGGGGACAACATGGGGACACAGCTGGGGACAGAGCTGGGACATGGGGACATTCATGGGGAGAGAGCTGGGACAGTGTGGGGATAGAGCAGGGACAGTGGGGACAGAGATGGGGACATCCATGGGGTTATGGCTGGGGACAGAGTGGGGACAGTGAGGGGACAGTGTGGGGAC
>JAOTBB010001533.1:110768320-110785746 GCA_025629985.1 Chamaetylas fuelleborni | reverse complement strand
TCCCCCTTCCCCTCCCTTTTTCCCCCCCTTCTCCCCCTCTGCCCCCCTTTGCTCCATTTCCTTTTCCCTTTCCTATTCCCTTTCCTGTTCCCTTTCCTCCTTTTACCTTTCCTCCTTTTCCCTTCCCTTTTCCTTTTTCCTTCTTCCCACCCCAGCCCATCCTGCTGCTCTCCCGGACCCGATCCCAGCCCCATTTTTCTGGGATATTTTTAGGATTTCTCACCCTTTCCCCACATCAGAGAATTCCAGCATCCAGGAACAACTTTTTCCTCCTCTTCCTCTTTTTTTTTTTTTTTGCCGTGCTGGGCTCATTCCCTCACAGCTGCCGGATATTTTTAGCCTCTCCATATTTTTAATTCCTTGAAACTGCACAAATCAATAACACATGGGAATTTTTGTTGTTTTTGATGGGAAGCGCAGGCACGCTGTGCATCTCCTTGGAATCATTTGTGACACCTCCTTTTTTTGTCGTTTTTCCAATTTTTTGCTGTTTTTTCCCCTTTTATTTTTTTTCTTTTTTTTTTTTTTTACTCCCACACCTCATGGATTGGGAAATAAAGGGATGCAATGACAACCTGTAATTTTAAGGGAATAATTCCGAAGGGAAAGAATCCCTGAAAACAGCTCTGGAGTCAGAACTGATCCAAAGGCTGAGGGGGACGGGATAACATGGAAGAGAGGGGATGATTCCATGGATTTTTCCCTCCTTTCAAAAGCTGCTGGTGCCTCATTAATAACAATGGGGAAAAAAAGGAAAAAAACAAAACCAGGGAAATCTGACATTTGGGAATGGGGGATGGGAATCCTGGAAAATGATGGATTTTGGAGAATTCCCACTGCTGGAAATCCCAAAAATTGCTGTCACAGCCATGGGGACTGGAGGAAGGCTCCTGGAATTCCACATTTTGGGATGAGAACGATGCTGCAGGTGGGTGAAATTCCCATTTTTTTCCTGGATCCCTGGCGGCTCAGGATGTAATTCCATGTTTTTATCCACAGCCTCACCTCTCCAGAAGAGAAAAGTGGGATGTGGCTCCACGATTCCTGGAATGTGAAGGTGAAGCTTTTTCCTGCTTTGGTGGGGGAAAATCCCATAAAATTTCCATTTTTCCGTGTTTTTTTCTTCTTCAGAGGAAGAAATCCTCAGGAAATGGATTCCTTGGGATTAAGGATGATGCCTCAGACCTGTTCATATTTTCCCATGGGACAAATCCCATCACTCACAGAGATCCAGGGCCTGGATATATCCAGGGAAAGGTGAAATCCTGGCTGGATCCATCCTGTCAATTCTGTTTTTCTCGGAAATTGTTTGCACCCAAATCGTTCCCAGATCCGTGAATCAGAAAATCCCAGCTCGTGGATTTTTCCATGTCAACCACACCGAGCCAGCTCCTCCAGCTGCTGGAAGTGAGGGTTTTTTTGGGAATTAAATAAATTCTGGAAGGAGGAGGTTGCTGGTCCTGATGCCAGCCAGGAATTCCTTCCCAAATCCCACCCCAAGCTCTCCTTTCCTAGTGGAAGCCATTCCCTGGGTCCTGTTCTTCCCTCCCTTATCCCAAATCCCAGCTCTCCTTTCCCTCTGGAAAAGGCTCCGAGGATTCCCTGGATCCTTCCCTGATCCAGCTGCACATTCCCAGCTCTCCCAGCCTGGCATTGGATCCAGTCCCATCCCCACTCCTCTCTGGGAAGGAATTTCAGGAATTCTCTGAGAATCCAGGACTCCAGGAAGAGTCTCCCTTTCCTTTTCCATCCCTAATTCCATAAAAATCCCTCGGGATGGATCCTGAGTGTCCTGGATCCCAGAATCCCAGAATGGTTTGGGATGGGATCCACGGACTTTCAATCCCATCCCATTCCAACCTTGCTATCCCAGGGTGCTCCAACCTTTCCTTGGACAATCCAAGGGACCCAGGGATTCTCTGGGAATTCCAGCCCAGCCAGGAATTCCTTCCCAAGATCCCACCCCAAGCTCCCCTTTCCCATTTGAAGCTATTCCCTGGTTCCTGTTTTCCCAAATCCCAGCTCTCCTGGAGCCCCTGTGGAAGATTCCCACCATTTTCCACCTCTGGAATTCCATGATGCTGGGGTTTGTAACTCTTCTCCTCCCTGTTTTCCTTGGATATCCTGGATTTATCCCTCCTGTTCCCACAAATCCCTGATTCCTGAATCCTTCCCCTTCTGGAATTGTCTCTGTGTGCCGACATTCCCAGGTCCTGTCCCAAAATTCCCGGTCCTCTGGGAGCTCTGGCTTCTCCCAAATCTATGGAAACCTTGGGAATTCCCTGGGCTCCTTATCCCGGGATATCTCCTGATCCCTGTGGATCCCTAGCCTGGATCAGGGATCCAAATCCATCCTTGGACACTCCCAGGATCCAGGGGCAGCTGCAGCTTCTCCAGGGACCTCAATTTTCCCACAATTCCAAACAAACTGGAAAAAAGGAAGGGAAAAAACCCCAAAGCCAAGTGGCTGCTGCTGGAATTGGAAGGGACCAAATCCATCCTTTCCCATTTGGAAAAGGGGTGGAGATGATCCCAAAGATTTTGTTGTTTGAAGAAATCAAGAATTCCAGCTGGGAGAAAGGGATGGATCCTTGGGATAAGATCAAATTCCCATCACCCTGTACTTCCTTGGATACCTGACCTCACCTGAGACCCTGCCTGGTGTTGTTGGGAATTCCAGGGAAATTTCCCTTTTTTTCCCCCCTATTTCTCTCCATTCCAACTTTTAGCCTAGAAATTTTGGGTCTTCCCAGCCCCAGGTTTGGGATTTGGCACATCCCGTGGTTTGTTGGATTTTAGGGACAAATTGGGATTTTTTTGTCTTTGATGTTTTGAAGAGTTGTGGGAGGCCTTGTGTGAAAAATCAACTTTTTTCCATCACAAAGTAGAGGAGGAGGGGCTGGAATTTGGCTGTCAGCAGCTCCAGGCCGATAGCCTATGGATAGGAATTCCTGAGAGTAGGAATTATTGTTCTTATGGAGCAAAAACATTAAATAATCCCCAAAATTCCAGAAAGAAAAAAAAAAACCAAACAACTGGAAAATCCTTTGGAGTTTCTGTGCAGGAAAAGGTCTCAAGTTGTCCCCAGGGGAGCTCGAAATTGGAAATTTTCCTTGTGGAGTAAAAAAAAAAGGATTTTCCAGCCCTGCTCTCCCTGTCCTTATCCCAATTCCATCACAGAAAACATTGGGAACAACTGGACTGCCTCGATATCCAGAGGAATCCATCGCTCTTCCAAACATCCCCAAGCCTGTGCAGACATGCCCGGAGAGTTTCTGCACGGCTGAGCCAGCGCAGCACGAAACGAGCCTGGAACGAGCCAAGAAATGGGAAGCTAAAAATAAAACCCAGAGGGGAAATTGCTTTATTTCTTGATCAAGCTGCCGGGCAGCTCCGAATGCGTTTTGGGTTCAGAGAAAATAAAAGAGGGAGCGGATCCAATATTTTTCCCCGTTTTTGCCCGAGGGCCGGAGTGTGGAAGGCGCTGGAAAAAGCCGGGGCTGTCACGGTTCCGACGTCAGCGCCATCCGTAATTGTGTCAGCGGTGACAGGACAACAAATTTTCCGGAAGATTTCACCGATTCCGAGCTGGAATTGCGTCTCCTCCCAATGCAGCCTTGGTGCTTTGCTGTTACGGTGTCACAGCTGAGTGTGGCCTTTTCTCTGGGGGATGGAAAAATCCCGCTCTGACAAACCCAGGATTTAAATCCCCAACAATGGGGCTGTGTGGGTTTGTCCCCCACCCGACAGGAACACCAGTTTTCCTTGGATCATCACAACTTTATCCCTGGATATTTTGTCTCTTTGTGCATTGGCACAACCCTACGTTCCGGATCACTTCCTCATGGAATTCTTTGTCCTCATCCCAGTTTTTCCCCGCGTATCCGAGCCCTTGCCGCTGGCAGAGCTCCTGACAGAGCAATTTATTACATCAACACCCAAAATGTCACCGTCCCCGCTGGATTTCAGCCCCGCTTTTGATTGAAATCCTATAAAAAAAAGGTGGGAAAAGGTCGGAGCTCTGGGCGCTTGCTCCCAGTTTGAAGCCAACCATGGGAATGCAACTTCCAAACTCTGGAATTGTAGATGACAAAGGACACCCACCTGCTCTGGGGCTCCCCTGGGCTGCCCCACCCCAGCCTGGGCTGGGCAAAAGTGAGGAAGGGGCTGAGAAGCTTTAACTGGGTAATTCCTGACAGAAAAGGCAATTCCATGCCATCTCCATGAGGAGAATCTGAGGATCTACAGGATCCACCTCCCCTGGGAGAGACAGGGACCAAACCCTCCCCAAACCCAGGGACAGAGAGCTGGGAACAGCCAGTGGGGATCCCAATTCCTGCTGGGATGATGGTGGCACCCCTGGAGATCCTCCGGGATCACCATCCCAACCTACCTGGAGAGCTCTGAGATTTCCACCCTCAGTGTCCTCAAAGGACAATTTGGGATTTCATCTCAATTCCTCCCGCCAGCAAGGTCCCAGCTTCCAACCCTCACGGCCTCCTCCTGGGAAAGGATCAAATTTGGGATTGTTTGGGATGGACAGCAGCAGCCAAGCCCGGTGTAAATAAATAAGCACAGAATTTATTCCTGTCCAGAATAACAGACCCAGTTTTAATGCAGAACCAATAAAAGCTGACAGCATCAGGAAAGAGGCGTTTTCCCCACTCGGCCACTCCAAAGCGTCCCCAAATCCGGAAATTTCATCCCTCAAACACAACCACTGGAGCCCGTCCCGAGGACTGGGCAGGATTAACGCAGATGACGGGACACCTGGAATGTCCCCAACCTCTCTGGGAAAACAGGACAATCCTAGGGCTGCTATTCCCAGAGAAGACAATGCCCTGTTTCACAAAATCGTGGAACTGCAAGAGACCACCATGATCGCCAAGTCCAACTCTGGAGCTTTTTGTGGCCGTGGGCTCCAGCAGAGGCAAGTCCTGAAAAAAGCATTATTCCCAGAATAAACGTTATTCCCAGAATAAGCGTTATTCCCAGGATAAGCGCTGTGTCCTTCCCGTTCTTCCAGGATAAGGATCTCCAGGATCATCATTCCAGGCTTTTCACCATATAGGGCCCTTCCAGCTCATAGCCGATCTTCCTGTAGTAATTCCTGGTGCCAACACCTGTGAGGAGGAGAACAACAAGGTTTAATTCTGTGGGGACAAAGCTGGAAAAGCCAGGCCTGGGCAGGACAGGCAGTTCCAAGGAGGGAATCGAGGAGCTCAGCCTCTCCAGACTCTGCTGCTGTGGTGGAGCGGGGGTGTTCACTCGTTAGCAGCCGGACTAATTACAGTGTTGTTGAGGCAGGAGCTGCAGCTGCTCCATCCTGCCCCACGTCCTTTGTCTGGGAAAAGCCGTGGGCTCCGGGAGGAAAAATGGGAGACGCGAACCCCGCGCACAACAAAGGCGAAGGGCCCAGCTGTGGGATCATTACCGGGAACTGAAGAGCCCTACAGCCCCCAGACCCATTCCCATTCCCAGGAATGAGCTCAGCTCCACTCCAGGTCCTCAAGTGGGCACAATCTAATTTCCTCCTCAAGCAGGATGGCTCTGAATGTTCTCCGAGAGCCTCTTCCCTCTTGAATGCCCTCATTCCTCTCTTGAGGAAGGTTTTCCTGCAGGAAAGGCTGGACAGACCCAGCTCTGCAACCTTCCTACCTCAGCTAATTAGTCACAGATGCAGTAATTACTCGTCGGGCAGGGAGGAGGCAGCGCAGGATGGAGAGGACTCGGCTCTCCAGCCCCTCTTTGCTCTGATCCCTCTCCAGCCTTCCTGGAAACTCCAGGGCTGTCCAGGAATCGGCTGGAACAAGCAGGGAATGACCCTGATAACCCCTTCCTGCCCACGGTGCTGCCCCCGCGGCTGCTTGGACAGGTTTGGTTAAAACGACCCTCACCTGTTCCCTAAATGCACGTTTCAGGAACTCCTGAATGGTGTAAAATCCCAAAAAAAGCCCACCCAGCATCCCCCAGTCCCTTGGACCTGGATGGTCTTTAAGGTCCTTTCCAACCTCAGCCACTCCCGGATTCATCCAACGATTCCAAATTGGATCAATTTAAGGTATGGAACAGGCACCCGAAACCCAGACATGAAATGTCCTCGTGCCCCCCCATTCCAGCAGCTGGGAAGACCCTGGAAAACCACAAAGAGCCCCAAATTGGGGAACACCTGAGCAAAGTCCCTGTGACATCATAGCGGAGCCAGGACCAGGAATACCCCAGGGGGACCCAAATTCACTCTGCTTTTGGAACCTGAAACCAAGCAAAAGCCCCAAAAAAAGCAAACACATCAATTCCCCACTCCTGATCCCTGTCTGGAAGGGTTGTGACCTCTGGCTTGGAGTAAACCATGACTTTAATCAGCATCTTGCCCAAAAAACATCCCCTGGGCTCATCAGCAAAGCAGCTGGGGTACAAAACACAGATTCTGGCTCTGGAAACCAAAATGGAAGCCAAATGTGGAAGATCATCCACAACCCCAAACAACTTGGACAAAGGGTCAGCAACACCTCAAGCTGAAGGACAACCAAATAATTCAACCAATGGTTTTAAAACCACCTCCATCAGAGTTCTTTCACAAATTCCCCTTTTTTTATTGATTCCTCGGAAAACGTGAGGGGTTTGAAGGCAACATCTCAAATCATGAATCCCAAAACTGTTAAGAGGCACAAGCTGGGTGCCAGATCTTCCTCTCTGTGTTCGAGCCATCAAGGACACTGATGTGTCCCAAGTGTTGCCATCGCCATCCCAGCCCTGCTCATGGCAGTAACTTCTCCCACAAAATGTCCTTCAGCGGGAAATTCTTCCCTGGAGAACCCCAAGGAGGCCGTGACCCAGCGGGAAGCCTGGACTGGAGCAGGGTCCTGACAGGACTTGTGTCCCCATGGAGACGGTGATTCCAGAGCTGGAAAAGAACCTTGGAATGCCCAACATTTCTGGAAGGTCTCCATGGATCCCTTCCCAAATTTTCCTGCTCTGATTTACCCCAAACGCCCCAGAGCCGGCGGGACCTGTGCAGGCAGAACCTTCCCTCTGCTCCAAGCCACACCTGTGCTTTCCAGGGAAAAGAAATCCTTCAAAAAATATCCCAAATGAATTATTCTGCAGGATTGGAAGAGCAAGACCAAAACTTGGCTTTCCGAGCCAGAACTGGCTGAATTCCTCACCCTGCAGCGTTAGGCCAGGGATTAAACGTTAAATATTTCACATCCGCCCATGCCAGAGCTCAGGCTAAGCTCAGCAGAGCAGGATTCATTCCGATCCAGAGGCTCTGATCCACCTGCCTGGATGGAAAGCCACGGCCATGGAGCACTCCTGGAAGGTCTCCATGGATCTCTTCCCGAATTTTGCCGCTCTGATTTGCCCCAAACACACCCCAGAGCCGGCGGGACCTGTGCAGGCAGAACCTTCCCACTGCTCCAAGCTCCACCCGTATTTTCTAAGGAAAAAAAATCCTCCAAAAAATATCCCAAAAGAATTATCCTGCAGGATTGGAAGAGCAAGACCAAAACTTCGCTGAGCCAGAACTGGCTGAATTCCTCACCCTGCAGCGTTAGGCCAGGGATTAAACGTTAAATATTCCACATCTGACTGTGCCAGAGCTCAGGCTGAGCTCGGCAGAGCAGGATTCATCCTGATCCAGATCCAGCAGAAGGACAGAGCTCCAATTCCACCTGCCTGGATGGAAACCCATGACCAGGAGCCAGGGGAGGCTTTTTGATTTGTCCCTTCCCCATAATCGTCGAGTGACATCCTCTGACAATGGCAAATTTAATCCCTGTTTAGGAGCACCTGAATCGTGGTAAAAGCTGCTGACAACCCCCCAAAAAACCCCTGGAATTCGCATCTCGAAAATTAATTAAATACATTTTGGAAGCCTGCCTGGAGCAGGGGACAGAGGGAAGTGGCTCAAGCACCAGGGACAGACACACTGGTGGCCCAGAGGGACGGGACCGCGGCAGAACCAGCTGATAAATCCATAAATCCATAAATCCCCATCTCTGACTCAGCCCTGCTGCGCTGGAATATCTGAGTATCCTCCAAGATCCCTCAGCTACGGCTCACCGGGCACGGAACTGAGTGAAAATGAGGTTGTTTTCAGCATCATTAACGACCTCCTAATGGTTCATAAAATTTCTGCAGCAGAGACTCGCTGGGGACTTCATCTCCGCGTCGTTCCTGGCAACTGCTGGGATCTTCTCCCGGGTACATCTTGACTCGTGGATTCCGATCCCCTCCAAATATTCCAGGGATAACCTGAGCCAGCTGAGCTTCCCAATGCCTCACCCCACTGAGGTGTGATTTTCCAGGTTTTTTTGGGGGAGTTGCCTGTGGAAAAGGGAGCCTGAACATGCCAGGTGGACCTGGGACCTGGATAATCTGTGGGATCTCTGGTGAGTACGATTGTGCTTCAAGGGTGCTGGGAAAAGGATCGGCCAATGGAACAGGAAAGTGTTTTTCCAGAGAATCTGTGGATGTCTCATCCCTGGAAATGTTCCAGGCCAGGTTGGATGGGGCATGGAGCAGCCTGGGATGGTGGGAGGTGCTCCTGCCCATGGAACTGGATGGGATTTCAGGACCTTTCCCACCCAAACCATCCTGGAATTCTGTGGAAGAACAATGTGACATTCACCAAAATGCTACAGATTTCACCCAGAATGAGCAGCAAGTCTCAAACCAGACACAGGAATTTGGGATGACCGTGGGGATTTGGGATAGACATGGATTTGGGATGGCTATGGGAATTTGGGATGGCCACGGAGATTTGGGATAGCCACAGGGATTTGGGATGGCCGTGGGGATTTGGGATGGCCACGGGGATTTGGGATGGCTGCAGGGATTTGGGATGGTCACAGCAACTTGGGATGGCCACAGGGGTTCAGGATGGTCAAAGTTGCTTCTCTTGGCACCAGCAAGGCTGGTGCTCTGCCATGGCTGAAATTTCACTTTCTATGGAAAAGTCACAGAGAAGCAAGTGACAAGACCTGTAACCTCCAGCATTCCAAGGACATGGATGGCACCGAGCCAGGTGGGAAGCGCAGGAGCTGCTGCTGCCACAGGACAGAGCAAAAACTTCCCATTTTTAACCCAAAAAGTCAAGAAGGAAACCAAAGCTCCAGGAGCATCTCCAGGGTGACTCCAAGGCCATCACTGAGGACACAAAAGTGACATTTCAGTGTCACTCCAGCCCGGGGTGCGTGGCTTGGAGTTAGACGTCACCACGAGTGAAGAAACGCAACCTGAGGCTGCAAAAAGCAAAATTTTAGGGTGTTTTTAAAAAACCCTTAATCTGCACTGAGCTCACGGTGACACCTGTGTCCCCAAGCCTTGACCCCAAAGCAAAGCTGACGCCTGGGGACATTCCAGGGTTTGCTTTGGAGCAAGACCTCACCCTTCAAGCTGGCAGCACCAATTTATGGGCTGAAGGGTCAAATCCAGGCTTTAAACCCATGGAAATCTAGGAAAACAGGAAGAGGGAGGATTTTTTTTCCTTTGTTGTGTTCTGAATGCTGAAAACTCCAGTTCCCAAACTGGAGTTGGAAATGTGCAGCAGCTCCATCCACAATCTTCCCTGAGTTTCCTTTGCTGTTTCTGCTTCCCACTAGGCTGGGATTTATCTCCAGGAAAAACACGAGGCTGTTTCGTGTGAATCCCAACAAATCCCCAAACAGGAACAATGGGGAGCAGGCAGAGGATCACAGATAACCAAAACCTGCCTTATCAGAACCGAGGAAATGGGGGAAAATCCCACTTTTCAACAGTGCTGAGAAAACCAGCGCACACCGGAGCAATCCCAGAAAAATTCTGAATTTAGGTGAACCAGGGAATGATCCCTACAGCAAAGGGTTTTATTTTAAATCAGAGAATTGGCAATGCATCTTCTGGAAGTTCCTGAGGAGATAAAAATCCATGGAAAATTGGACGGTTTTGGAAGTGTTGCCCAGTATCCTGGAATGGTTTGGGTTGGGAGGGACCTCAAAGCTCATCCAGTTCCATCCCTCTTCCATGGGCAAGGATACCTCCCACTGTCCCAGGCTGCTCCAAGCATTGTCCATGGACACTTCCAGGGATCCAGGGGCAGCCCCAGATTCTGGGAAACCCGTGCCAGAGCCTCATTCCCTCTGAGAATATAGGAACCCGATATTATTTATTTAAAAGATAATTAAAATCCCATTTAACATCACTGAACCTGCTTTAAATCAGAGGTCTGGAGTCAATTTTGGATACTTTTTCCTAACCTCGCTGCCTGACGATCCCAAAACGAGAATCCTGCCTCAGAATGAGCGGCAGAGCCAAACCCCAGCTGTGCCCAAGCCGTTTGTTGGACCTGCGGGAGGAACCCGCCCCCGAAATCCTCTGGTTTTTAATGTCAAATACAAATTGGGATTTTTTTTTTTCTCTCCCTCCCTGTTCCTGGCTGGAATGCTTCCCGGAGATTTTAAATTACTGTTTTCACAGCCCCTGTGTCTGGCAGCGAGGCTCTGTCACGGCATGGCCCCGAGCAGCCACGATGCCACAGCTGGGGTAATTTGAAATCAAATCTGTGATGGAAAAATGAGGTTTTTGGGGAAAAAAAAAAAAAGGAGTTTTTTGAAGTTTGAGTGTCATTCATCAGCTCAACAACTGCAAAACATCGGTGGCATGGAGATCTGAGATGGGATTATTTGTGACCCGTGATCCATGGGCAGAAAACTTGGGATATCCCTGGAATTGCCCTCCAGCCTCCCAGAAATCCCTGCTCCACTAAAATCCAGAGTGGATTTGATGGGAATATGGAGATGCAGAACATTCCTGATGGGGCTGGATTTGAAGGGAATATGGAGATGCAGAACATTCCTGATGGGGCTGATCCAACTTCGCAGCCAGAGAAATAAAATAAAAACCAGGAAAGAAACCACAGCACCTGAACAGCATTTTTTGGGGGAAAAAACCTCAATGAAATAATGAAAGGTAGAATTACAGAATTGATTTTTGAAGGTGAGACCCCTCCCAGAGATTCCAGACGGGGAGATTCCATCTCATTGATCCCGTTATGATGGAAGCAACGTTTCCTTAATGTCCCTATGGCCCTGTCTGCCCCCGGCCAGCAAACTCCAGCAACAGCAGAAGGCAGAGCTGGTGAAAAATGAAGTATTTAGGAGAAAATTCTGTAAATTCCGTGAGGATTTAATGAATTGCTGCCGTGGTGTGGCCGTGGAGCTTTGGGAGGGATGGGACAGAACTCACAGAAATAACAGAAGTAACACTGCTGGTTAAAAAGGACTGAGAGTGACCAGGAGGGGGAAAAATCCTCCACAATCCCTCCGTGTTTGTGCTTTGTTGTCCCTCCTGACAGGGCTCCTCTTTGGATTTCCCATCCCTGGAAGTGTCCAAAGAAAGGCTGGGACAGAGGAAAGTGGAACCTCATCCACAGGGTGGGACAGGGGCCTTTAAAGCCCCTCCCAACCCAAACCATTTGGGATTTGGTGGCGCAAATAAACCAGCTCCTGGGATGATCCCAGTGATGGAGCTGGAGCTGCCTGACATCACCAGGAATTCAGGCAATTAAAATAAATCAATCCCAGCTCTTCCAAATTTCTCCTACTCTGCTGCTCTGAGCACCTCAGCCCTGGATTCTTTTTTCCCAGTTTGTGGGATGATCCTAAGCTGGAGCTGCCTGGCATCACCACAAATTCAGAGAGTTAAAATAAATCAATCCCAGCCCTGGATGGTTTTTCCTGGCATGATCCCAAGATGGAGCTGCCTGACATCATCAAGAATTCAGAGAGTTAAAATAAACCAATCCCAGCCCTGGATGTTTTTTTTGGATGGCTTTTTTCCCCAGATCCTGGGATGATCCCAGTGATGGAGCTGGAGCTGCCTGGCATCACCAGGAATTCAGAGAGTTAAAATAAATCAATTCCAGCCCTGGATAGTTTTTCTTGGGATGATCCCAAGCTGGAGCTGCCTGACATCACTAGGAATTCAGAGAGTTAAAATAAATCAATCAATCCCAGCTCCGGATGGTTTTTCTGGGATGATCCCAGGCTGCCATCACCTGCTCCCGCCGCTCCCGCCGAGCACTCAGCCGTGACACATCCCTGGCCCGTGGCCACGTTAATTTTCTCCTTGAGAGCCCCTGAAAGGCAGCCTGGGATCATCCCAGCATGGCAATGAGCTCAGGGTGAGGCTCAGACTCCGCCCCGAGCTCCCGGGAGGCCAGTCCCGGTTTAAGGGATGAAAGGCGCCGTGTGGGCCTGGAGCGGGAGATAAGGACACGGAGCTGTGGGAAGGAGCCACAGAGTCAGCACAGCTGAGATTTACTGAGCTGGGCTTAGGGCCACACAAGGGATTTACTGAGCCAGGCTTAGGGCCGCACAAGCGATCTGCAGCCCGAGGCTGTCCCTGCTCTTGGGGGAGTCACAGCAGCTTCTCCTGCTGGATCCCAGTTTGGATTTACTGGATCCCAGTTTAGATTCACTGGATCCCAGTTTGGAATCACTGCTTCCCAGTCTGGACTTGCTGGATCCCAGTTTGGATTTGCTGGATCCCATTTGGATTTGCTGAATTCCAGTTGGGATTCCCTGAATCTCAGTTTGGATTTGTTGGATCCCATTTTGGATTTGCTGAATCCCAGTTTAGATTTGCTGAATCCCAGTTGGGATTCCCTGAATGTAAGTCTGGATTCACTGCATCCCAGTTTGGGTTTGCTTAATCCCAGTTTGGATTTTCTGAATCCCAGTTTGGATTTGCTGAATTCCAGTTTTGATTCGCTGAATCCCCGTTTGGATTTTCTGAATTCCAGTTTGGATTCCCTGAATCCCAGTTTGGAATCACTGAATTCCAGTTTGGATTTGCTGGATCCCAGTTTGGATTTACTGAATCCCAGTCTGGATTTGCTGATTCCCAGTTTGGAATCACTGAGTCCCAGTTGGGATTTGCTGGATCCCAGTTGGGATTCCCTGAATCCCAGTTTGGATTCCCTGGATCCCAGTTCGGAATCATGAATCAGGGCTGCACAGAGGAGCCCAGGACAATCCGTGGGATAAAATCACAGCTCTGGGCTGGAAGGGATCTTTTGGATCGTCCCATTCCAACCAAAACACCTTCCCAGAGCAGGAAGGACAAACCAACATCCCTCAAACAAAAAACCAAAAACCCCAAAGGTAGCGGATTTGTCATTCCCAAGTACCAGATTTGTCATTTCATGGAATTTTCAAGGAATCCTGGATCTCTCCAGAATCCAAGGATGACACCAGAACCTCTGAGTGCTGCTCAGGGGGAGCACAAAGGATCGGGAATATTTGGATCCCAAAATATTTGGATTTTTGGGGGCCAGTGGGAGAGGCAGGAACATTCCCAGCATTCCGGAATTCGCTCCCATATTCCCATCACCAGTGCTGCTTTAAGGGAACAGCTGGAAGGGTTTGCTCTGGGATCAGGGTCAGATGGGGCTAATTATGGGATGTCAAGCCTCAAAGTCAAAATAACGGCCAGAGGAGCCATCAAGGGGATGCCAGGAAAGGTTCCAAGGACAGAGTTTTGTCCTCTTCACCCGCATCCGGAGTTATCCCGTTATTCCAGCCCCAGGAACGGTGGGAAATCTGTGGGGGTTTCATGGGAAGGGGTGAGGAGGGAAGCTCAGAGGTTTTACAGGATGAAAAATCCCTGGGAAATGCTCCTAGCTCTGATCCGACCCCACTTCCAACTGCTGGGAATTCCAAATTGCCGGGAAGGAAATCGCCTTCATTTCATCATTAATCTGATTTCTTATTAATTACCACCCGATCTGAGTTCAGAAATTGTGGATTTGGGAAGGAAGGAAGGATTCCAGGAAGGAGGGAAGGATTCCAGGAAGGAAGGAAGGATTCCAGGAAGGATTCTGGGAAGGATTCCAAGAAAGAAGGAAGGAATCCCAAGGATTCCCCACATTTTCACCTCCTGTTCCTACATTTTGTGCAGGCTTTGCCTTCACATAAATACACAAAATATTAAAATTGACATAAAACTTCCAGCCAGGACACTTTGGATAATCCCAACTTGTCCCTGCTTAAGGACAGCCAATATCCCACTCATTCCTGCCCCAAAATCCCAGTTAATCCAACATCAAACCCATTTTCAGAGCTGTCACATCATCAAACCTCTGAAATTTGAGTCCATCCCAACCCAGACGCAGGAATTCCCTGCTCCAGGTTTATCCCTGGATTTTCCAAATCCCTCTAATTAATTCCTTTTCCAAAGGCCATCAATCCTGGAGCAGACAAACACCAACTCATTATTTCCACTTATCCGGGGCCACTTCTCTTAATAACAGCCCTGAGGTGGGCAGTTCTAAAAACAGCAGCTCTGGGATGGAAGGAAAGCTCCAGGGAGCCTTCCCAGACCCCATCATCCCGATTTCTCCGGTGATTTATTCCTTCCAGGGTGGAAATGAGGCCACTCTGGGCTGCCCTTGGATAAATCCTGTGATTTATGAGCATTTCCAGCTTCTCTCCATGGAAATTCCTGGTTTCAGGTGGATTTAGCACTGTGGGATGCAGCTGAAATTCATGATGGAAAAAGGAGGATCCCAATTTCCTCTGGCACAGGAACCAAGTGTCCCCAGAGTCAGCCACTCCAGATCCCAGAAAAAACACAGAATTTGTTAAATTTCTCCCCAGGATCATGGATTCCTGTGGGAATCCCAAAGATCTGGGTGCCTGGAAAAGCCCTCCATTCCCTTTTTTTTTGGGGATTGTGTCATCTCCCATGGTTTCACATTCCCAGGAACAGCCAAGGATTTCAGAGCCTGGAAAAACCCTCCATGAATTGGATTTTTGGGATTGTGGCACCTCCGTTGGCTTCACATTCCCAGAAAGGATTCCACCAAGGATTTGTGGGATTGGAAAAATCCATGCCTTGGATTTTTGGGATTGTGGCACCTCCGTTGGCTTCACATTCCCAGAAAGGATTCCACCAAGTATTTGTGGGATTGGAAAAATCCATGCCCTGGATTTTTGGGATTGTGGCACCTTCTGTGGCCACAGCCACCCCAACCTGAGCGCTCTGCTCCTGATCCTCATCAGGAGGCAATCAGGGATTAATTAATTACTCCATTCCCATCTCCAAGTTTGGATCCAGGGTTTTTACAGCAGGAAGATGAAAATTCCAGGATCTCACGGCCGAGGAGAGGGAAAAGATTGTGCCTAAAATCTGCCAGATTCCATATTTCTCCTTTTGGAAAAATCATTTGCTGTTGGAAATACAACTTTGAACAGGCTCCTGTGTTAAAAAATTTCCATTTCCGACCCCAAAATTTCGTCCTCTGACAGAGAAAAAACTCCTGGCTGTATTTTTATTCTGGATAAAACCTCTGGGAGGAGGACTGGGATTCAGCATCTCCAAGGAAACTGCTGGAAAACCTGCGGATCCTGGAGAAATTGCAGGATATTGTGCCTTGCACTCCAGGGATACAAACGGAATCCAGGTGGAATTCCCAGTTTGGACTGACACCAAACAGGAATAGGGAAATGACTGGGAGATGGAATCATGGAATTCCAAAATCCAGGTGGCATTCCCAGTTTGGACTGACACCAAACAGCAGCAGAAATTGGGAAACAAACTGGGAGATGGAATAATGGAATTCTGGAATCCAGGTGAAATTCCTAGTTCAGATTGACACCAGACTGGAAGAGAGAAACGACTGGGAGATGGAATCATGAAATTCCAGAATCTGGGTGGAATTCGCAGTTCAGACTGACACCAAACAGCAGCAGAAATTGGGAAACCATTGGGAGATGGAATCATGGAATTCCAGACTGGTTCAGGTGGGAAGGGACCTTCAATCCCATTCCAACCCTGACACCTCCTGTGATCCCAGGTTGCTCCCAATTTTCCTTGGACACTCCCAGGATGGAGCAGCTCTGGGAACAACACGCAAACAAAATCCAGAAAATTCCCTTGGATCACCCAGCTCCTCCTGCACATTGTCCCCACTCCCACCCTGATCCCCATCAATGATCCATGAAAATCCCGGGATTTTAGAGCTGGAAGCACACAGGGAGCTGCTCAGCAGCTCCAATCCAAGCTGTGGATTTCTCATTTTTGTTTTTTTTTTTTTTGTGGGGCAGCAGAAAATGAGGATTTTTTCCCCCAAGAAAACCCTCTGGATCAGAGCTCTGCTGTTAAATCCCCTAAAATTCTTATGGCAACAAGAATTCCTCTCCCCAGTAATAGAATAGAATTAATATTAAATTACTGCATTCCAGAGGGTGGAACAGCTCCCCAGGGATTGCTGGATCCTGAATATTCCACAGCTCCATCCATGGAAAAACTTCCTGGAGCTGCCACAGCTCCCAAAATCCCATCAGTTCCAACCCCAAAAATGGGAGAGGAGGAAAGCCTCCAGCTTTTTCTCTGGTATAATTCCAGATGCATCCTCCCTGACCTAGGAGTGCTCCCAGCAGCGGCGTAATTTTTGGATTAAGATAAAAATATCCTAAAGAAGGGATAAAGCAGCAATACCTGAAATAACGGCGATTTTCCGTGCCCCATGCTCCTCCTTGGCGATCCTTTCCGCCTCCTCCATCAGCAACATTCCAAATCCCTGGAATGGCAGAAATAACAGGGAAAAAAAAAAAAAAAAAAAGGAAAGTTCTGTCAAAATGGAAGCCGTGAGCAAGGTCAGAAAGAAAAAATTAGTTTAAAAAAATCTGGATTTTGTGGTTGAGAATAATGCAGGATTGAGATCAACAATGAATTCCTCAGGGAATTTTTTTCCTCATGGTGGAATTATTCACTGGAGCTTCCAGTGTCTGACTGGTTCTCCATGGCAGGGATGGGGTTAAATCCCATAATGGGAAATCATCCTGGAATTCTGAACTGGAAATTGCCAGTGCCAGAGGGCAGGGACAGGTGGGATATGGGGAGGGAATTCCTGGCTGGGCTGGAATTCCCAGAGGAGCTGTGGCTGTCCCTAGATCCCTGGCAGTGTCCAGGGAAAGACTGGAAAATTCTGGGATTGTGGGGTTGGGATGGGATGGGATTGAAGATCCATGAATCCCATCCAAACCACTCTGGGATTCTGGGATCCAGGACACTCAGGATCCATCCCAAGGGATTTTTATGGAATTTGGGGGTGGAAAAGGGAAGGGAGACTCTTCCTGGAGTCCTGAATTCCCAGTGAATTCCCAAAATTCCTTCCACAGAGGATTTGGGATGGGGATGGATCCAACCCCAGTCTGGGAATGGAGGGAATTCCCTGGGAAAGGGAAAAATGGGATTTGGGAAAGAATTCCCAGCTGGGTTGGAATACCCAGAGAATCCCTGGAGTGTCCAAGGAAATAAATTTGGTCATTCCAGCCTGGTTTGGGTGGGAAGGGACCTTCAATCCCATGCCATGCCATGCCATGCCATGCCATGCCATGCCATGCCATCCCATCCCATCCCATCCCATCCCATCCCATCCC
>JAOTBB010001533.1:110757784-110768220 GCA_025629985.1 Chamaetylas fuelleborni | reverse complement strand
GGAGAGGCTGCTCAGAGCTGGCCCGGGGACTTGGGCACCTGGGAGACAGAGCCGGCTCTGAGCTGACACTGAGCCAAGTACCTGAGAAATTACAGCCGGCTTTTCTAGACACACTGCATTATTTTGTATTCTCTCAATGTGACTTTTTATTAGGGAACATTTTCAATGTTCATTTTTCTTTATTTTTTACCCTTGAGAAAGAGTTCCGTTGTGTTTTGTTATGTGTGAGGAGGGATGGGCTGGGAAAGGTTGTGGGTAATGGAGTTTTTTATTCAATATATTTTTAAAACTGAGATGTGACAAGTGCAGACTTTGACTCCAGCAGCAGTGTCTGGTTCCACACTGCTCTGCTTTTCACGGTGAGATCTCAGTCCGTTCAAATCCGGCAGTCAAAGCCCTTGAAACAGGGAAAAGCTGGCAATCAGGTTAAAGCCCTTGGAGGGTTTGCTCTGTCCATACATTCCACATCTCCCCTGGTGTCCGTTCAGCCTCTCCACTCCTCTCCTACGTGCACATTGCTGGATCCAGAGTTCAGTACTTGCTTTCATAGAAAGAGAGATACATGTGATTATTGTATACACGATTCTCTTGGAGTGAGTTACTGTGATGGTGCATCCTCTGCTTTGTGCCCAAGGAATGGTTTTTGTATCTAAATCCCTGAAGCCCAGGATGGGATGTGTGTGGGGCTGGGCCAGGGAGAGGTTCCTTGTTGGCTGTGCGGGCGTTTTGAAGCCTCGCTGCTCGAGTTTTCCGCGACTCTCTCTGTGCACCGTGAGTTTTTGCTCGGCTCGAAATCCCCTGGTCCAAGCCCGGACAGTCTGACCAGTGGCTCTGGCGATTTTTATGGTGACAGAACGCTTTGATCCGATTTTTCGGAAAAAGAACTTTAATGAGGTGAAAACAACAAACAGGAAGGCGTGCACTGTAGTAGGAAGGAACCAGAAAAAAGCAGGGTGCAGAATACATCAGGGATATTTGTACACTTGGGTGCAGAGAGAGATTAAGGCAGGGTCTGAGGGAGAGATCCAATGGGAATGAGCAATTAACAATGTTATAATTTCTGCAGCGAATAGTAACAAAGAAAACTGAGAATTTTCTAGTAACAATCTACATAACGGAACAGGTGGATCTTGGGATTGAGCCTTTTATTCCCCATGATTACAAAGGTTTTTCCCACGGCCTTAGGCCGAGGTTTTCTTCCTCTCCTCATGAGCCAACCCCAACATTGACTGAAAAGCATTTTGAACCCAGGTAGACAGACTATTTTTTTCCCTTTACTTGGCTTGGGGAGGCTGCAGTGGCGAGCCTTGGCGTGCCTGGAGTTGAACTGAGCAGCTGCTCTGTCGGAGCCCGGGGGCTCCGCGCCGGCGGGAGCAGAGCGGTGCTGCTGCAGCCCAAAGCCGCTGTGAGCCGGGCTGAGCCGGGAGAGAAAACAGCCCGAGGCTTCAGCCCCGCTGCTTCGCCTGCCGGGACCGTGCCCGCAGAGCCCAGCTGGGGAGGAGTTCAAGGCCGGGCGAGCCCCGGGCTTTCATCTCCTTCGGGATCGCCCCTGGGTGGTTTTTTACCCTGGGGAAGGAGCTGGTGCCACCTGTACCGTGCATCGTGAGCGGGGATTTCTCTTTTCTCTGGCATTTTGGGTCTTTTGTCCCAGGTGTGTGTGTGGGGTAAGGTCTGACAATTTAATATCTAAAATTTATTTCCTTCTTTTTTTCTTGCCTTGTGAGCTTACTGTTTTTTAATAAACTATTGGAGTTTTTTTCACTTTCATCTATTAATATTAATTTCCTATTGGTGGGAAGGTATTATGGGAACCCTGCAGACGAGACAACACTCACTCCAGAGTGTCCTCTTTAAAATCCTCTCTCAAACTAAGATCCCATCCCTGTGGCCTCCTGCCCCCTCACCCCAAGGGACTGCAGTGGCTCTCCCAGTCCATCCCAGTCTCTCCCAGTGTCCTCACAGTCCCTCCCAGTGTCACCAGAGTCCCTCCCAATTCCTCTCAGTCCACAGCCATTCCATTCTCAGTCCACACCCAGACCTCCATCCTCTCTCCCAGTGCCCCCCAGTTTGTCCATCTCACTGTGGCCCTCGAGCTCCCAGCCCAGCCCCAGCCGCCTGCTCTGCTCTGGGATGGATTTCTACCCTGTTGTGATCCAGCTGAGGTGGTTCCAGGGCCAGCTGGAGCTCTCGGGCCATGTGGTGGCCACTGACCTGGTCTGAAGCGGGGACTGGACCCACCAGCTCCTGGTGCTGCTGGAATCCTTCTGCGGCGAGGGGTCACCTCCAGCTGCCAGGTGGAGCACGTCAGCCTGGAGCACCTCCTGAGCTGGCACTGGGGCAAGGCCCAGACTTCACAGTATGGGGGGAGTGGGGGAGGCACTGGGGGGACTGGGAGGGGGATTAGGGTGTGCTGGGACTAACTGGGAGAGAGTTTGAGATAGCCTGGTTTAAACTGGGAGTAGGGCTTGGGGGTCTAGAAGGGCTGAGAAGGGCTTTCAAGGATGTTGGGGAGGGTGGGATGGGGTTCCATGCCCATGGTGGGCACTGGGAGGGAGCTTGGGGGTGCTGGGTGTAGCTGGAATAGAGTTTGAGTCTGGAGAGGCTGGAAAGAGATCAGGGATTGGAAAGCAGGAGTTGGAATGAGGTTGGTTGCGTTGGGAAGAGACTAGGAGGATCTTGGTGAGTCCTGGTGGGGCTGGGAAGGGACTGGGAGAGGCTTTGGAGGTCCTGGGGTGGTGGAAAGAAACTGGGAGGGGGTTCTGGGATCCTGAGATGGACAGGAGGGTCTTTGGTGGGTCCTGGTGAGGCTGGCAAGAGATTGGGAGGAGGTTTCAGGGAGTCCTGGGATGGCTGGATGCGATTGGGTGGGTGCTTAGAGGGGCTTGGGGTGTCTGTGAGAGGTTTTGCGGGGTCCTGACCCCTGCAGAAGCCCTGAGATGCTGCCAGACACTGCCCACAGCAAGGTGATCGGGGGCTCTGTGTTGGACTTCATCTTCCTGGCGCTGGGGCTCGGCTTCTACCTGTGCAAGAAAGTGAGGGGGGGTCCCAGAGTGTGTGTGCTCCCCCTGGGGACCTCAGCCCGGTGTCACCCCCCTTTCTCTGCCCACAGAGCTCCTGACCAGACAGCAGCTGCAGCCCCTCCCTGTGGCCTCGTGCTCAGTGAGGACTTCCTGCTCCATCCCTATGCTGATTTTGGGGGGTTCCGTGTCCCCCCAGCCCCACTGTCACTCTGCCACCACCCAGTTGGTCCCAGTGTTCCCAATAAAGCTTCCCAGTTCACCCTGGTCCCGTTTATTGGAGGGCAGTGAGGAGAGACTGGGGTGGGATCTTGCAGATGGGCCCTGATTGGGGGAGTGGGAGACCTGGGCCTGGGATGGATCTGGAATGGGGGCTCGAGTGTATCCACCCTGTCACTTCACTCTGGGTATCCTTGGGAGGCACATGAACCCCAGCACAGCACCCAGGCCAACCCCAAAAGGCAGCGGGACCCCCCTAAGCTGCCAGGGGCATTTGGGGAGGGGGCACATAGGGGGTGCCCAGGCAGGACCAAGAGCCCAGCGCTGCCCCAGCCTGACCTGCCCCAGCTCCATCCCGGCTTGTCCCACGGGATGCTGCTGAAAACCCCCAACCCCTGGTAAGGGGTCACCTCCAGCTGCCAGGTGGAGCACATCAGCCTGGAGCTGGGGTAGGGAAAACGAGGCGGGGGAGGGGGGAAAGAAGGGGAGTGAGAGGTTCTGGGGGTTCTGGTCTCCCCAAAAGCAAGGAATGGCAGCCTCTGCCTCAGACCCAGTCAGAAACCCAAGCGAGACCAGAGGCAGGGGACTGTCAAAACGGCCAGAGCTGCACTCACTTTGCCACTACGGTCCTGTGCCCAGAGTGGGTCACACTCCCGCAACAGGCAGCCTTAGATGTGGCTCAAGCTATTGCTCCATGGCCTTTTGGCTGTCAGATTGCGTGCGAAGGAGGCAAGGAGTGGGGAAAGGTCTTTTGCATAGGATAAAAGGGATTTATTACTTTGGGAAATCTGCGGGGCAAAAGACATAAATGGTGAAGGTGCAACAACTTCAATATGGGGGAGGTTCAAGGGGAAGGTACAAATTGTTAGCAAATTGGAGAAATTCTCAGGAGGGATAAAGGGTAGGGTTTACAAAGGCATTGTCCACTGAGAGAGCTAGGGGGAAAAACTGGGTCACACGGACTAATGAGGCCTCGAGTTTTAGGGGATTTCCAAAGAGGAATTCCATGCAGGGGGCTGGCACTAAGCAGGACTGACAGGTAGCTTAGGATAGATTGACAAGGTGGATGGGCAACCATTAGCTTGGGCAATAGGAAAACACACCATTAACAAGAAACACTGCAAGCTCAGATTCTTCCCATCTCTCTCGGGCATGGCTGCAAAACAGCCGCTGCCTCTCCCTGCGCCTGCCTGTGCTTGGGATCTGCTGAGCCCAGAGCCGGCCAGCTTGTGCTCTGCTGTCCCCAGAGCATTCTGGGCAGGCATGAGAAGTGCTGCACGCACAGAGGAGAGTCCTGGAAGGTGCTCATGAGAGCCTCCTGCAGGACCAGGGCTCTGCTCTCTGGCTGGCAACAGCCTGGTTTGGCTGCCGAGACCGCAGGCGGGAGTTGAGGCACGTGAAGAGGCAGTGGGCAGCTCTGTAGGGGGCTGTTTGTAGGGGGCCCGGGGCTGCGTGCCCGGAGCCACACGTGGAAACACACTCGGGGGAAGGAAGATGAGCTCGAGCTGGAGTGCCTGTGTTGCAAGGCCAGAAGTAATTCAGCCTTGCCAGGTTTTCCTAAGTGTGTGTTGGTGTTCCCCAGGAAATGTACCAATTTTGGGAAATGCCTTTGGTGGAGAGGCTTGCTCCTCCAGGACAGTGCTTCCCCAGGAGCCTCCAGTGGGCTAGGTGCAGCTGTCTCCCTTTGGCTCCCTGTGCTCTTTTCAGGGCCTCCTTGAGGCTCCTTGCACTTGGCAGAGGGGCGCGGGAAGGGAGAAGGCTGTGAAGAGCAGCTCTGGAATCTGCCCGGGCCTGCGCAGACCAACCCAAGCACCTGCAGCAGGGTGTGTTCCCCCTCTTTGAACACAGTCTGAGCCGGACCATCTCTGCCCACCTGAGAGCCCCAAAGCTCTCTCAGAGAGCTGTGAATTCAAAGGCCTTTACTGCACACACTAATGCCATCTTCCATGTCTGGTGTGTTTTTAACTCTTGGCAAGATGCGTTTGCCTCTTGCTGGCTGGAAGCTGCTCTGCTCCAGGGCCAGTAGCGAGCTGGGCTGCACGGGCCAGGCACCGTGGAGAGTCCTTCCCTGAGCCCTTGGCTGGTCTGGGTGTGTCCCGGGCTGTCTTAGACACTGGGGCACTTTGGGTGGGCTGGGGGCGGCCCCAGGACCCGTGGCAGTGTGTCCAAGGGCCCTTTGTGACACGGTGCGGCACGGTCACCGTGCAACGGAGCGAAACAGGGTGTCCAAGCAGCCCTTTGTGACACGCGGTGACACAGGTGCCAGCGGTGACGCGGGCACGCCAGAGCGCTCGGAGCTCGCGACGGGACAGGACGCAGAGAGCGGTGCTGTGAGGAGCCCCTGCAGAGCCAGCTCGTTCCTGCCTGACCTGGAGCTTTTCCGAAGTGCTACTCCTGCGGCTGGCCTCGCGGCCAGACTGCGCCACTTGGTGACTCGGAGCTTTTCCGAGACGTCTGTCTCGAAGGTGCCCTCGAGGTCAGACAGCGGGATGGCGGGCAGAATGCTCAGCCTGTTCAAGATGTTTCGGGGCAAAAAGAAGAAAGGCCCTGCAGCTGCCCCAGGACAGCAGCCACAAGAGCCAAAGCAGTTGCAGCCACTGGAGGACAGTGAGTGGCAGAGCTGGGCCGCAGGGCTGATGATCACAGCCAGCTTGGCCACATGCCATGCCATGCCATGCCATGCCATGCCATGCCATGCCATGCCATGCCATGCCATGCCATGCCATGCCATCCCATCCCATCCCATCCCATCCCATCCCATCCCAAGATCCCAGGCTGCTCCAGCCTCTCCTGGGATCCAGGGGCAGCCACGGATTCCTGGGAATTCTGATCCAGCAGGAAGAACCCATCCTACAAAAGTCCCAAATGGGGCAGCACCAAATCCGACCTGTCCTTCCCAGGGGGAATTGCTGCAGATTCCGGGAGCGGAATTAATTAACAGGAAATCCAAATCAGCAAATCAGCTCCTGAGGGATGGGAATGAAGCAGTGTCCAGAAAGGAATTTTTTAAAATCTCAAGGAATTTTGTTAAATCTCAGAGGTCCTGCACAGCTGAGATGTGATCCCATTTGAAAAAAAAATAAAAAAGTTGGAAGCAACAGAACTCCAGCAAAAAGCAGCTCAAATCCCAACTGAGAGTGAGTGAAATGAAACAAAATCCCAGTTTTTTTGGAGAGCAGAGGGAAATTGGGGAATGTGAGGAGTACCTGGTGCTGGAATTTGGAGCGTGATCCCATTGGAAAAAAAAAAATTTAAAACAGCTGGAAGCAACTGGAGCAAAAAGCAGCTCAAATCCCAACTGTGTGTGAGTGAGTGAAACGAAACAAAATCCCAGATTTTCTGGAGAGCAGAGGGAAACCGGGGGTGATGGAATTTGGAGGATCCCATTAGGAAAAAAACTCAAAAACACTCGGAAGCAACAGAACTCCAGCAAAAAGGAGCTCATATCCCAACAGTGAAATGAAACAAAATCCCAATTTTTTTTGGAGCGCAGAGGGGAACCTGGGGATGTGAGGAGCACGTGGTGCTGGAATGTGATCCCATTGAAAAAAAAAGTTAAAAAACACTCAGAAGCAAGAGAACTTCAGCAAAAAGCAGCTCAAATCCCAACTGTGAGTGAGCGAAACGAAACAAAACTCCAGTTTTTCTGGAGAGCAGAGGGATGTGAGGAGCACCTGGTGCTGGAATTCGAAGGGCCCCATTGGAAAAAAAATTCAAAAACACTCGGAAGCAACAGAATTCCAGCAAAAAGCAGCTGAAATCCCAACAGTGAAACGGAACAAAATCCCAGTTTTTCTGGAGAGCAGAGGGATGTGAGGAGCACCTGGTGCTGGAATTTGCTGGGGTCGCGGCTGCTGACGGGCACGGCGCTGCCGTAGACGTGCAGCTCGCGCACCACGGAGACGCCGCCGCGCAGCTCGGGGCGGAAGGCGGCCGGGGAGCTCCGGCGCAGGCGCAGCAGCCCCACCAGGATGTCCTGCTCGGGGTCCTCGTAGGACAGGAACGTCTCCCAGCCCCCGTTGGCCACGTAATCGCGACGGATCAGCTCCACCTGGGACAGGAGAGAAGAGGAAAAAAAGGGGAAAAGGAAAATCGGAGATTCAAACCGATTCCATAAATATGGCTCACAACAAACAGAACTGAATTCCAGTTTGGATTTGCTGAATCCCAGTTGGGATTTGCCAAATCCCAGTCTGGATTTGGCGAATCCCAGTTAGGTTTTGGTGAATCCCAGTTTGGATTTGCTGGATCCCAGTTTGGATTTGCTGGATCTCAGTTTGAATTTGCTGAATCCCAGTTTGGATTTGGCGAATCCCAGTTTGGATTTTCTGAATTCCAGTTGGGATACACTGAATTCCAGGTGGGATTCCCTGAGTTCCAGTTTGGGTTTGCTGAATCCCAGTTTGGATTTTCTGAATCCTCTTTGGGATTCGCTGAATCCCAGTTAGGATCTTCTGAATTCCAGTTTAGATTCACTGCATCCTAGTTGGGATTCCCTAAGTTCGAGTTTGGATTTGCTTGATCCCAGTTTGGATTTACTGGATCCCAGTTTGGATTTTCTGAATCTCAGTTTGGATTCACTGAATCCCCGCTGGGATTCGCTGAATCCTAGTTTGGATTTGGCAAATCCCAGTTCGGATTTTCTGAATTCGAGTTTGGATTCACTGAATTCCAGTTCATATTCCCTGAATCCCAGTTTGGATTTGCTGATTCCCAGTTTGAATTTGCTGAATCCCCGTTGGGATTGGCTGAATTCCACTTTGGATTCGCTAAAGCCAATTTAGTTGCAGATGGAATTTGGAATTGGCCGCGAAATCCCTTTGTATCAACCCTACCTGGTCCAGGAGGGGATGGATGAGGAGGAAAAAGAGGAGAAAAAGGAAAATCTGAGACCGAAGCCAATTCCATGGATCCATAAATACGGCTCAGAGCAAACAGGAAGAGTTTCCCTAAAGCCACTTTAATTCCAGATGGGGATTCCACTGCTGGGATTCCCTGTGGTGCCCCTGGCACAGAACCATGGAATGGTTTGGGTGGGATTCATGAACCTTCAATGCCATTCCAGGGACACCTTCCACCATTCCAGGGTGCTCCAAACGTTCCTTGGATGCTCCCAGGGATTCTCTGGGAATTCCAGCCCAGCCAGGAATTCTGTCACAAAATCCTCCTCCTTTCCCAGGGAATTCCCTTTGTTCCACAAGGAATTGGGATTCAGAAAATTCTGGAGTGGTTTGAGTGGCAAGGGATCTCAAGGAGAAGCCTCGCGAATATTCCAGGATCCGGAACTTTCCTTGGAAAAATTCCAAGGATGAGGCGACCATGGATTCCCTGGGAATTCCAGCCCAGCCAGGAATTCCTTCCCAAATCCCACTTCCCGTTTCCCAGGGAATTCCCTCCATTCCCAGCTCTCCCAGCCTGGCATTGGATCCATCCCCATCCCAAATCCTCTCTGGAAGGAATTTCGGGATCTAGGGGCTTCACTGGGAATTCAGGACTCCAGGAAGGGTCTCCCTTCCCTTTTCCATCCCCAAATTCCCTAAAAATCCCTGGGGATGGATCCTGAGTGTCCTGGATCCCAGAATCCCGGAATGGTTTGGCATGGGATCCAAGGACCTTCAATCCCATCCCATCCCAACGCCATTCCCGCTCCAAATGCCATCCAGGCTCTTCCTGGACACTTTTGGGACAATTCCTAGTCCCTAAACCCTCCCACAGCAATTCCCCTTTTCCGTGTGAATAAATCCCACTAAACATCTGGCACCTCCTTGGAACTTTTAACCTAAACCAGCTCCAAAATGTGCTTTATTCCGCGTTATCCCGACAGAATCCCTCAGTTTTCCAGGAATCAGGACCAGCCCCTCTCAGAGCTGTCACTGCCCCTCAGGATCTGTCACCCCTTGCAGCAATAATTTCATTTCTGAGCTTTCCCAACCACAACAAAAACCCCTCGAATCATCTCCCAAAAATGGGATTTTTGTCATGGAACCCCCACCCCAGAGCTGTTAATTAGAGGCAGTGATTAATTAAGCTGAGCCATGCCTGCCATTGTTTGTTTACATCCATGGAAAACGCTCCCGTCCCCGTTTTCCCGGGATTTCTGCTCCTGCTGAGCCGAACAAAGGGAATTTTCCGCTTGGAAAAGCCCGGGATGAGCGATTTGCTGCCCAAATTTACAATTCAAATCAGATCCAAGAGAAACTCGGGGAGAGACTCCCAGGAGTCTGGGCAGCCTCGGTTCCTGCAGGAATCTGGGAAGAACGGGACGAATTTTTGGGATTCTTTGGTGCATTTTGATACAGACAGGAATATTTCACTCATCACGGAGGAGAAAAGGAGAATAAAATTCCCTGGAATGTCTGATTGGAAAAATCCTCCAGCTGCTGAACTCTGGGAATATTCTCCAAACTGCTGGAAGCCTGAGGAAATCAGTGGAATTCCAAAGCAGGAATAAAGAGGAACTTCAGGAATTTTGGGTGCTGAGAATTCTAGACCCTGGAATTTGTGGCTGGGTTTGGGAATTTGGGTTTGGTCCCTGATCCAGCTTTTTTTCCCAGCTGGAATTAAATTTGTTGGGAGTAAAAAATCGTTTTTGATCTTTACCAAGTATCAGGAAAGGCATAGGAAGAGGGAATTCCCAGAATTTGGACATTCCCAGGATTCCAACCCAAAGCATTCCAGGATTCTGGAATTTCCTAAATTGGATGTTTCAATCCATCAGTGCACGTTTTTCCTTTTCTCTCCCATGAGCCGAACCATCTTTTTATGGATTATTTTAGGATTTTGGGAATGGAAACCACCACATGTGTGCTAAATGAAGATATTCACATAAAAATACATATTTCAATGCACATTTTTTGCCTAAAAAACGTGGAAATCCACCCAAAAAAAGCTCTAAATCCACCATTCTTATTCCCAATGGACACAGGGTGTTAAAGCATTTCCCAAATCTGGATTTTAACAGGGGGAAAAAAAAGGGCAGGCGATTTTATGGGAGTGCAAACACCCCCAAACCCACTGTGGTGGTTTACTGAACATCCATCCATTAATTTGGACAGAAAAAGCTCCAGGGAATTTAAAAAAAAAAAAAGGAATTTTTACCTGGTACAGCCTCAGATTCTGGG
Source organism: Chamaetylas fuelleborni (assembly GCA_025629985.1). Lineage (NCBI taxonomy): Eukaryota > Metazoa > Chordata > Aves > Passeriformes > Muscicapidae > Chamaetylas > Chamaetylas fuelleborni. The sequence continues at coordinate 110,757,863 of JAOTBB010001533.1, read as the reverse complement.
AATTTAAAAAAAAAAGGAATTTTTACCTGGTACAGCCTCACCTCCAGGGAATTTTTTAAAAAATGGAATTTTTACCTGG
>JAOTBB010001533.1:110741334-110753774 GCA_025629985.1 Chamaetylas fuelleborni | reverse complement strand
CTAGTAAAGAACTGTTATTCCTAATTCCCCTATCTTTGCCTGAGAGCCCCTTAATTTCAAAATTATAATAATTTGGATGAAGGGGGTTTATATTCTCCATTTCAAAGAGGCTCTTGCAGGAGCCTTTCTTTCTTTGTCCTCCAAACCAGGGCACCAGGGAAGGAGCTCAAAGGGAATTTGGGAGCAGATTTGGCCTCCCAGGTGGGTTACGAGTTTGTCCCACGAAGATGAGGACATCAGGGTTTTATTTCTACGGAAAGAAGGATTTCTGCATCAGGATAGAGCTTGGAATGCTGGCTCATCCCACCTCACTCTGATAAAATTCCATCTGTGTATCCAATATCCCTCCAATTTCCAGGAAAATCACAGACAGGAAATTCAGTTCTGCACCAACCAGGATGGTCCCAAACATTCCTGGTTCAGTTTTCCTCCTTTTCCTCAGTTGAATACCCCAAAATCCCACCTGGAGCTTGGGATGCTCAGGGAATTTGGGCTGTAATTAATTAATTAACTGATTAATTAATCAACCAATCCATGCTGGTTTTCCACCCCCTGTAGCTCTGTGGAATTAATTCGTGGATCTGCCCAGGTCCTGGTGGATTTTCCTTAAAACCTATGAACAATTCCTGTGTTTGGCAGAAACTGGGCAAAAAAAAATAAAGGAATTAAAGAGTCCTAAACCTGATCCACTCAGAAAAGGAAAAAAAAAAAAAGGAAAAAAATTATTTTCCTTTACTTTGTAGAACAAAAAGGGCTGGAAAGGACCTTAAACCTCATCCCAACCTCGACACCTTCCACCATCCCAGGCTGCTCCAACCTTTGCTGGGACAATTCCAGGCATGGGGATTCCCAGGCAGGAATTCCTTCCCAAAACCCCACCCATCCCTGCCCTCTGTGGGAAGCCATTCCCTGTGTCCTGCCCCTCCCTGGGAAAAGGAAAAAAAAGAGATTTTTTTTTTTTTTCCTATAAATCCACATGATCTGGGGATAATTCCTGCCCAGAACTCCAAGGAAAACTCCTTAACCAGGGCCTTTATGCAGGGATTTCTCTGAGTAAATAAAGACCCTGCAGAGTCTAAGAGCTGCAATTTGGGGGAAAACGAGCGCTTCACATGGTGACAGGAGGACACTCGGCTCCACAGGGATAATCCAGGGAATAACAATTATGGAACAGCTCCAAAAATGCCAGGCTGGGTGGATTTTCCCTCCAGGAACTACGACAAAATAATCCTGATGCGCTCCTGTCCTGGGTTTTTATCTTAATCCAGAGAATTGCAACCAAAATCCCATAAATAAAAGGCGGATTACAACCCAGAGCTGCTCATCCACCTGCTGGGGAGCGAAGGAAATTCAAACAGGGATGGGAAAAAGCAGATTCTGAAGGAAAAAAAAAGCAAGGAATGGGTTTTTCATTTCCACTTTGGATCGTCAGGAGCGTCCAGAGCGACTCCAGCCACTGGACACTGATTTGGGGACTCGTTAAAATGCTAAATAAATTCAGGATACAGAGGATTAAATGCTGAACTTATTAAAGTTAATGAGAAAATTTGCCAGCAGCTCCAGCCAGGTTTGTTTAATCTCCTATTTTCCCAACATTTGCATTCCTTGGGTCTCTTGTGGAGCAGTTGATTGGAACTTCCAGGGAAATTCTGGATCTGGCTCTCAGCTCTGTCCCATTCCAAGGGAAAGATTTTATTTCCTCATTTTTCCACCTCCTCACCATCAGAGTGAGAGGAAAATCCATAAAAATGCTGAAATCCAAGGAAAAAACCAAAACCCTGGAGGTGAGTGATGCTCCTGTCGTTTTCTGCAGTGCTGTGGGGATGATGAAGATCCCAAATATTCGGAATAAGGATCAGCCTGAGAGATGCCTTCTCCTCCAAGGGCTCATTAGCAGCACTCATTTTTAAAAAAATAAACAACAATTTCACAGAATCATGGAACTATTAAGGTTGGGATCGACCTTTGGATCATCAACAACAGGGAATTAAATCACAGCCTCGAGGGTTTTAAATGACTCCAAGGATGGTGATTCCACCTTTTCCACACCATTTCACTGGATTTCCTGGAGCAGGAAGATTTTTCATGGTGTTTTACCAGTGGTGCTTCTCCCTCTCAATAAACTGATTATTTTGGGATTGGGATGGACACAAGCACAGCGAGTTCCTGGATTCTCCTCAAAATCCCGTCCCAGGGAACAAGGATCATAAGGAGTGACTCTCAAGAGTTTGGGATCATGGAATCCTGGAATGGTTTGGGTGGGAAGGGACCTTAAATCCCATCCCACCATCCCAGGGTGCTCCAAACCTTTCCCAGGACACTTCCAGGGATGGAGCAGCCTCAGTTTCCCTGGTGCAGGGGAAGCCATGAGAGAGAGAAATTTAAGGTAAGAGCAAAAGCGAAGATGTTTTATCTGGTGATGTCGTTATCCACCATGGGATCCATCCCATTAATTATCTACCATAGGATCCACCCATTAATTATCCACCATGGGATCCATCCCATTAATTATCCATCACAGGACCCATCCAACTAATTATCCACCATGAGATCTACCCATTATCTACCATGGGATCCACCCAATTATCCATCACGAGATCCATCCAATTAGTTATCCACCATGGAATCCACACAATTAATTATCCATCATGGGATCCACCCAATTAATAATCCATAATGGGATCTACCCATTATCAATCACGTAATCCATCCAATTGATTATCCATCAGGAGATCTACCCAATTAATAATCCATAATGGGATCTACCCATTATCAATCATGTGATCCATCCAATTGATTATCCATCAGGAGATCTACCCATTATCCATCATGGGATCCAGCCCATCAGCCATCATGGGATCCATCCCATTAATTATCCAGCATGAGTTCTACCCAATTAATTATCAATCACAGGATCCATCCATTATCTATTATGGGATCTATCCAATTATCTGTAATGGGATCCACCCATTATCTGTCATGGGATCCATCTAATTAACTATCCATCATGGAATCCACCCAATTAATTATCTGTTATGGGATCCATCCAATTACTTATCCATCATGGAATCCATCCAATTAATTATCCATCATGGCATCCATCCCATTATCCATCACAGAATGCATCAAATTAATTATCCATCACAGGATCCATCATGAGATTCCCCCAATTAATTATCCATCATGGGATCCACATAATTATCCACCATGGGATCCATTCCATTAATTATCCACCATGGGATCCACCCATGAATTATCCATAATGGGATCCATCCCATTATCCATCCCAGGATCCATCCCATCAATTATCCATCAAGAGATCCATCCCATTATTCATCATGGGGTTCATAATGGGATCCAGCCAATTATTTTTCAATCATGGGATCCAATTATCCATCATGCGATCCATCCAATTATCCATAATGGGATCCATCCCATCAATTATCCATAATGGGATCCATCCAAATAATTACCTACCATGAGATCCATCCAATTAATCACCCATCATGGGATCCATCCCATTAATTACCCACCTTGGGATCCATTCAGTTAATTACCCACCATGGAATCCACTCATTATCTATCATAGAATCCACCACGGGATCCACCCTATTATTCATCACAGGATCCATCATGGAATCCATTCCATTATCCATCATAGGATCAATCCCATTCATTATCCATCATGGAATCCATTCCATTATCCATCATAGGATCAATACCATTAATTATGCATCATGGAATCCATCCCATTATCCATCATAGGATCAATCCATTAATTATCCATCATGGAACCCATCCCATTATCCATCATAGGATCAATCCCATTAATTATCCATCATGGAATCCATCCAATTACCCATCATAGGATCAATCCCATTTGTTATCCATCATGGAATCCACCCAATTAACTGCCCATCATAGGATCAATCCCATTAATTATCCATCATGGAATCCATCCAACTAATTACCCATCATAGGATCAATCCCATTAATTATCCATCATGGAATCCATCCAATTACCCATCACAGGATCCATCAAATTAATTACTCATCACGAAATCCATCCCATTTTTGATCATAAGATGAATCCCATTAATTATCCATCATGGAATCCATCCAATTACCCATCATAAGATCAATCCCATTAAATATCCATCACAGGATCCACCCCATTATCCCTCTGGATCACCCCAGCCCTGCATGCTTTCCCTGGCTGGCAGCGGAAGTGGCGCCTCTGGAAATTTCCGGGCGTTTCCCACCTGCCCAGCTCCTCATCCCACCTGCCCTTTCCCACCTGAACAGAGAGAGACCTTTGAGATCTCTGCTCAATTACTGGTTAAGGCTGGGAGATAATGAAGGCTGAGACTAATTACAGGATTAAAGCCAGAATGGCTCGCAGGGTGGCGAGCAGAACATTCCAGGCGGGAATTACCTCTGGACGCGGTACACGCGTGTCCACGGTGGCACCAGGGCCAGGATCCTGGCCACCAGATCCACCAGGGTGCTGGGGGGGTAACTCCGGTACCGCCCCGTTTTCCAGAGCTCGTAGAGCCCCGTGCCGCGGATCACCAGCGTGGGGTACAGCTTCATCCCGTCGGGGCGGAACGCGGGGTTCTCAAAAAACTCCTGAAAATGTAAAATAGAAAAAAAAAAAGAAAAGAGAAAAAGAGAAGAAAAAAAAAGAGTCAAATCAAAAAGAGTCCAAAATAAGGCAAAGCAAACGTTCCCTGGGGCTGGGAGTCTGAACTCGCTTCCAGGGGCATTTTGTGGTTTTAAATATGAGAATTCCTGAGTTGTGAGTGCTTATGGGTTTAAGGAGTTTTTGGAAATGAAAAGTCTGTTCTAGATTTGAAGAGGAGGAAAAAAAGTCCACGCAACACCAGAACAAGTCAAATCCACGCTTTCCTCGTATTTTTCAGCATGAGTTCAATGAATATTGAACCATTTATTGTGGCAGACTCCGCTCGGGATTAGAACAATAGGGATGAGTCTGCTGATCTTCTGAGATTAATCAGCGTGTCTGGGACACAGCGCTGGAATAACAATGGAAAAAAACAGATTTATTCTGTTCTTCTGTGTTATTCTCCACTCTGAGCGAGCCCAAAGAATGGGAGGACAAAGTGCTCCCTGATTTCCCTGCCTGAATCCCGCATGGAGCACCCAGGCTGGGTTTTTCCCAGATTAAATTTTGGGAACTAAGATTTAAATCAAACCATTTTGACAAAGGAAAAGTAAAACCAGGAGCTGGGTGAGGCATCCTGAACCAAGCCAGGATTAAATTAAGTGATGAGACAGCCTCGTTACACCAGACCTGATCCTGGATTTATTCCTGGGTTCCTCACTGGATATGCAGGGCCTGATCCCTCTCCAGCTGCAGTATTCCTGCAGGAACAGGAATTCCCAGTTGGATAAGGTGCGGCCCCACCAGCTGCTGCCCCAGGGCTTTGCTGGAGTCATGGAATCATGGAATGATGGAAGCATGGACCTTCAATCCCATCCCATTCCAATCCCGACACCTCCCACCATTCCAGGGTGCTCCAGCCTTTCCTGGGACACTCCCAGGAATCCAGGATTCTCTGGGAATTCCTTCCCCATATCCCACCCCAAGCTCCCTTTTCCCTGTGTCCTGTTCTTCCATCCATTTTCCCAAATTCCAGCTCTCCTGGAGCCTCTTTAGCCTTGGGAAGGGGCTCCAAGGTCTCCCTGGATCCTTCCTTCCTCCAGCTGAACATTCTCAGCTCTCCCAGCAGCTCTGATGGCTCCCTGTACTTCCCAACCCCGAATTTGTCCAGGATAAAACCCCTAGAATGGATCAGCCCAGCTCCAAGGCACACCAGATCCAGTATCAGGATGGGGAAAAGGTCAGGGATCACAATAAGCCAGGCTTTTCCTTGTTGATTCCCTGCCTAAACCAGGACTAGCTCCAGCCTGGAGCATCCACACTCCTGTGCAGCTCCAGGGAAACAGAGGTGGAAAATGGGACTGTGGTTTTCCAGGCAGCTCAGCCTCCAGTCACTCAGACACAACCTGGAGTCAGTCTAGGAAATAAAACAAGGTCTGGGGCAAGGATAAAGACGTGGAATCAGTGGGAAGGGATCTCAAAGCTCATCCCATTCCAGCCCCAGCCCACCTTCCAGGCTGCTCCAAGTCCTGTCCAGCCTGGCCTTGAACACTCCCAGGGATCCAGGGGCAGCTCCAAGGCTCCTGCTGGATTTATGGATCAATTCCATTTCCTCTGAGAGAGCTCCAAAGAGAGCAAAGAGAGAAGAAAACTCCCTTACAGAGCAGAGGCTGTGACCTCAGGGCCAGGAAAACAAACCTGGCTGTCCTCAGGCAACCCAAAATGGGCTGAATTCCACCTTTTGTGGGCAGTTAATGGAAAATGAGGTGAAGAAAGAGGAGATGCCTGCGGGCTGAGTGTCCTGGCCCTGGTTCAGGTGAGGATGGGATGAATAAACCACTCCAGGCAGGCAGGGCCTGGGTTAACAATCCCTGTGATCCTGAACAAACACAGGAGCAGGAATGATTCACCAACATTCCCGTTTTTTTCCAGGCAGCAAAGCCAAGGTCACCGCTGGAGGCTGCTCATCCCACCCCCAATTCCGAATTCCAAATTCCATCCCTTCGCCCCCTCTGCGCCTCTGACGTCAGAGCACGAACCCAGCTGATAATTCTGCTGTAAAAATCCACAGATCTCCACTGTTAATTCCTCAAGCTCTTCCTCAAAAATACTCCTGAGCTGATTCCCCAAGTAATTAATTTCAAACGAGATAAGGGAGCAGCGCCTTTCTTCCCCAGCCCCTTTTCCCAACAGTCCCTGTAAATCCCAGTATTTAAAAGCTTAACCTTCTCCCCATTCACAAACAGCTTTTGATTAAGTTTCCTCCCACAACAAAGGAAGTAAAAAAATGCCAACACGTGCCAAGCTTTAGGAGGAATTGTAGCCTTTTCTTGTGTGGTGGTTTGTTTTTTTTTAATTAGATACCTTAAAAGGTGTCTGGGGCTGATAAAAACCCTCCCGAGCCGTTTCCTGCCAAGACAAATTGAATCCCGAAAATATTTGTTCCAGAGGCCACCATCCATAGCGGCTCTGGAGGTTTTCCATCAGCTCCAGGCTGAGTCAGGGCTAAGCTGTGTCTGTTAAAGATGACCCAGGGAAGGCAGATCCCAAATTTCTGAATCCCTGCAAGACACAGAATATTCCAAATGGAAGCACCACCAACTTCAAAGCTGCTAAACCAATCCTCCTTGAAGTTTTCTCTCCCCTCGAGGCATCAAACAGGTTTTAGATAATGAAGATGGATGCTGAAGGAAAATTTAAATTTGGAGGTGTGGCCAATGGGGAGGACATGAGAGATTATTGCAGCAATTTAATGAAAGTAAAAATCTAAATTTAAATTTAAATTTAATTAGAGTAAAAAAAAGGTCAGCTCAAATCAGCTGAAACTGAAACCTGGAGGTTCACACGGACTCCTCCATATCTTAAAATAACATTTCCCGTAACATTCCTCCATTCATGGGGTATTACAGAAAAACTGAGGATTTTTTTCACAGGATTTTTTAAAACATTCCTCCATTCATGGGGTATTACAGAAAACCTGAGGATTTTTTTTCACAGGATTTTTTTAAACATTCCTCAATTCATGGGATATTACAGAAAACCTGAGGATTTTTTTCACAGTAAATAAAAACCGTAGAATTTTTTTTTTCAACTCCCACCAAAAACTTTCAGTGACATTGCAGTTGTTGCCCAGGCAAATTGAGATTACAGGAAACCAAAAGCCAACCTCTGTTAGATCAGAATATAATCCCAGAATGGTGTAATGGTTTGATTTGGGAAAGATCCTCTCATTCCAAGGAGGGAACAGGAGATGGAATTGGGAGGTGATGCCCTGAATTTCAATATTTTCCCATTCCTGTGCTCTTGCAAAAACCTTTAAAACAGAAAACCCCTGAGAAAGCTCTGAGGATTTGGGATCCCCATCCCCAAATTCAGCCCCAGCCAATATCCAAAGGTTCCACCTGGAGGTTTTAATCGGATTTTCCTGACGCAATGAATGAGAAATCTGCCTCAAAAAACACCCCAAAAAAGCTGCAGCTCTCCAAAAGCAGAAAACCAAGATGGTTTTGTGGGATTCCACTTGAACATTTCGCAGCCCCAAGATTCAGTGGCCACCTTTAATCCCCTCGCTCTCCAGGTGTCCAGCTGCTGGAGGAGATACCGGTTAGGGGATAAAAGCAGCAATTTTTGAGAGCAATTGACTAAAATTTGTTCAGAGGACAGGTCACCAAAACCTATTTTTGAACAGGAGCGTGCCCCTCAACCTGATCCGTGAATCTCCTTCGCCGCAGCCCCCGGAGTGAAAAGGAGACGGTGAAATTCAAATTGTGAATAAGACGAGCATTATCTGAGCTCTCCATACTCCATCCCTTATCTCCATCAGCTGGATTATTTATAGCACTTGAAAGCTCCTGCCTTGAGTGACACTCGCAGCTCCGCGGGGAAGGAACAATCACTTAGCGCTTTAATTACGTGCATTAACAGCAGCTCGTGCCTCCCCAAACTGCCTGGCTCCATTTTCCCTGCCCCCCATTTGCATCTCTCTCTCGTCAATGCTGGGATAATTAAAACCCTAACGATAGGATCTGCACTCAGACAATGGCCCAGTGACCGAGAAACGGCGGGTTCCAGGGTGCCTTTGCCGTGCCTTTGGAACACCCACGGCCTGCAGCACAGCTCGGCACCTGGCAGCCTGGAAATTCAATTTCAAACTCGTTCAACTCCAGGATCTTTCAAGGATGTCACCCCAGACTCGGTGTGTTTCCACAACGGGACGCAGAGAATTTGTCTGGCAGGTTTAGGTGAGGATGGGAAGCTGATTTTGTGCCATTTTATCTTTATTTTCCATCCTCAAAGAGCAGCTTCCTGTCCATTCCAATGTTTCTGCCAATATTCCCCCCAGGAGTGCAATAAAAGAGGGGGGAAAAGCCTCAAGCTACACACGGGAGGTTCAGGTTGGATATTGGGAATAATTCCTGCTTGGAAAGGGTTTTCCAGCCCTGGGCAGTGGTGGAGTCCCCATCCCTGGAGGGATTGAAAATCCATGGAGGAGTCTCCATCCCTGGAAGGATTTAAATCCATGGGGATTTGGGGTCCCCATCCATGGAGGGCTTTAAATCCATGGGGATTTGGGGGGCTCATGGATCCATGGTAGAGCCCCTATCCCTAGAGGAATTTAAACCCATGGGGATTTGGGGGGACGTGGACCCTTGGTGGAGTCTTCATTCCTGCAGGGATTGAAAATCCATGGGGATTTGGAGTCCCCATCCATGGAGGGATTTAAATCCATGGATCCACGGTGGAGTTCCCATCCCTGTAGGCATTTTAATCCATGGGGATCTGGGGGAGACACAGATCCATGGTGGAGTCTCCATCCCTGGAATGATTTAAATCCATGTGGATTTGGGGTCCCCATCCATGGAAGGATTTAAATCCATGAGGATTTGGAGGCTCATGGATCTGTGGTGGAGTCCCCATCCCTGGAGGGATTTAAATCCATGGGAATCTGGGGTCCCCATCCCTGGAGGGATTTAAATCCATGGGAATTTGGGGTCCCCATCCCTGGAGGGATTTAAACCCATGTGGATTTGGGGGGGCTCATGGATCCATGGTGTATTCCCCATCCCTGGAATTATTTAAATCCATGGGGGCTTGGGGAGCTCATGGATCCGTGGTGAAGTCCCAATCCATGGAGGGATTTAAATCCATGGGGATTTGGGGTCTCATGGATCCATGGTGGAGTCTCCATCCCTGGAGGGATTTAAATCCATGGGGATTTGGGGGGATGTGGATCCATGGTGGATTCCCCATCCCTGGAATTATTTAAATCCATGGGGGTTTGGGGAGCTCATGGATCCGTGGTGAAGTCCCAATCCATGGAGGGATTTAAATCCATGGATCCATGGTGGAGTCCCCATCCCTGGAGGGATTTAAATCCATGGGGATTTGAGGGGACATGGATCCATGGTGGAGTCCCCATCCCCACAGGGATATAAATCCATGGGGATTTGGAGTCCCCATCCCTGGTGGGATTTAAATCCACGTGGATTTGAGGGTTCATGCATTTGTGGAGGACTCTCCATCCCTGGTTGGATTTAAATCCATGGATGTGTGGTGGCCTTGGCAGTGCTGGGAATGGCTGGATTCAATGAATCTCCAGGGGCTTTTCCAACCTGAACAATCCCTCGCTTCCCATGGATGTGACTGAGGGGAGAAACTCCTGAAGATCCAAAAATTTCCATCTTCTCTAAAATATCCCATGACCAAGGGAGGGAGGACAACATTCCATGGAATTTCTGCAGCTTTCCTCACCATCCACAGCCACACAACAAAACCCTCTCAGCTCCTGGCCCGTTCAAGCTGCCAAAATTTCCCGTTGTGGAAACCACCAAGCCAAGGAAAAGGTGGAAGAGGCTCAGTTCTCTGAACCTAAAACACCTCAGATTGTTCTGGAATTTCCCAGATTTTGAGTGTCAGGTAAGAAAAGCTGTTTGAAGCTTTCCTCAGCAGCCTCAAAATCCTCAAATTCACAGGATAAAGGGAGTTTTTCCAAGTGAATCCTCCCCAAGGTGAATCCTCACCAGCTCCAGCTCCAGCAGGAACATTTTCCACCACCAGAAAATTCCTGGTTTTCCATATAAACCCAGGAATCTCCCCACAGACAGGATATATTTATAGACTTATCATGCATTTTCAAACTTTTCTATAAACTGTTTTCCATATTTCAGCAACTGTTTTACATGGCTAATTTCGAGTTTTGTTTTTTTAAAGCACGTGTGTTTCTGGGGTTTTAATTCCTTTTTCTTATTAGTTTTAATTTGTGGTTTCTCATTTTTACAGATGGTTGGTAATTGCTATATCAGTAGTAGGTGTTTTTATTGGGTGTTATCTAATTAAGCAGGTGGTTTACTTATTACAAAGGCACTTTATTAGTTTATGTTATTTTTAAAGAAAACTGTATCTTAAAAATCGTTTCAACGCTACACATATAGTATTTAATATTTGAATGTTATTTCTAATATTTAATTATTATTGCTAATAAAGCAAATACCATGATATGTATTTATAATACAGCCCAATGTATTTATTAAGTTATTTATTTTTACTATAATTATACCAAATTTAATTTAATTTAATTTAATTTAATTTAATTTATAGTAACTTTTAATTTAAAATTTAGTATTTATAACCAGGAGAGACAGGGAATGTTTGGGAAGGTCCTGGATGGGGATCAGGCTGACCTTGGAGTGGGGGTTTGGTCCAGACAGACAAACCCAGACACACAAACCCAGACAGGTCTGTCCAGATTGTGCTCATTGCCCCGAGCAGCCCCATCTGCAGGTGCTCCATCCATCCCAGAATAACCCAGAATTCCTTCATCAATCTGCTCTGAAGTTCCACCTTTGCTTTTCCCCAGCTCCCAGGTTTTCCCCTTTTCTTTATTAAGGAAATAAAGCGGTTTTTATTGTCTCAAACTCCTGATTTCTGCAGTGATCCTTCAAAAGTCTCCTCTCCCCCCCAAAAAAGAAAACAAAGAGCAAACCCAGCAACTCCATCCTGGTTTTGATAACCCAACCCTAAATCTTTTAGTCCAAAAACCAAAACTTAATTACATCTTTAAAATGTCTCACAAAAATTTAAAGAACCTTGTTTTTGCAAAGTGAAAACTCAATCATCGTTACAAAACAAAAAAAATCTGTCCCTTCATTGTACAAAAACCCATCAGAGTATGAAAAAAAATGTCCTATCAATAAAAAACAAAAATAAAAATAAATTTTCATAGAAGTCACTACACCTTTAAAATCTCTCACAAAATTAAAAGAACCTTGTTGTTTTTGCAAAGTGAAAACTCAGTCATAGTTACAAAATCAAAAAAATAATATAGTGATCATCCCTCCCTCTGTTGTACAAAAACCCATCAGAGTCTGAAAAAAGTCCTATCACAATAAAAAAAAGAAATAAAAATGAATTTTTAATAGCAGTCACCAAAGCACTCACCACCCTAAAACTAACCTAAAAAACAAACAATCCTGTCTAGGTAGACCTAAAAAAAATTAAAATAAATAGTCTCAAAAAATTAGAAAAAAAAATTACAAAAAACAAACATCAAACAACAAATAGTCCCTAAAATTCTCCAGTGATTATTATCCACAAAAAACCTTCCAATTCATGAACATTACTCCATAACCTCACAAAAATCAACACTGAAGCAATAAAACCACTTTGACTTTGATCAGGAGGATCAAAACAACTTCGTGCTTTTCCCCTCACCTCATCCTCAAATGCTCACAGCAAAACCGAGTTTTATCAAAGATAAAAGGTCTAAACTATATTTTGAATTGTGTGTTGCCTATTTTCCAACTGTAACTATACAGCA
>JAOTBB010001533.1:110695507-110720632 GCA_025629985.1 Chamaetylas fuelleborni | reverse complement strand
ATGGGAACCATGGACCTTCAATCCCATCCCATTCCAATCCCACCATCCCGGGGTGATCCAAACCCACCCTTGGGCACCGCCAGGGATCCAGGGATTCTCGGGGAATTCAAGCCCAGCCAGGAATTCCTTCCCAAGCTCCCCTTTCCTATTTGAAGCCATTCCATGGCTCCTGTCCCTCAATCCCCTTTCCCAAATCCCAGCTCTCCTGGAGCCCCTGAGGCTTGGGAAAGGGCTCCAAGGATTCCCTGGATCCTTCTCCATGTGAACATTCCCAGCTCTCCCAGCCTGGGAGATGAATTTTACCTCTTGAAGCACCAACAAACCTTGGAATATTTCCCCTCTTTCTTGGAATACAGAATTATTTGCTATTTGTACCACGGCACTGCTGAGGATCCCCCCCCATCATCCGAGGAATAATCAGGAATCAAGACAAGAGAACAGCACGAGATGAGAGAGGGGCAATTTTAATAATAGGCTGACCACAGACGTTCATTATGCAAATCAGGCAGCTGCTAAGTCATGCAAATGAAGATCCACAGAAGCCTTAAAAGATTTGTGCAGACAGATTTTGTGAAGTCAGTGATTACAGAGCTGTCTGAAATAGGCAGAAATAAAGGTGAGGAAATTAATTTTAATCACCGGCAAATCTTTTGAGTGAATTTGCTGCATTACACAGACCTCCAGATCAGAGCCTGCCTCTTAAATAAACTCATTTTTTTTAGATCTAAAAGGCAGCTACTCCTCCAGCAGACACGGGGTCTCGAACACTTTCTCCCTCAGAGAAAAACCAGCGCAGCTCTGGCACGGAACAGCTCTGTTAACAGAGCCTCTCCATTAAACTCTGCTCTCCCGACAAAAGCTGAGAGAGCTGAAGATCAAAGACTCAATTATTTACAGCCAGAGCTGGGGCAGCTTCCAAAATCCCCAGGCAGGATGGGGATGGCTGGGAGCCAGGCAGAGAGAACTCCGACTCTGGCTGAGCAAATATCACACGTTTAAACCTCTGCTTTGCTTTACTCCTTTTGGAGAAGCAGAGAACAGAAAAAGGGGAAAAAAAAAAAAAGAGCAGAGAGAGGTGCAGAAAGCAGCAGAGGAGGTTTAAAAGTGAAGAGAAGAAATCACTGGAAAATGTTGAGGAAAGAAGGATTGAAACCAACTCATCCACCCCAAAAAATTGCCTGTGGGACATTCCAGCACTGCTCCATCCCTGGAAGTATCCCAGTGGAATGTCCTGCCCAAACCACTCCATCATTTTGTGATTCCTGAAGGCAAAGATGGAATAAATTCTGTGAATGTTCATAGTAGTGTTGTTGGTAATGGATTGGATTCTAATTCCCATTAAATTGGTGCTCCAAACCCAAACCCAGCATGGTGAGTGATCCCAGCTGGGCAGGGGAAGACCCTGCTGGTCACCAGCTCCAGAAAAACCCCAGACAAAACCAAACCTGCAAACATTTGCAAACTTAGAATCACAGAATTATTTCAGTTTGGAAGGACCTCCAGGAGCAGAGAGTTCAACACTGCCCAGGCCACCACTGATCTGTGTCCCCAGGTGCCACATCCAGGGGGATTTTTAATCTTTAATTTGGAATTGTTCCCAATATCCAACCTGAACCTCTACCGGTGCAGCTTGAGGTTGTTCCCTCTCATCCTGTCCCTGTTCCCTGGGAGAAATCCGAATCCCACCTGGCTGTCCCCTCCTGTCAGGGAATTCCAGAGATGAAAATTTCCCCTTTTCTCCAGGCTGAGCCTCTTTCCCTGCACCTTCAGCCACTTCTGGTGCTCCCAACCCTTCCCTGGACGTGCTTCAGCCCCTCCCTGTCCTTCTTGGAGGACAGAAGTGTCCTTAGAAAAGACCCTCAGAGTCCTGAGGAAAGACTGGAATGTTTGGAGGGTTGGGTGAGAAAAATCAAGAGTTTAAATCAGTGACCAAAGGAACCCTGGGCCAGGAAAGTTCCTGGTCTTAACTTGGGGAAGAGCAAAGATTTAGGAACATCCAGCACTTCAAACAGATTTAACAAATCATAAATGAACCCCTTCTGGTGCCCTTGAGCAGCAGCAGCAGCACAGGGCTGGGTGTCACACAGTGACACTGCTCAGTGACATCCACAATTGTAGAATTAAGTCCAAAATCGACCCCACAGATTTCTGAGAAGGAAACTATCCCTATAACCCATGACTATCTCATGTACCACATCCTCACCCATTACTTAAATTATCTCCTTGATCTTTAACAACTCTGCTTTATCACAGGGAGGTCTGTGAAACACAGCCAGCAAGAATTCATTCAGCATGCACAGTTCCCTGGGAATTAACCCAAAACCAGGAATATTCTGACAAAGCAGCTGGCATCTTACTCAGCTGACGTGTTTCAAAACTGCAGGTTTGATGATTGCCCAGAGCAGGCATTTCTGAAAGCTCAAATGCCAATTATTGGACTTTATGTTGCTCCCTTTTTATTACAACATTTTTATTACAAGGTTTCACTGCTTTCTTTATCACCAGCACCAGGACTACGACAGAGAGTTTGGTTTCTTAGCAGCATCAGCTTCTCAAGGTTCAAGCTTTCAAACCCTGAAAAAAGTTACTAAAAATACACCCATTTATTGACTGAAACACCATTTTACAATTTTGATAAGGTAACAGTATCTATGCCTGCTAAAAGATAAGGGAGAACAACTTTTTTTTTTTCCATTAGATGCCACCAACAGATAACTCCGCTCCCTCCTGCTGTGTCACTTGCTTCAAAATCCACAAGGGGAATCCTAGCTGAGGTAAAAACCCTAAAAAAACACCTCTTTTCTAATCTTTCTCAGTGTTTTTACCACAACCACAACCAGTGGTTCTGCCACCCAAACACCTGCTGAAAAAAAAAGGCACAGCACAAGTGGCTCAGTTAAAATACAGTTCAGGTCTAATCCATTCTGAAGTAAAAAACCCTACAACACACACATTTCCTTCCCTTTCTCTCAATATTTTTATCACATTTTAACCCACAAAGCACACACATTTTCTCCTATTTCTGAATATTTTTACCAAAACCCCAAGGAATGGCTCTGACAGCCGAAATCCCTCCCAAGAACGCACAGCAGGAGCAGAAGTGGCTCAGTTCAAAGATATTTCAGGCCAAATCATTCTGAGGTAAAAACCCTAAAATACACCCATTTTCTCCTCTTTCTCAGTATTTTCACCCCAAGGAATGGCTCTGCCAAACCCAAAATCCCTCCCAAGAAGAAAAGGCACAGCATGAGTAGAAGTGGCTCAGCTAAGAGACACTTCAGGCCCGATCATTTCTGAGGTAAAAACCCTAGAACACACATTTCCTTTTATACCACATTTTAACCCAGAAAACACATCCATTTTCTTCTCTTTCTCAGTTTTTACCACATTTTAACCACAAAAAAATGGCTCCACCACCTCAAAACCCTCCAAAAAATGGCACAGCACTAGCACAAGTGACTCTGTTCAGACACACGTCAGGCCAAATCATTCTGAGGTAAAAACCCTAAACCACAAACATTTCCTTCTCTTCATCAATATTTTTATCACATTTTAACCCACAAAACATCCACATTTTTTTCTCTTTCACAATATTTTTGCCACAACCAGAAGGAATGGCTCTGCCACCCAAAAATTCTCTGGAAAAATGGCACAGCACAAGTGCAAATGGCTCAGTTAAGAGATGTTTCAGACCTGATCATTTCTGAGGTAAAAACCCCAAACCACAACCATTTCCTTCTCCTCCTCCATGTTTTTACCACATTTAAACCCATAAAACACACCTGTTTTCTCCTCTTTCTGTGTTTTCACCACATTTTATCCCCAAGGACTGGCTCTGCCAAACCCAAAAACCCTCTGAAAAAATGGCACAGCACAAGCACAAGTGGCTCAGTTCAGACACATTTCAGGTAAAAACCCTAAAACACGTAAGTTTTCTTTTCTTTCTCAGCATTTTTACCACATTTTAATCCCAAGGAATGGCTCTGCCACCCAAAATCCCTCCCAAGAAGAAAAGGCACAGCATGACCAGAGAAGTGGCTCAGTTAAGAGATGCTTCAGGCCTAATCATAGAACACACAATTCCTTTTATACCACATTTTAACCCAGAAAACACATCCATTTTCTTCTCTTTCTCAGTATTTTTACCACATTTTAACCACAAAAAATGGCTCTACCACCTCAAAACCCTCCAAAAAATGGCACAGCACTAGCACAAGTGACTCTGTTCAGACACACTTCAGGCCAAATCATTCTGAGGTAAAAACCCTAAACCACACCCATTTCCTTCTCTTCATCAATATTTTTATCATATTTTAACCCACAAAACATGCACATTTTCTCCTCTTTTTCAATATTTTTACCACATTTTAACCCCAAGGAATGGCTCTGCCAAACCCAAAATCCCTCCCAAGAAGAAAAGGCACAGCACATGGCTCAGTTAAAAGATATTTCAGGCCTAATCATTCTGAGGTAAAAACCCTAAAACACGTAAATTTTCTTCTCTTTCTCAGTATTTTTACCACATTTCAACCCCAAGGAATGGCTCTGCCAAACCCAAAAACCATCTGAAAAAATGGCACAGCACAAGCTCAAGTGGCTCAGTTCAGACACACTTCAGGCCAAATCCATTCTGAGGTAAAAACCCTAAACCACACACGTTTCCTTATTTTTCTCAATATTTTTACCACATTTTAACCCACAAAACATACCCATTTTCTTCTCTTTCTTAGTATTTTGACCATATTTTAACCCCAAGGAATAGCTCTGGCCCCCAAAATCCCTCCCAAGAGGAAAAGGCACAGCACAAGCTCAAGTGGCTCAGTTAAAAGATGCATCAGGCCTAATAATTTCTGAGGTAAAAACCCTAAATCACACTCATTTTCTCCTCTTTCTCAGTATTTTTATTACATTTAAACCCATAAAACACACGTTTTCTTCTCTTTCTCAGTATTTTGACCACATTTTAACCCCAAGAAATGGCTCTGCCACCCAAAAACCCTCTGAAAAAATGGCACAGCACAAGTGGCTCAATTAAGAGAGACTTCAAGCCTAATCCATTCTGAGGTAAAAACCCTAAAACACACTCGTTTTCTTCTCCTTCTCAATATTTATCACATTTTAACCCATAAAACATACCCATTTTCTTCTCTTTCTCAGTATTTTGACCATATTTTAACCCCAAGGAATGGCTCTGCCACCCAAAAACCTTCTGAAAAGATGGCACAGAACAAGTGGCTGAGTTAAGAGAGACTTCAAGCCTAATCCATTCTGAGGTAAAATCCCTAAAACACCCCATTTTCTTCTCTTTCTCAATATTTATCACATTTTAACCCATGAAACATACACATTTTTTCCTCTTTCTCAGCATTTTTACCACATTTTAACCCCAAGGAATGGCTCTGCCACCCAAAATCCCTCCCAAGAGGAAAAGGCACAGCAATGGCTGAGTTAGAAGATATTTCAGGCCTAATAATTCTGAGGTGAAAACCCTAAAACACATAAATTTTCTTCTCTTTCTCAGTATTTTGACCATATTTTAACCCCAAGATTTTGGCTTTGCCCCCCAAAAACCCTCTGAAAAAAAGGCAAAACACGAGCAGAACTGGCTCCACTCAGACACACTTCAGGCCTAATCCATTCTGAGGTAAAAACCCTAATCCACATCCATTTTCTACTCTTTCTCAGTATTTTAAACATATTTTAACCCCAAGGAATGGCTTTGCCAAACCAAAAACCCTCCAAAAAAAGGCCCAGCACGAGCAGAAGTGGCTCAGTTCAGAGACCCTTCAGCCTACCCCAAGCAGGATTGTTTGCATGCACTAATTAACTCCTGGCTGTTAATGAGGAGCAGCAATGGTGGCTGCAGCAGAGGGAAGAGTGCTTTTGGTTTATTTTTATTTATCTCACAGCTTCCATCAAGGAGCTCTGGGCAAGGTTTGGAGGGATCCTGCCACTCCTGATGAGCGGGCCCAGAGCCACACTGGGCTGATTAATGCATAATTATCCCAAAAGCCACAATCACTGCCTGCTCTCACAGACATCCAAGCAGCTCCTGAAAGCTCTGTCTTAGCTCAGGAAGCAAAACAAAAAATAAAATAAAAAAAAAAGGACATGGAACATGAAAACCCTGACAAGACCTTCTCACACTGCTGGGTTTTTCGAGCCTGTGGTGTTTTCTGAGCTCCCATCCATCAAGTTCATGGTAACAGCAATTCAGAGAACTTTTTTTTCTTTTTTTTCCCCCAGCAACAAATTATTAGCCAGCTGTAACTGCAAACACCAGGATGAATTAACAGATGCTGGAGTGAAATATTTCCAACAAGGAAAATGAGTGGCTGGAACAGGAGCGGAGTTGCAACCTCTTTTTTTTTCTTTTTTTTTTTTTTTTTACCCACCTCCATAAAAAATAAATGTTTAGAGAGGGAAAAAAAAAAAAAACCCAAACAAGACTAATTGAGGCAAGGCAGTGCTTATCTCCTCCTCCCTTATGTGAGCTCTCTGCTTTTCCCAGTGAGCAGAGCCAAATTACAGTCTGGAAATTATGGCTTCAGGTTTTTCCCAGCAGAGAAGCAGCAACACGAGGTCCCAGATTCCTCACACTGAAATTTAGGGAGACCTGAGTCTGGAATTTGACGCCCTGATGTCTTTAGTGGTTGTGGTGTTTTCAGGATCAGACAGTTCTCACTGGATGTTTTTCCCCAGATTGTGTTTGGTCACTCTCAGCCCAGCCACGGCCTGCCCAAGGTAATTATTCCTCTGGATTTAATTCCCATTTCACCAGATAACCCCAGTTCTTGTTGTGTCAAAGAAAAATCTATGTTTATCCTTCTTTTCTCTTCTCTTCTCTGTGCCACTCAGGACCTCATAAATCTCTATTATATCGCTCTCAGATATCTCTTCCCTGCTTCCACAGCATCACTTTCCTCCTCCCTGATTTCTGAAGGGAAGAAATGAGCAAGGTTCAAGCTGTGAACGAGGTGAATGGCAACACCATTTCCCAGTTTTCTCTCTATTCCCATCACTGTAATTCCTCACACTGAGCTGGTTTTTTAACTAATACCAAGCACCAGGGCTGTGCTTCTCACAGTTACCAAGTAAAACTTTAAAATCTTATTCCTGAGTGGCATCAGCCAACCTGGAGATTGTTGTTCTGTGGTAAAAACAGGAAAAAAAATCTCATTTATAAACAATGCTTTGTATCTAAACTGTTTTTGAGGTCAAAACAACCTGCTCCAGCACAGGGACACACTAATGATCTCCCTCCACTGTGTTAATTGATCATTTAATCCATCTCTTAGTATCTTTCCATAATGCCAGCATGCAAAACCTCCACTCTTACTCCCACAATCCAGTGAAGGGTTTTTAGAAATCCAGGCAAAGTTACAGAGATTTGTCAAATGCTCCAGAGAAAGCTACAACCCAAATGTGTTGTTGAAAGCATTTCTTGTAGCCAGAGGGCAGGAATTCATCTGCCACACGATGGGAACAAGCTCTGTGGAAACAAGAACCTCTCTGTACTCAATCTACGTGAACAGGGAGGTGCTTTGGGGTTTCAGCAGCTAAAGAAAATAAAATCTTGTCCTGATAAATACAACCGAGGCCCGACACATCAGCAAAACACATTTGGCAATGTGTCTGGAAGAGGGAAATACACAAAGCTCTTGTAAAATGTCCCATATTCAATTTATCAGGTGAGGAGGGCTCACACTTTGTTACACCATGAGCCAGAGAGTTTCACTCTCAGATTAATGTGTGAATGTCAGTTAAAAAAGGCAACAATTCATCTTAGATATGGGAAATGCAGCACGCCACTGATCATCCCAGCTTGGGTTTCCTGCAGCCAGGACAAAGAGATCGTGGATGAAACCAAGAGATGGTTTCAACCAGACATCCCAAAGCTGCTGTCCTTGCTCCCAGGATGCTCCCACAGATTTCCTATCTCCTTTAATTCCCACCAACAGCACTTGGCAATGACACCCAAAGAAAAGAAGCCACAAAAGCCATCCTGGAAGATGTGACAAAGCTACAAAAAACGGAAGGAATGGTTCAGAGGACAGAAGTTTGAGAGCTCTGTGAAGATCTACAGGCGAGGGTGAGGTTTCCTGTGCCAACCTGGGGCTCCTCCCCAATCCAGAATCACAGAATTGGGAATTTATTAAGCTTGGAAAAGCCCTTCAAGCCCAACCAGCATTGCCAAGCCCAGCACCCACCCCTGTCCCAAGCACTGCTAAACTGATTTCTTTGTAAAAATAATTTTACAAACCAGCCCTGCCAGGCTCAACTGGGAAAAATCCCAATTGTGAGGGATAATAACCCCAAGCAGGATGATTTTCCAAAGCAGTTTTTGGCTCGTGGTGCAGAAGGAAAGCTCGGAACAAAGCGATGCTCAGCACAAAGAGAGGAAATTTGAGATGCTCAGAGCCCTGGTGTTTCAGAAAGAACCAAATGCCTTTGTCAGGAACAATTTGGGGATTTCACACAATCACACCATCACAGAGAGGTTTGGGTTGGAAAAGACCTTAAAGATCAGCTTGCCCCTAACCTAAAGGGACACCTTGCACTACCCCAGGTTGCTCCAAACCCCGTCCAACCTGGCCTGGAACACTTTTAGGGATGGGGCAGCCACAGCTTCTCTGGGAAAACGGTGCCAGGGCCTCCCCACTGTCAGGGAAGAGCAATCCAAGGAGAGATTTCTGTGCAGTAATCCAGGATAAACACCCATGAGTGTCTCTTTGCTTTAAGAACCTCCTTTCAGGGGGTGAAAAGCAGGATTGGGCAGCATTTAGTCAATATTTCATTTTGACCCCCTTTCTCTCAGCTTTGCCAGCTCTTCACCACAGTGACCCCTGAAACAAAGCTTGGTGGAAAAATTCCATGAGAAGATGGCCCAAGATTTGTCCTTGATTTTTCTCATCTTTGCTGTGCAATTACTTCAGGAAAAACTTGAAAGAAAAAAAACCATTCCGCCGCCTGTTGCCAAATCAATACAATCAACCATTAGGTCATAACTATAAAGACAAGTTTCTCAGGGAATAGTCAATACTGAGTTGCAGGCGTGGGCTAACAAAGGATGCAGGAAGAAAAAAAAGCAAAAAAAAAATCCTTACATCTAAAATTACGGAAGAAACGACACGACAGCCTCTTTTATTAAATCCGCCCTGAAATTCGAAGTTTTTTTCCTTGCTAGGTGAGACTGACACGGACTTTCAAAAAACCCAACTCCAATTTCAGCACTGATATCGACTCACTGCAGCCTAAGGAAAGTTGCATATTCTTAGGAACAACTATTCTCAGCTGCTCCTGAGGCAAAACACCACAAACTCAATGCCCTAAAAGTGCTGCAAGTGTCCAGCCCAGCCCTTTTGCTTTTTAGTTTCTTTCTCCACCTCTTAAATGAGATTGAGCTCGTCCCCATCTGACTCGGTGAGAGAAAGCATTTAGCTCGAGGAAGGAAAACAGCTTGATTGCTGCTTTGAGGAAACGAAGAAATTGTATCCATAAAATTATAAAGAGAGCTAATAAAAAGCAGCCATCAGCCAGAACTGCCAGTGGAGAGCTGTGCTTCAGCTCATCTTGATCCCGTGCCAAAGCAAGTCCCTCACCTACAAAGCTGCGACGGGATCGCTCTCAAAAAAAGTGAAAAATGTGAAAAATCGTTGTTTTCCCCCCAAAAAACACTCCTGGGTTTGCTGCTGCAGCTCCAGGAACTTGTGGTGCCTCTGCCCCAGCTCCTGCTGTAGCTCCAAGGTGCCCACAGCTCCTCCTCCACGGCATGGGGTTGGAATGAGAAGAGCTTTAATGCCCTGGCCAAGCCAATTTGATGATTTTACTCAACTTTTAATGGTGGTTGAGTCACTGTTTGGAAAATGATTTCAGCTTTTAGCTGCTGCAGCCGCTCAGAACTGCATCATCCTCGGGCACAGCCATCCCTCACAGCTCCAGGGATGATGTGTTGGCCCAGGGATGGGCTGAGGTGAAATATTTCCTAAATATTTCCTGGCTAAAACCCCCTCAAATGGCACAACCTGGATTTCAATCACAATTACACAGAGAGGACACAGCCAAAGGTGAGTGACCACCTGTGTCTTCCCAGAGCTGGGGAAAAGCAAAGATTGGGGGTGTTGGCCTCTCCTCCCACGGAACAAGTGGCAGGACAACAGCTTCAAGTTGTAGTTTAGATGGGATATTAGGAATAATTTCATCCCCAGAAGGGTTGGAATAAGCTGCCCACGGAGTCACCATGCCTGGAAGTGCTCAAAAACATGGATGTGGCAACTGGGGATGTGTTTTAGTGCTGCTGGTTGATGGCTGGACTTAATGACCTTAAAGGTCTTTTCTAAACTTAATTATTGGAACCAAATTAATGGAAAACCAAACACTGGAAGGCACAGGAGTATTTTCCATCAAGCAAGGACTGGTATGAGCTCAAGGAGCCAGAGATGGGAGGTGGAAACTCCTCCTGTGTGGTTTTTGGGTGGGATCCTCTCACCTCCCCTGGCAGTCAGAGCACTGGATCCCTGCCTGCTGATTTCACCTCCTGTAGGGAGCTGAGCTGAGCTCTGAACCCACCAGCTGAACCCACATCTCACCCCAGAGCTGCCAGAGAAAAAAAAAAGGGGAGGCTTTTCTTAACCCAAGCAACAAATTCCTGCTAATATCTGAATTTTCAGACCATGTCTCTGGAGACAAAGCAGGCAAAGGTCGTGCACAGAGAGTTAAAGAACGAGGTTACTGCACAACCCAAGGCCCAGACAGAGGGTGAGCAAATCCAGGCTGCACAAACACCCCCCAAGCTGTGCATTCCCAGCTTTGGAGCATCCAACTCCCCAAACTTCTGGGAAGTGCAGATTCCCGGGGCACCTCCTGTTCTGCTCCCCAAAGCCACAGCCAAACCCCTGCTCCAAACCCCCTGCAAAAGTATGAAAATTAAACCTGTTTGGTTTTTTTTTTCCTCTCCCCTTTCCACGCTGATTGCACCCACCATGTCACCAGAAAATGAGTTTTCTTTCAAATTAATTTAGCGGCGCTGAAAGGCGGGCGGGCTCCGGGTTTACAGCGGCAATGAGGCGAGCAGAGCACAGCTGAGGGAACCATAAACCACATCTCCCTATTTCACCAGCTCATTTCCATCCGGGCTGCAAAGCAATCTCTGCTGAGAGAGGGAGGGAAAAGAAAAGGGGAGTGTGGGTCCCCTGTCAGCGCTGCAGGGCATGGGATGATCGCTCTGGATCATCTGCAGCTCGGGGAAATGGGTAATGTTTGAGTTGGTGGAGTTGGTGGCTGCTTGGGAAATCAGAGTACAGCAGAGATCGCTCCTGTGAGCTGCAGGATGGGTGTAAATGATGAGGGGATTAAGCCAAGGATGGTGTAAACGACGAGGGAATTAACCCAAAAACCTTCTGGTGCACAGCATCCCTGTTCTCTGTGCAACATTACCTCTGGATCACCGGCAAAATTGGAATTAAGGTTCAAATTCACACAGGTTCAGGTTCAAATTCACACAGGTGGCCAAGCCCTTGAAAAAAAAAAAAAAGCAAAAAAGCTCCATCTCCAGCCACCAACCCCAGCTGGCCACTCAGATCCCATCCCATCATTAACATTTTAGTGCAGGTCACCGGAGAACTTGTTGTGCTTTGCCAAATTACACAGAGCAGCAAGAACGAGCAAAGTATTCCCTCTGGCAGGTGTTCAGCAGTAATTTGCTGGAAACATACAGGAAAAAAGCAGGGAAATTCATTATTTAGCTCTGACAATGTCATGACCGCTAAGGCTGACGCTGTTTCCACCAGCACGGGATAAAACGTGGACTTACAAATATTTCTAATTTTGGGGTGGCTTCAATTCCTGAGAAAACACCTCAGAGGTTCCAGCATCCACTTTGGAAAACCCAAAATCACACAATATCACAAAAGGGTGGGTTTGGCTTCCTTAAAATGGAATATTTCACTTGCAGGAGGAACAGCAGTAGGGCAGATAACGGGATAAGCAATCCCATTCCATGGCTGAGGGAGGAAAGAAGATGGAAAGGTCCCCACCACGAGATTGGGATCTGATGAAATGACTTTTTGCTTAGAGAGCTTCCAAATAACATCAACTCCAGCAGTTAAAAGTTGGAAAATGCAGCAGGAAATGTGCAGCACCGGGAGGGCAACAAAGGCCAGGCAGCTTTGGGATAAAATTCCTTAAATTCTGCAAGAGTTATGAAAGCATTTAGGGATAAACACTCGGTGATAAACGGGTTTTAATGGAAAATATAAAATGGTTTGGGTGGGAATGGACCTTAAAGCTCATCCCATCCCAACCTCAACACTTTCCACTACCCCAACCTGGTCTTGGACACTTCCAGGGATGAGGAATCACAACCTGTCTGGGACATCTGTGCCAGCCACACCACATCCAAAGCTGGAAACAAAGCAAATCTGCCTGCTCTTCCAGAATGATTAGGAGCTGGGCTCCAAATCTCTGGGAACAAAAGGAAATTTAGGCAGATTTTCTGCTGTAAACGATCTGGCACTAAAAGAACAGCCACTTATCTCCTGCCTGGATGTCCAGAGGGATTTGACAGACAAGCTCTGATGGATCCAGGCACGGCAATTTCCAATGCTGCTGCCTCCTGCTATTCCCTTCCTCTGCCAGCAGCCAGGCACAGGAGGGGACACGAGGCTGGTGAGTCTCCACATCCCAAAATTGCCGCTGGAATCAGAGCTGGAATTGGAGCTGAACCCGGCAATTTGGAGCTTCAAGAGCCTCCCTGTCACTGCACCCACTCATTATGGCAGGGCGAGGGGTGGGAGCTGACTGTCAAATTTTTAATTTCCCACCTCCCTCAGGCAGAGAAGGAGCTTCTGAAATGGCTCTCCTCTCCAAAATTCCATGAATTTGTCCCGGGGTGAACTGTGGCAGCTCTGGAAGGGGTCACCTGGAGCAGAGGGTCAAGGTAGATAAAAGGAGAACAGCAATCTCTTGGATGGCCCCAGTGTGAATCACTGCAGAGTGAGTCAAAGCCTGGCTTGCAATGCTGGAGTCACAATTAGCACTCGGGCAGCTCAATTAAGAGGCATTAGTGGAAGGAGCTCTGGAATTGCAGGGCAGCTTCTTCCCTGCCTGCAGGAGCCACGAGGTGAAATGGGTTTGCTCTGACCTCTGGCCAGGAGGATTTCTCGCTGTGGAATACAGGCACAGGCTCAACCTGCTCGTTTTTACCCCACAGAACCTCACAGTGTCCTAAAAGCCAAGCAAAAAAAGCTGAATTTTGGTGAAAATACAGCACCAGCAAGCTCAGAGTTCCCTGCAGGAACTTCCCACCCAGAAAAGATCCAAAAGTCTTATTTGGGGAGTTTAGAACAGACCTCAACTTTATAAAGCACCATTTTTTAAAAGCAGGTTTGTTCCCCAATATTGAAAAGCAAATTCAGGGCGTGGCTGAGTTTGATTCACAATCACAGAATTCCAGACTTTTTTGGGTGGGAAGGGACCTTAAATCTCATCCAGTTCCAACCCCAACACTTTCCCCTATCCCAGATTGCTCCAACCTGGCTTTGGACACTTCCAGGGATCCAGGGGCAGCCACATTCTCTGGGAATTCTGTGCCAGGGCCACCCCACCCTCTCAACCAGGAATTCCTTCCCAATATCCCACCTAACCCCACCCTCTGCCTCCAGCCACCAGGATTTCTTGGAGCAACTGATCAGAAGAATCGCTGGAATCTGAAATGAATGTGGGAATTTGGGAATGGCTGGGCTTGGAAGAGGCCTCTGGAGACCAGGTGGCACAGGATCACATCCAGGTGGGATTTGAGGATCTCCAGACTCCACAACCTCTCTGTTCTGTTCATCCTCCAAGCTTTCTTTTTCCTTTTGTACACAACGACCTTCCCACAAACCCCATCACAGGATAATCACACAAAGCACATTTGTCACAGCTCTGATCTGGCCTCTTCAGGACACATTTCCAGCTGGGATTTAAAAAGGAGTCTGGAGCTCCACATCCCAAACCAAGCACTGCAGGAACTGCCAGAGCTCAGGGTTGTTTTTTCTGCCTCAATGGATTAAAAGGTCCTAAACTCTGATTATTTACAACCTGTGTCTTCTCTTTCAGCAGAGCTCAGATTTGTCCTCTTTCTCCAAAAAGGAAAAAAAAAAAAAAAAAAAGAAAATCAATCCGGCTTTTGGGATACCTGAAGGAAACTTCCCTCCCCGCCAGGATAATTGTGGATAACTGCTGCTCCAGGGAGGACACACAGATAATGCTGGAGCACAAAAGGACTCCTGGCACAGGCAATCGATGGAAATCCAAGGAAAAGGTGGAGCTGCTCCACGAGGAACCAAATGCAGCAATGGCTCCTCAGAGTTCGGGGTTCAATATGGAAAATGAGCTTTGGAAGGGACTGATGCCCCAGTTCTGGATGTGTTATGGGAATAATTGTGTCTGCTCTGCACCTGGATGTTGTCTTATGAATATTAGGGGAGACTTGAACTGCAGAGCGTGGGTTATCTCCTATCAGGCAACCCACCACACTCTTAAAACAAAAAAAAAAAATTAAAATTATAAATTATTTCCATGTCTCTTAAGATACTGAAAACATAGAAACCACGACAATCATGGAATGGTTTGGGTGGGAAGGTGATGATCCAAGATGATCCAATTCCAACCACCTGCAGGCACCTTCCATTAGATCAGGCTGCTCCAGCCTGGCCTTGGACACTTCCAGGGATCCAGGGGCAGCCACAGCTTCTCTGAGAATTCTGTCCAAGGGCCACAGGCAGGGATTTCTTCCCAAAATCCCATCTAACCCTGCTGCCTGGCAGTGGGAAGCCATTCCCTGTGTCCTGTCCCTCCATCCTGAGAGCAATGTCGGATTTATCTTTACAAACGAGCTGTAGATCTGCTGGTAGATAAGGTTAGCACTGTGAGATAAAAGAAACAATGGGATGGATTCCACTGATTGATGAATGGGAAAAGAGATTTGCCTTTACAACAAACTGTAGCATTGCTGATAAATGAAATTGGATATCGAAAGATAAAAGAAGCAACGGGGGAAAACTATGAATTGTATAAGAATTAAAAATTAAAAGGGAGGGTTATACATTAAAGGGGAATCTCAGGTGTCAGCTGTTTGGGAAGTCTGTGCCTCTCAAGTACCTCAGCCAGTGGGGAAAGAGAGAGGGAAATTGGGATAAAAAGGGAGGCTGCATCCTCCAAAAATTTGAGAGATTGTCCCATGGCCTCTCCCTTTATTCGAATAAAGCAAAAAGGACTCCCCTGTCTCCTCTTTGGACATAAACCTCTGGTGTTTGTGGATTAATTTTCCTGACAGCAGGAATTTCTTCCCAATATCCCATCTAACCCTGCTGCCTGGCAGTGGGAAGCCATTCCCTGTGTCCTGTCCCTCCATCCCTTGTCCCAAATCCTTCTCCAGCTCTCCTGGAGCTCCCTGCAAGGGGCTCTGAGCTCTCCCTGGAACCTTCCCTTCTCCAGGTGAGCACCCCAGCTCTCCCAGCCCACCTCAGCAGCAGAAGCCAGAGCTGCTGGTGCAGTCCCAGGAGCTGCAGGGATGCAGATTCCCGATTTCCCTGCTTTTCCCCAAGTTCTCCTTGTGCCCTGCTCCCTCATTAGGAGTCAGCTCCCGGCGCCGGTGACTCACGGTGGCAGCTCAATAAAGCCCAACACCCCTCATGACTCACGGGTCAGGTGAGAGGAGCAGCAAATTCTCATTTGCATGTGCATTTTACACCTTCCCGGGCTCTGATTGTCCTCAGCAAAGAGCAAAAGCAGCCGCAATCAACTCAACACTCTGGGACTTGATGGGAGCAGCTCCCGGGGAAATGATGAGTTTCTCAAAAAAAAAAATCCATCCTTGCAGGGATTCTTTGGGCGATTGAAAAATTCTTAATAATTCCAAACCTGCTCTTAAGGAAGGGGAGCTTATCACCAAGCCCACAAGTCTGGCTTGACAGGCACCCAGAAATTCCTAAGTGGTGCTCTCTCAGTGAGAAAAATTAAAACAAAGATTCTCCCCTGGCTCTGCAATTCTTTACTCACTCCTCGCCCAACCTATTTCTCAAGCAAACCCAAGCACCTCGAGCAAAGATTTCTGTCTGAAGGGTCTAAAAAAGCGTTTATTACCCCAAAAGGGAGGTGCTGCAGAAATATTAAAACCCAGGGAATTCATTTCTTTCTTCTGCTCTCAGTGGAGCTGCTGTGAAAAGCCTCGAAGTTTCTCTATTTATCTGCAAAAAAATCACACTTTTGGTCGGTGAGCTCATGCATTTATCTGCAAGAAAACTGGAAACCAGCTTGGAATTTCAGCTGAAATCCAAAATCCAAGAGGGTTTGGGGGTAATTTCTGTATCCAGGCTCGCAGAGCCTGTTCCTGGTGAGGGACAGGATTGACCTCCCCACAACAGGCTGGGACCTGCATGGAATCACATCCTTTTTATCACATTAACCAGCAGCCTCAGAGGGCTGATGGAGATGAAGCATCACTAGAAGAAAATTGAAAATTAGGTCGGGAGGAGGGTGGCAGATTGATGATCCCTCAGCCTGTGACAGCAGAGCAGAGCACGGGTTTGGGACAAAAAACAGAAATTACTGGGTGAAAAGGGGGAAAATTGGGGTGGGATGGGATGAATGAAGGTCCCTTCCAACCCAAACCACACCAGCATTCTGTGATTCTCTCTTGGCTGAAGGTCCTTTCCCACATGAAGGAACCTCTGTGCAAAATCCAAACTTAAATATTGATTTAAGAAATAAAACCTCCAGAATCCCATTGAGAGAGAATGGTGAGAGAGGCAGATCCCAGAACAGGGAAAAGGCTCTCAGAACTCCTCACAGCTGGAAGTGGTGGAGGAGCTGAATCCTCGCCACAAAAAGAAATAAATTCAACCCTGACTGTTTATTTCAAGTGTCACTGACCGTCCCAACCAACGCTGCAGTGACACAAAGTAACAACCAAAAGAAAAAGCTCTGATTCATCTCCAACCCCATTTTCTCCACCTCTCCAACATGTAGGAAATGCAACTCGAGTAACTCCCACAGAACTCCATTTACCAAGCACTTAGCATCAGTTTTATGTTAAAAATGTAAACCTTTATTTATCTGCTGAAGAACCCACACGTTGCCAGGGCAGGTTTTCTGTCACCCTGCTCGATCTGTGCTGCTCTGACTCCACAGAGTCACTTTGGGTTTAAAATTGCTGTGGCAGAAATAGTTCCCTTATTATCTGCAGAGCAAAAGGCCAGGCTGCTTGAAAAATTATTTCAGGCCCAATAAAATCAGCTAAGACACCTGCAGCAGGAAAAAAAAAAAAATGGACTTCCCACACCGTGAATCACAGCAGTGATTTGAATGGATAACCTGTAACCACCACCCTCCTTCCCTGAAGAGCTGTGTCCTTCAGAAACTCTTTGCCCAACTTGTTTGCTGCTTTATCCTCGATAAAACCCACTTGGAAAGAGCAGCAGGGTACTTTTTGTTTGGTCTTTGAGAGAGGAGAGGTGGGGGAAGAAAAAAAAAAAAAAAAAGCAGAGAAAAGCAGCAAAAGTGTTTGGTGCCCTCCAGAGGAAAAACCGAATTAAATCACAGCTTTGAGATACAAAGGGCTGGTTTTAAATTCACTTCTGTTGGGGATTACAGTTCTAAAATCACTTCTGATAGAGAACACAATTCTAAAATCACTTCTGTTAGAGATCACAGTTCTAAAATCACTTCTGTTAGGGATATAAGTTCTAAAATCACTTCTGTTGGAGATAAAATTTCTAAAATCGCTTCTGTTGGAGAACACAGTTCTAAAATCACTTCTGTTGGGGATTACAGTTCTAAAATCACTTCTCTTAGAGATTACATTTCTAAAATCACTTTTGTTGGAGAATACAGTTCTAAAATCACTTCTGTTTAGAAATAACAGCTCTAAAATCACTACTGTTGGGGACTGCAGATATAAAATCACTTCTGTTGGAGATTACAGCTCTAAAAATCACTTCTGTTAACAGTTCTAAAATCACTTCTGTTGGGGATTACAGCTCTAAAATCACTTCTGTTGGAGATAAAAATTTTAAAATCACTTTTGTTAGAGAACACAGTTCTAAAATCACTTCTGTTCGGGATTACAATTCTAAAATCACTTCTGTTAGAGATTACAGCTCTAAAATCTCTTCTGTTGCAGATAAAAGTTCTAAAATCACTCCTCTTGGAGATAAAAGTTCTAAAATCACTTCTGTTAGAGATTACAGTTCTAATCACTTGTCTTAGAGAACACAATTCTAAGATCACTTCTGCTGCAGATAAAAGCTCTAAAATCACTTCTGTTGGGGATCACAGTTCTAAAATCTCTTCTGTTGGAGATAAAAGTCCTAAAATCACTTCTTTTATGTGTGATAACATCACAAATAAAAACCCACAGCAACGAGGCAGCAAACTGAACCCACTCAAGTGAAGCTCAGTCATTTAACAACCCCAAAACATCAAACCTCTTTTTTTTTTTTTTTTTTTCCAGAAAACACCACAAACTCAGTTATTTCCTGCCCCCTGAATGGCTCAGGCTGTGTTTTCTGAGCTGTTCAGAGGAGATTGTGACACCCAAGTGCTGCTGGGTTGGGGCTGGAAGGGGCAGGGAGTGCTGACGTTTTTTTTGGGGATGAGTCATCCCTGACGTCCCAGGCAGGAGCAGCTGCCCCTCCCCAGCTGCAGGGAATAAATCAAGAATAAATCAAGAATAAATCCCGTGGCCCTGGCATTCGTCACAACTCCAAATCGAGGTGATGAGGCATGACAAGGGCTGGCTGGAATGCCAAAAAAAAAAAAAAAACCCAAAAAAAACCACCAAAAAAACCCCAAAAAACAGGAATGAAGTTTTTTTTTTTTGCTGCATTTCCAGGGGTCTGCAGAGCTATAAATACTCCATGCCCAAAAATACATTCCCTTCAAAAATAAAAAATACAATTCTTGATGTTTTTAAAGAATAAACAATTTAAAGTTCAACCAGCTCCTCACCTGACAGCCTCTGCCACGTTGTTGGAAGTGTGACCTGACAAGGCATCGTGGAGGTTCCTGATGAAATAATCTCTGTAATCTTCAGGTAAAGCCATGAATGTCCCTCCCATCACAATAAATTCCACTTTGTCCACGCTGTGGCCCAGCTGCTTCAGCTGGAAAATTCAAAATATCACAGGAGAAATGGTCAGAGGGGATTTATCCAGGAGATTTCTCTGTAATCTTTGATTTTGTTATGCTGTGTTTCCTTCCATAAATGAGAAATTAGTATTTTTTGTATAGGTTTTTTACAATCACTTCCCCTTGGAAAAAAACCTTCAAAAGTCATTTTTTTACTGCAAGAATTCAGTGTAGGTATTGAACCCAGTGCAGAGGATTTTCCTGAAAAATCAGAATTATTTGAGTTACTGGTTCTGGTTTGAAACAACCTGAATTTGGCCAAAAAAATTCCTTCAATCTGAATTCCTTCAATCCTGAATCTTCTTCAATCCATAGAGAACAAATTCTCCTCAAAATCTTGGTGGAGAAAATACTGAATTCATGGAGAATTTTCCAATGGATTTGGAGATAAAGAGGAAATTGAGCAAAGCAGAACAGAACTGAGAAACTTCTCACATCCAACTCTCCGAGCAACACCCAAATAAAGTAATTTTGGAATTATTATTATTATTATTAAAAATCAGGTATTGCACAGAATAGATCTTAGAAGAGGTTAAAAACTCACAATTTATTTAATAGAAATGAAAGTTGGCCAGTTAAAAAGCATGAATTTAATTTTTGCAGCCTGCCAGTCCAAGAAATTGAAATAATTCACATTTTTTCCCATCCCAATCTCATTTTTTTCCATCCCAATACAACTGAAAAATATAAATTTAATTTTTGCAGCCTGCCAGTCATAGAAATTGAAATAATTCTCTTTTTTTTTGCACCCCAATCCCAAGGATAAATGTACCTGCTCCACTCTGTGCCTGGTCTGGAGATAGGGATCGTACCGAGCTCGGATGGCCCTCATGGATGTTGGCTGAAAAAACACCCAAAAATTCATTTTAGAAAACTTTTTCCACCCAAAAAACAGCATAAAAAGCCCCCAAAATCCAACTTTCAGCTTTTTTAAAATCCTGATTGACCCAAAGCCTTCAAACCCACAAAGCGAGACTCTGTAAAATTTTATTTTTTTAAAACAATTAAATTCATAAATTTTAAAAAGTTGACATTTTTCAAATTAAAAATTTAATTTAAATTCCTCCTTCAATTCTTCAAAGGGTAATTTTTTTACCTTGAGATGGCAACCTAAAAACACCAAAATTATTCAATTTTTAGCTAAAAAATCTCTGCAGTGAGTCACAAAAAGTGTTGCAAAAATCACGAAGTGTTTTCACAAATTACTCAGGCAGCATCCTCTAGACTCAGTCTGGGCTTCAAATATTTCTAAATTCAATTTATTCCTTTTACTAAAATCCCTAAAATCTCTTTTTTTTTTCCTATCACCAGCTGATGGAAGCCTATTAATAATATTTTAAGAAGATTTTCAAGCACTTTTTGCAGCCTGAATTCACTTGGTATTTCTCTTTTTTTTTTCCTATTTAAGATTTAAATCACTGAGGTAACAACAGACAAAATTTCTATTTAAAAGGAATTTGCACCAAATTAATCCAGTTGGATTTTATCTCATTTTCCTATTTCACATCTTCACCACAGCTTTGAGTTTTTTGGTTAAAACCAGGCACAATAATTCAGTCACAAACTGTTAAACTTTCTCCACACAACAGGGGAGGAAAAAGTTTGGAAATATAAAAATTTAAGGAGCTAAAAAAAAGATAGATAAAAGGGAATTAATGTAATTTCAGAGGTACTAACAGCTAAAAAATGGGGGGTTTTAGCAAAATTTGTAATTTTTTAAAATTCCGTAGGAACCTCTCCACATCTCTACTCATGTTTGAAGATCCTTCTTACACAATTTTAAAATTTTAATTCATCATTAATTCCTGTAGTTAAGAATTTCACTACTGCTTTAAATTTTAAGTTAATTAGATTTTTTTTTTTGTTTTATTAGTTTGATTTTTGCATTTATTTTTGGCTTTATTCTCTCAACATGAGAAGTAAAGCCCAGCCTAGCTCAAAGTCAGGTTTAAGGAATGTTGGGAATACCCCAAAATTAGGGAAATCTGTACCTCATATCCTGTGTAGGATTGGGTGGAATATTCAAAATCAGAGTCAGGCCCCCCTGGGCAGTACCTGCAGGGTGAAAAACAGAAAACAGGAATTAAATTCTCAAAATTCCAGCAATTTCTGGAATTATATAATATTATTACAATTACATAATTGTAATATATAATTCTACATAATGTACAATATTTCTATTTAATGTAAAATAATTCTATGCAATAATTCTACATAATAATTATGTGTAATATATAATAATCCTATGTAATATCCCATAATATAATTCTATAATATGCAATAATATATTATTAGAATTATATAAATTATAAAATACCCAGGAATGCTGGGAGGAGCTGAGCCCACCTGTGTTTACAAACACCAAGTGAGCAGTGCAAAAGAGGAATTTTAATTAATTTTTAATGAGGATGGGATGTTCAAAACCAACTCAAATTCCTGCATCCACCTGAAACCCAGCAAGATTTTCTGGAAGCAAAATCCATGAAAAAATTTCTGGGATATTGCATTATTTTAGGGAGTAGCCATCAAGTTCTGGAGCAACACTTAAACACACAATAATTAATTTTTTTGAAAAATAATTCCACAATTTGGATGTTTTCCATGATTCTATCAAGAGCATTTATCTGATGCAAAATATGATTTTTTTGGGGGTATGGAGAGATGTAAAATTGGGATATCACCCTGTCCCACCATTGACTTTTAAATGTAATTTTAAAAATTTAAATATTTTGATGGTGAAAAAGCTCAGCTGTGTTTTTTTCCCTGAACTTAGGGATGTGTTATTCAAAAAACAAAATATCCCAAATATTCAGAAATTAATTCAGAGTCCTTCAGCCCAGCAGGAAAGGTGAGGGAGCATCCAGGGAATTTTCCTGATGGAGCAAATCCCACCAAGCCAGCCCTGGGATAACTGATTTATTTCCTCACTGCCAGCTCACCTCCAGTCTTTATAAAATTAATTATAAATTAATTATTGGCTCGCCGTGCCCACATTAATTTGCTGGCAAAGGGTTTGTGCAGTCCAAGCTGTTTCCAGGCATGGAATTATCTGGAACAGCTCAGAGGAACTTAAAACCAGAATGAAATCCATGGATTGATGGCAGGGAATGTTTGGAAATAAATGGAAAAAGCAAAAGCAAGATCAGATTTCAAGGAGTGGAAATGAGGAAGAGAATTCAAGGTAAGCCAAACTTGTGTTCTTTAATTAACTTAAAAAATAAATAAAATAAAATAAAATAAAATAAAATAAAATAAAATAAAATAAAATAAAATAAAATAAAATAAAATAAAATAAAACTGAGCTAATTCCAGATTTTAGCAGCTGGAGGCCTCCCCTCCATCTGTGCTCTGCAATTCCAGCCACATCAGGGACACAAATCCCACCTGGTTGTTAATAAATTAACAACAAATTAATAATCACCAAGGTGGGAACCTAATATGGAATGGTGGGTTTGGGTCATGGAAGGAGAAGATTTTCTCCCTTGAGGAAAAAGTGGAAAAAAAAGCAGATTTTGGTCTTGGTGGCTGCTCCTGCAATGCTGAGTTTATACAGAAATGCTGGAAAAAATGAACTTTTGGGTGATGGAATCACAGAAAAGATGGAAAAGATCTCCAAGAGCATCCAGCCCAACCATCCCCAGCACTGCTCTGTGCCACAGCAGTGTCCCCAAACCCAGAGGGGGCACATCTGGCACATCTGGGCTGCCCCAAACTCACACACAGATGTTGCCTGTGAAGTTGATGTGGGGGCACCGGTGGGGTTTGCACATCACGGCCACCACGGCGATCTGCAGGCAGAGAAATCACAATTAATCACCTCTGCAATCACCTCAATTAACTAATTAAAATTAGTTTATCACAGGGCTGGAGGTGCTGGGGGAATCTCTGGGGTTATTTTAGGATGTTCTGTGCTGTGAGTTAACACTTGAAGGGGAAAAAAACCAGCAAAAAATAGGAATAATCTTATTAAATATTATTTAGTGTTTTCATGTTTCAGTAGAAACTGGGGTCTGATATGAAGAATTAGGGGGGGTTCAGTATAAATTGGGATCTGATATGAAGAATTTGATGATTTCAGTATAAATTGGGGTTTGATACAAAGAATTAGGGGGTTCAGTATAAATTGGGGTTTAATGTGAAGAATTTGGTGGTTTCAGTAGAAATTGGGGTTTGATATAAAGAATTTGGTGGCTTCAGCAGAAATTGGGGTTTGATATAAAGAATTTGGTGGTTTCACTATAAATTTGGGTCTGATATGAAGAATTAGATGGTTTACACTGAATTGCATTAATTTCTCTGCTGAAAACACCCACAGTGACGTGAACACAATTCCCCTTCTTTCTCAGAAAAATCTCAGGATATTTTGGCTTGGAGGAACCTTAAATCCCAATCCCAACACCTCCCACTATCCCAGGCTGCCCCAAACCCTGTCCTTGGACACTCCCAAAGATGGAGCAGCCACATGAAAACCTCAAGGAAGGAGAATTCCCCCCCAAATTTTTGCGCTGCGGGCACGGAAAAGGCAAACAACGGATTCTGGGAGGGAATTAAACCAAATTTTGGGCTGGGAGCAGGAGGAGTGAGGAGGGACGAGGAAAAAAATCACTTTTATCTCACCCCACTGGCTGTCCTGATGGGTTTGGCCTTGAGTTTGGGGAGCAGAACTTTCCTGAACTGCGGAGGGACGGCGGCGATGATGTCGACGAGCCGGGGCTGCGCCGGCAGCCCGTACTTGGCTGAGGTTTTGGTCTTCAGCCTGCAACCAAAAATCACCAAAAAAATCATCAAAATCTGCCCTCATTTCCACCAGTGCCACACAGATCCTCCAATTTTGCTCTCCAGGAAAAAATATTAAAACCCAAACCGTTGCAATGTGCCAAAAACGCCAAAAATCAACCCAAAAATCAAATATTTTCTGTGTGTTTTCCTTCTAAATTTGGGTTTATTTATTTTCAAGGACAGCTCCTGATTGATGTTTAATTCCTGATTATTATAGTGTTTAATTCCTGATGATCATCGTTTGATCCTGATTAATTTGTGTGTTTAATCCTTACACACCCAGCCTGTAGCTGAGTTCATCTCCAAGGCAATTCCTGGCAAGAATTTCCAGGAAAGAAGTTCAGAATTATGTCAATAAAGTGAGGAAAATTCAGGTTTTCCTGCACCACATAAATAAAGGGACAATAAATTTCTGCAAACAACAAATTCAGGTTTTCTTCCTCCACAAAAATAAAGGGGGAAAAAAATTCTGTAAACAACAAATTCAGGTTTTCTTGCTCCACATAAATAAAGGAGGAAGAAATTTCTGTGAACAATAAATTCAGGTTTTCTTGCTCCATATAAATAAAGCAAGAAGAAATTTCTGTAAACAACAAATTTAGGTTTTCTTACTCCACATAAATAAAGGCGGAAGAAATTCCTGTAAACAACAAATTCAAGTTTTCTTGCTCCATATAAACAAAGGAGGAAAAAATTTCTGTAAAAAACAAATTCAGGTTTTCTTGCTCCACATAAAGGGGGCATAAATTTCTGCAAACAACAAATTCAGGTTTTCTAACAAATATGAAAAAAAAAGAAGTTTCTGTCAATAAATTTGGGTGTGACCCATTGCTAAAAAAATCTGATTTAATATTATTTCTGTATTAATGCTTCCTTTCCCTGATGGATTTGGGACTACAGAGGGATGGACACAGGTGGAAAAAAAAGGCAATGAGATTTTCTTGTAGTTTTTCAGCAATCCCACCCATTTGAGACTCTGTAGGAAACCAGCCAAG
The DNA here is from genome assembly GCA_025629985.1 of Chamaetylas fuelleborni. Classification (NCBI taxonomy): domain Eukaryota; kingdom Metazoa; phylum Chordata; class Aves; order Passeriformes; family Muscicapidae; genus Chamaetylas; species Chamaetylas fuelleborni. The sequence goes on along the minus strand of JAOTBB010001533.1, from coordinate 110,695,688 downwards.
AATTTATTGATCTTGATGCCTTTGTTAGCAGAAAATGAGAGAGAAATGAAAGGTGAAAGGCCAGGCACTGACTTGTTGATGTCCACATCTCTGCCCTGCTCGTGAGCCTCCAGCAGCTGCTTTATGATGTCAGCAATGGTCATCACCATCAGCTCGGCCTGGCTGAGCTCCCCTGCAGAAA
>JAOTBB010001533.1:110667692-110681425 GCA_025629985.1 Chamaetylas fuelleborni | reverse complement strand
CAAAAGTTTAATGTATTATTTTTATTTTAAATTTTTTTTTTTTTAAAAATTTGGAAAAAAAAAAAAAAAAAAACCAAAAAAAAAAAAAACAAAAAACAAAAAAAAACCCAAACAAACTCAACAACCCAGTTTATTCCTTGAGAAAGATCTCAAAAATTCAAAAAAATCCTCCAGATTCTGGAAAATAACAGCTTGGAAATATTTTTGGTTTTAACTGATCCAAATTATTTGGCAAGAATAGGGAACAAACATGAATTTGTTGAATAAAGAAAATTCAAGGTAAAGTTAATAAAATATAAATATACATTGCACAGGACCATGTGCTGGGAATCCTGGATTTTCCTGCTGGCTATTCCCAGCTCCTGGAAATGGGATTTTGGCTCAGAACATCAATTCCCCATGAAAATGCTGTGGAACAAAATGCAATTCTGCCTTCAGATCCTGCAATCCCATTAGCTTAGGACACAGGCAGGGAGGCAGGAATGAGTGACTCTCTCAAAAAGATGTTATTTAAGGATTAAAATAATTTTTAGAGAGCTAAAAGTAATTTGGGAGCAGCTGTGAGGGTGGGGCAGTGTCTGGAGCAGACAAAGGCAGACCCAGCCCCTCGTTGCTGAAGTTGATCCACCCAGTTTTATTTTTCCCATAAAATATTTGGGAATTTGCTGGGAAGGACTCGTGGGAAGGGCGCTGGGATCAGAAATCACAGCTCCTGGTCAGAGTGGGGTCCTTGGAGCATCCGTAAAGCCCTTCCCTGGATAAAGAGAGGGCAGAAATTCAGGAATTCAGGAATTCCCTGCCCCCTGCACAGACATGGGGGTTCCACGTGCAGAATGAGGCCCTTCATTCAAAACCTAATTAACTTAATTTGCTGTAATTTACTCTTTATTCTAATTGGGCCAACTGACTTTCATTTATTCCAAACGAAGAGCGAGCCTGGTCACATTTTCTGCTTTCCATGATGGGTAAAAAACTTCAAACCCTCCCAGGTTTTCTCATTCACCACGTGGAAACATGGAGCCAGTGGATGTCCCCTTAATTAAGTGTTTATTCTAATTTTGGTGGTGGAGCTCCACCTAATAACCCCATTTTACATCTTCATTGTTGGCTGTAATACTCTTTATTCTCACCTACACTCTGCACTTTGGATCATTGATCTGTTTGAGAGTTTAATTTTAATTTCACTCGGTGTTTGCTCGCCTTGGGCATTTATTCTTTCATCCTGGGCTATTCTTCTTCTAAGGATTTGCTGAATGATTTGCACATTAAGCCTCTTTATTTAGACTTGATTAAATAGGAGCCTTTTCAAAGGTCTTTCATTTCAACCAGGTTTCCCAATGCTACCTTTAATAAGAAATGGAAATTAATTTTGGATTATTCCTAGAGAATTATATTTATATATATTTCAGGTTTTTCTTGTGCATCAGCCTGGTTTAACCTCAGCTTTGTTGTTTTTAGGGCTGTCCAGCCCTGGCACAGCTCCAATGGACTCCCCATCCCTGGAGGGATTCAAAACCCCTAAGGAAGTGACACTTGGGGACATGGACCAGTGGTGGCCTTGGCAGTGCTGGGTATGAACTGGATGATCTTAAAGATCTTTTTCAACTTCAGCAATTCCGTGATTCTCCGATTTTTTCATCACTTAAACGCTTCCTGATTGGGGCTGCAGATTAATTAGCTCTGAAGATCACAAAACTTTCCTAAAATCCAGGGCAAGAAAACAAAATCCAATTTTTTTTTTTTTAATTTTTTTTTACTCTGAGCTTAGATCCTTTCACTCCTGGCCAGGCAATAAAACAATTTGAAATTGGGAAGTTGTGGTCGGCTGAACCCGTGGGAGGACACCAATCCTCCAGAGAGTGCCAAGCCTAAGACAGGAGGCTGACCCGTGGTATTTTCTGTTCCCCAGCGGTGCCAGAACCAATTTCCTTGCACACAGGGGCTGTATTTGGGTCAGGGGGATGCTTCCCCATCTGGGAGACAAAGCCTCTGTTTTGTGCCACCGTTTTTTCAGGGGACACCGCATCTGCTCCCAGAACCCCGACACGCTGGTGAGCACGGCCTTCTCCTGGCAGCCCTTTGTTCTCCAGAGCCACAAAACCCGTGGAGCTTTCTGGAATGACTTCCCTGGGCTCCTCTCATGGGAGGATGCCCTATTTTAGCAGCCCTGAGCACAAAGAGCCCTCAGTGTGAAGGTTTGGGGCTGCTTCGCTCCGAGAATGGACGAACGTCAAACTGTGGCTGTGGACACTGCTGAAGGCCCAGGCAGATTTTAGCCAGGCCTTTTCTCAGGTTCTGAATTCTTTTTCTCTTTCTCAGGCTGGGAGGTTTTTTTCCCAGGCTGAGACAGTTTCTCAGCTCCGGCCTGAGCCTTTCCCAGGATGATAACTTTCTTGTAAATAAAAAGGAATTAATAAACAGAGATTAACACCTGGTGTTGACTGAGGGACAGTTTGTGATGTACGTGACAGGAGATGTTTTCTCCTGTTGTCCAATGAGCTACTGTCCTGTTTGAGGCTTGTGAACCACTCTATAAATATGGTTCAGTTTTTCAATAAAATGCTTCTTTTGCTTCTCTTGCTTAAAAAGTCATTTGTCATTATTATACGCCGCTCTCTGCGTATAGCGACACGTGGCGACCCCAAGTTGTGAAATTTTGGGGGGAGATGCAAGAGTCATGAAAAAACTGTGGCAGCACTTTGTAAAAAGCATGGGAAGGGATTTTTGGGGTGGTAAGGAGAGGGAGGAGCAATAAACAACAGGAAGGAACAGGGTCACTCTCTGCACTGACAGCGCTGTCCCTTCCCCACACAGCGATGTCTGTGATGCAGCCACGCAGGGATTTTGTGTCCCACTCCTCCCCTCCTCTCAGAGGGAAAATCTCCAAATTCCAACATCCTGAGACCGCCCCAAGTGCTGAGGTCACACACTGGGGACACTTGCCAGGGATTTCACCTTCTGGAGCTGCGTGGATCCACGACCCCCTCTCTTCTTCCTCTCAGCCGCCTGCCTGCTCAGGTCCGGGGTGTGCCCTCCTCCCTTCCTCCTCCTGCAGAGCAGAACACAAGAATATCAATAAATGCTCTGCACTTGCTGCCCTGGCGGTGCTAAAAATCAAATCCTTTGGGATATCACCACCTGAAAAGACACAGCTTGAGATAACACATTTTTATCTAGCCCCATAACACGTTTTTATCTTGCCCCAAAGAGCACAGTCAGCTGCCAGGGCTCAGGGGAAGGTGGGGATTTGATTTTTATTTTTAAAGTTGTGATAAATTCTGGCATTCAAACACGAGCTTGGGACTCAGTGATTTAAGCTAAGATGTTACAGCTCCTTAGGGAAATTCACAGGAAAGAAGTTTTTTTTTCTTTTTGGGAGTTTTCAGTGAAGTCTGTGTGACCTTAGGTATGAAAAACCCCTCTCCAACAAGGTGTTTATTCAGTGTTTTCATAGCCAAGTAATTCTATACATGTATTTGCATATTTCTGGTATATGCAGCTGCTGTTAAATTCAACACAATTAACTGGCAGAACAGGAATATTCCAGAGTGTGAAGATTAAGTGAATTGTGCTGGAATATGGCCAGCTGCCACATTTTTTCCGATATCAGGAGTAAAATCCAGGCTCTGAGGCAGTATTTCTGAGCATTCAGGCAGGTTCATTATCCAAAGGTGTTCATTCCACATTCAAATTCCCTGATATGGGATCTGGGAATTTACAGCAGAAGCTCTGAGTGGTTTTCCTAATGTCTCTGGGCAGCAAAAAAAGCACAAAACCATGGATATAAAGGGTGGAAATGGACTCTAAAAGCAGCTTTTATCCTGTAAAAAGCCAGGATCACACCACATAGCACACACACAACACCTGCACGTGTCCAGTATTCCCTCACCCCAGCCCAGGACCATAAAGTCAAATCTTTATTTGAAATAAACCATTATTTCAATCAGGAAGCTGAGGAAAACCCACAACCTGTTTATAAAACACAAACGAGCCAAGGGAGAAAATTCAATCCAAAATATTGCAGCTGGGAATGAATTGGCGATTTTGGTGGAGCTGGAAGTGTCCAGGTTATGGTTGGACTCGGTGATCTTAAAGGTGTTTTCCATCCTAAATGACGCCGTGACCTTCGGGGAGAAGGCAGCTCAGGCCTTGTGACTGTAATTATTATTGTAAAATATTATTGTAAATTATTGCTGTAAATGGAGGCATTTGCTGCTGTGTTCTGGTGTCAGCTCAGCCCCACAACCCCAGCTGCAGGTCAGGAAAACGGAAGGAGCGAGGAGGAGGAAAAAGGACGGCGGGTCTCACTCCCGGTGCTGAACTCGCCGTTTCTCACCCCGTTTTCCACCCTTCAGGAATTTTTTTTGATTCCCACATGCTCAGGGGGAGCTGAGCTGCCTTTTCAGCAGCAGGAAAAGGGCGAGATGAGTGTGGGGGATCCGGGAGGACGGGGCTGCTCCGCGTCCTTCTCACGCGAGCGCTGCTTTGTCGGGAGCGGGGCCTGGGCCGCTGGCAGAACAATTACTGCAAGTAATTATTTTCTCGTCGGGTAAACACTCCAGGACAATATGCAACTGTTTTTTAGAGCCAGCCCACGGCCATAAATTACCCAAGGCTGGGGAGGGGGGGAAGGACGTGGCGTTTTGGCCGTGAGAAGTGGCAGGGCCCTGTCTTGGCTGGCGGGGCTCCAGCGCCCGGGTGGAATCGGAATTCATTATTCATGGTCAAGTGGGAGGCAAGGCTTTGGATTTATTGGCAAGCAGATGCCTTCCAGCAGAGCTGAGCACGCAGGGCCTGACAGAAACGCCCTCCTGGGCCTCTGCAGGCAGATCAGAGCCCCGCAGAAAAATTTCCTAACTCGACTCCAGATAAAAATCTTTCACTTCCCCTTTGCAATTTTTCTTTGTGCCCAGAGAGGCAAATCCTTCCTTGCTGATCTCTGGGGGTTATTTTTTTTTTTTTGTCTGTAACAATGTCTTGGACAATTCAGGCAGAAAACAAACCAGACCTACCAGAAATCGTCTCTGTGATAAATTACAACACTGATAGTCACAGCTATAATTCTGTTGAGGGATTTTGATAACCCCTTCCAGGCAATTTGTCATTCAAGCCTGTCTGTATCTCTTCTCTATCACCTCACCACTCCCTTGGCTGCACATTTGATCGTTGCTATTCTTAATTTCCCTGCTCAGTGTCCTGTCTAAACCCAAAATCTCCCAGGGAATTTACTGGGGGATCTCTGTCCCATCTCCTTCACACTTCAGGGGTTTTTACTGAGCTCATGGGCATGGTTTTTAGGCTACAAACTCCTGCCTTTCTGAGCAACCAGCAAAGAAACAAAAAATAGGTTTCAGTGATCACCCAGATTGCAAATGAACCCCATTTTTGGGCACTCCCCAGCTGTGGCCCAGTGTTATTGTTCTCCCCAGTGAGCATTGGCCAGGCCAAAACCTCGCCCAGCTGCTGTCTGGAAATGTATTGATCTGTTTTTCAAAGCTAAAGAGCCAATTATGGTCTCATAGCCTGCAGAATATGTTTTATATTTCCACTTAGAGGAGTCCATTTCCACTGCACTGCCTAATTGAGAATTGACTGTAGCTCGTTCTGCTTCCCACATTTCCCTTTTGGTTTTTTTTTTTTGTTTGTTTGTTTGTTTTTTGGTCTAAACAAGGATGAGTTCTCAGCTGGGAATTCTGTTGTTTTGGTGCTGCTGTGGAAGGGAGAAGGCAGCTGATGACTCAAAAGACCAACCAAGAAACAGAGGAAAACTCTTTGGCATCACAGATGACAAGAAGTGACTTTTTCCACGAGCAGTTTTAAACTAAAAGAGGAGAGGTTTTGATTAAATATTAGGAAAAAAAATCCTTCCCTGTGGGGCTGGGGAGGACCTGGGCTGGAATTCCCAGAGAAGCTGTGGCTGGCCCTGGATCCCTGGAAGTGTCCAAGCCCAGGCAGGACGGGGTTTGGAGCAACCTGGGATAGTGGATGGTGTCAGGGCTGGAAATGGATGAATTTTAATGTCTCTTTCCACCCAGATCATTCTGGAATTCCATGAACTCTGTAATTTAAATGTCAATATTTTACCTTGATGTGATGACCAGAGTCCTCCCCTCCCTTTGGACCAGAACTGCAGAGTGAGGTCGAGCTCTGAGGAGATTTTAACCAGTCCCAAGAATTAGGAAAAACTTATTTTTGGTTGATTACCTCTTAAATTCTGCAAAGTCCAACCTGGAATTAGAGAGATTAACTTGGAGTCCAGGTAGAAGCCAGTGACTCTCTCACATTGCTTTGATGGTAGCGTCAGGTATTCCTTTGATGTGATCCTGTCTGTTCACAAGGAATTCTCCACAGCGCCGGTTTTCCTCGGCACTCAAAGGGGAAAAAAGGGCTTTGTTGGCTTGGGGATTCCCTGAGTCAAGTGCTGGGCTAGAAGAGATCCCTCCAGTCCTTTTCTCTCCACCATCACTTGGAGTTTCTGTGATGTCCTCAAGGAAAACTTCACCCCTGTTCCTTTCCACTGCAGCAAAAACCATTTCCTCTCCAGGTTCCCTTTGGCAAACCCTGGGAAATCACTTCTGTCGTTTCAGGATCTTGTTTCACACCCATCTCATCCCTCCTGACATCCATTTTGCATGAGGAGAGGTTGTTTCTGTCCTTGAGCTCTGGGAATCCAGGCTGGTCTAAAGGAGAACCTGAAATTGCCGGAGGGGTCGGAGATTTTTATCTTGGGATTTTGTTCTGCCTTCCAAGCTGAGCCCTGGTCACCAGGACCACCGAAAAATCAAAACCTGGGGGACACTCAAGGTGGTGTCCCCCTGCTCCAGAGCTGAATTCCCATTCCCAAAAGGTGGAGAACACAACACAGAGCCTCAGTGGGAGGATTTTTGGGAAGGGACAGCAAAGTGTCGGTGGAAAAGAAGCACCAGAACACGGTGGTGGGAGTGGGAGGCTGGGTCAGCACCTGAAACATGGCACCTGTGCTGCTGAATAATCAGCACAGATGAGCCTGAGCACCAGCAATTACCTGCAGCTTAAGTGATATTAAAGGCAGATCCTTGATAAACAGGCAAATCTCACAGAATTCCTCTCCCTCCTCGCAGTAATCCTCTGTAATTGCGGATAAATGGCAGATTTGCAGGAACATTAAAACATTCTCCACAAATGGAGGAGAGAGGCTGGGATCTCACTCGGGAGAGGCAAGCAGGGAGTGTATTTATCATTTACTGTTCCATTATTTCAGGTGAATTTTTTCACCTGGCTCTCAGGTGAAAACTCTATCTGCAGCTCAACTTTGGGACAGGCGACTTTAAACTCTTCAGACAAGGCTTGTCCCACTTTTTTCATGGCACAGGAGAATCCTAAACCTCACAGAAATGGCACAAGAGAATCCTAAACCTCACAGAAACAGCACAAGAGAGTCCTAAACCCCACAGAAACCTCTGGGAGCTGCTACACAAAACCATTGAGCACGGCTGGAAAATAATATTGGGACGTTCGTTTGCAGCAGGAAGCGTTCAGTGAAAATATCCAGTTAAAAACCTCAAAGAGCTCGACCCAAAACTGGTGTTGGAGTTGGGAAACATCCCACAGAAAGAGGGTGAGGTGGAAACCGGGACTCCCTTTGAAGTAGTGCAATACCCAGGGAGCAGGGGACGCGGATTAGGACGTGATTCATAAAAGGTTTTTTTGCTCAGAACACCCCGGAGCAGCGGTGGGTCCGGCAGGGTTAATCACGTTGGGAAAGAGCTCCCAGAGTGCCTGGCCAAACAATCCCTGGCTGGGGTAATTCCTGGGCTGGTTGTTCCTGGGTGCAGGGATAGTCTTGTCTCTGTTGGATATTTGGATAAACACAAGCTGGGTGTTTTTTGTCGTGGCTCCCAAGGTTTTTGTTGGCATGGCGGAATCTTGTCCGTGGATTCCCACAGGAACCAGGGAATGGTCCAGAGGATCCATTGCCTCTTTCCCAGGCTTGGATTAATGACAGCATCACCCTTTCCACATCAGCTGGGCTGAGGTGACCCTAGGGAAGTATTAGAGGTGGAGTTTCCAAGGATTTACACGAGAAAAGGGTGTACTCTTCCCACAGGTCACTCTCTGGGTTTGTTAATTTGGAAAATCTCTGGTGCCAGAGGTGACAAAGGAAAACGTGTGGCAGCTCCAACACAGACCCATGTGCAAAACTCTGCTCTGGGAGGGAAATGCCCTTTTTTTTTTTTCCCCATGTGGATAATCCTGGGAGCCCAGGAAGTGGCAGACACAAACACCATTCATCACTCGCATGTCCTGACATCCTCTTACACCTGCAATTCAACCATCCTTCATTCAGCCAGCAGATCCTCTGAGTGATAGAATTATATTTCATCACCATTAATTCATTCTTTCCTCTGCCCTGTGAAACCCACACATTCCTCTCAGCCTGGCAACCTTGATTTAAAAACTCTTGTCCTAATTCCTCCCATTCCAGCTCCCCCAGGAGTTCCAGCCTGACGAGTTGGGCAGAAAGGACACAAAGCAGTGGCAGCTTTGGACCAAAACCAAAAAAATACAAAACAAAACAGGATGACATGGGCAGAGGACATGGAAAATGTTGTGCCACAGGGAAAGGAAAAGTGAAAATCCCTTACGCCTGCCTGGCCTGCTCGATGGGGTCGTAGTTGTCCAGGTAGTTGTAGCGGATGGTGTCCGTGGGGTTCCTGTCAGATGAACGCCAGGGACGCAGCTCTTTTCTCCCCCTGGTTGTCCCCACGGGGAGTTCCCTCTCTGGGGCATTGCTTTTTACTGGTTGCACATCGATAACGATGAACTCGTCCTTGGAAGGAGTCTGATTGGAGAGGTGGAGAGGAGAAAAGTTTTAGCGGATGGTGAAAGTCAGGCTGGCCTAAATGTAGAGTTGTAATAATTGGGGATTGACTCAAAATTGATCTCCATTATGGTCAGTGGAGAGAGAGGCACATTGTCAGTGCTTGTCACCACCCAAACCCTGTAATCCATATTCAGATGAGCTGAGCTGCTGTTGAGATGCATCAGCTTCCCTCTGTCAGCTACAGAGAGCCTGTGGGAGACTTGGCTTTAAATTAAAGGGCTGAGCTTTGAATCCCAAAAATATCAAGAGGCAGAGGGGCTGGGACCCCCCCAGTTTTTCCAGTGGGGACAAACACCTGTGGAGGAGCTGTGATGCCTGGAGAAGATACCTGGAACAGACAGAGTTAGAGAAATAAAGTGGGTGTTTATTAAAAAGCCCTTCCAAGGATTCACCCTGGGCAGTGCAAGAGCCTGGCTGAGGTTACACCCAAGATGGATGATGGGTGATGAGTTTTCACACTTTTGTAAGTGTCCATGTTTGGTCCATTTCCATACTGGGGTTAATTGTCCAATTACAGCTTCAGGTAATGAAGCCACATTCTCACAGTTTTCTCCCATCAATTCACTGTTGTTTGTATTTTTTTGGGCTTGAAACTGCAACAGTGTCCTTGGTTCTGGGGCTGGAAAAGGATTGTTTAGTCCAACCAGACTGTGAGGAGAGCTTGCTAACACTCTGTGTGAAGTTTAGAGTTATACACCAATGCAGTACAGCATCAGGATTGTTGTTCTCTTCAAAAGAGCTCAGCAGTTACTATAAAATCGTTTATTGTAAAGGCCCATCAGTCTCAGAAGACAAAGTGTCCCAAGTGTTAAATTCTGTGCTAAAAGCTTTTGGCACAGAGTCACAAATAGAAGAAAAGTCCCAAATAGAAGAAAAGTCCTGATCAGAAGCAGAAGCAGCACCAAGAGGGCTGAACTTGCAGCCTAGAACAGAGTCCTGAGCAGAGGCAGAGCCTGGTACAGTCTCAGAGGCAGAAGCTCCCTGGTCTTTTCTTCTTTGGTTCTTTTCTTCTTTTTCTTCCTCTTCTTCCTCATGTGGTGTTAGTCATGGTGATGATGGTGGAGGAAGAGAGAGTGAGAGAGCTCTCACTCCAATACACAGATTCTCATATGCAGATTACCGAGTGAGCTAAAAACACAAATCTGAAACATTTCTTCTAAACCTATTAGAATTCTAGTTTCATAATACAAAAGTTTACATATAATCTACACGTATGACCTATCAGTTCTGTCTGAAAAATGTAAGCAGTATTTTTATTATATTTTTATTATGTCTAAAAACTATGTTTTTGAGCTCTCTCTAAAACTTGTTTTCCATACGAAATTCTAAGGCTTTGACATCTTAAGGCATTTAAAATATATTCTTACTTACTTAAACTTACAACTCTATTTCATGTATGAGTGGCTTAATACACCTCAATCCATCCAAGGGTTTTAATTCAAACCTTGCATTTTGATGTCTCTCTGAGGAACCTCTGACTTTTCCCTGGCAAAATCTTCCTGATCACAGGAATGAGGGGGGTCCTGCTGGGGGAGGTTTGTGCCAGCTGCTCCTGCAGCTCCTGCAGCCAAACCTCCCTCCCTGCCAACAACTGCTGGGGACTGGAAATGGCACCAGGAGCAGGGACTGCCATTCTGGGGGCCAAAACCTGCTTGGGAGGAGGATTCAAAGGCACAAAATGCCTGCAAACCCAGCAGGGTCCCTCAGAGAGATGAGAAACGAGGTGTGAGAGGGATTAAAGTGCAGGAGGAGGCGTCAGGATTCCTGGCTTCCCTTTCCTGCCCCATTCCAGGCTCTTTATCCAAACTGGGCTGGTTTCTCCCCTTTTTTGGTCTCTGTTTTCTCCCCTTTTTTGGTCTCTGTTTTCTCCCTTATTTTGTTCTGTTTTCTCCCTTTTTTGGTCTCTGTTTTCCTTCCCCTGGCTGAGGTTTTGCTGATTAGTCCTGGAGAGCATCAAATGAAGGTTTTAAGTGCCCTGTGTTATTCTCAGTCATATCCCTGCTTACAGACACCCTGTTCCCACAAAGCCTCCCTGTGTTAACACATTCCCTTGGCACTGGAGTGAACCTCTGCCCACAACAACTGTGCTTTGTCAAAACTTTGCTCCAGGCTTTGATTCTTGGGGCCAAAAGCATCATTTTGCCCTGTTTACCACTCTCTGCACCCCCAGAATGATTCTCCAGAGAAATCCTGATTTTTGTGGCTGAGCTGGGAAGGAAAAAGCATCACGTTCATAGGAAAGCAAAGATGTGGGAGAAGTGAAAGGGAATAAATGGTTTCAACTTCCAGCTTTTCTAAACAATCATCCTGGATTGACAGGAGCTGCAGCAAACAAGTGCTGGGGGGAGGCAAAGCCAGGGAAGCTGCTGGTGGTATTGATTCCTTGGGATTATCTTGGAGTTTCATTAATTGGAGTGGAGGACTGAACAACAAACACGTCTGTTCTCCATAAGTGTAAGAAAATCTCAGGGAATCTCAGTCTCCTCAGCTGCTCTCCTGTAGCTCTGCCAGGAGAAACTCACATCTAAATGAGGGAAAAAAACCAAAAATTACAGTTTCTGCCCAGTTTTGTGGCTGGGAAGAAGGGAAAACCCTTCTGTGTCCACAGGGAGTTGTCTGGTGCAGTGTGGAGTCACAGCTTGGGCACTGGGCAGCAGGGAGGGGGGATTGAAGATCCAAGGGAAGGCAGCACCCCAGCCTGTGGAAGCTGGATTTTTTTCCCACCTTGGGCATCAGGCACTGACTTTTTCCTTAATTATTGCTGCCAGTGTTGCAGCTCTGCTGGGGGATTTCTCTGAGCTGCAGATGAGAGCAGAGCATGAAGCAATCCCCCACTCCACGTGCAGAATTCAGGATTTCATTCCCAAGGCTGGACTGGGAGCATGTGGTGGGGTGAGGGAGGCACTCAGGGCCCTGGAGGCTTTTCCTGTGTGGCCAGGGCCTGGGAAGCTGCAGTTTGGGATGAGGAGCTGGTGGTTTGGCAATCCAGCTCTTCCCTCTGGAGACCTTCAGCACCTCAGCAGCTTTTCACAGAATTATGGAATTATGGAATTTCCAGAGTGTTGGAATGGTTTGGGTTGGAAGGGACCTCAAAGCTGATCCAGTCCCACCCCTGCCACGGGCAGAGACACCTTCCACTATCCCAGGGTGCTCCAATCCAGCCTGGTCTTGAAGCTTTCCTTAAAGGAGGTTGATGTTATCTTGGCTTTACTGAGCTGCTGGGACATGGAAAATCCCAGGGATTTGGGGAAGAGGCCACGAGATGTTGGGCTCCTCCCAGGCTGATCTGCCCTTAGTTTGTTGATTTTTTTTTTTTTAAACCCTCCCGAACAGCCCTTATGAGCTACAAAATCCCTAATCCATGGATTAGGAGCCCTTTCCCTGTGCACAAACAGCTCAGCTGTGCTCTAGGACAGGACCACATTTTAACAGTTTCCCTTTTTACCCTTTGGGCATTCCTTGGGTGAGCAGTTGCCAAACTCCTTTATGTGCAGACCCCTCTGGGCTCCCAGGTGTGTGTCTCAGGGCCAGTTTGTGTTTGCAGGGTGTGGAGAGAGGCCAGGGATCGCATCGTGGGATTCCCGGGGCGCTACCACGCCTGGGACCTCCCCCACCAGTCCTGGCTCTACAACTCCAACTACTCCTGCGAGCTCTCCATGGTGCTCACTGGTGCTGCCTTCTTCCACAAGGTGAGACCTCCCTGGGGCTGCCCCTCACTGCTCACAGCACCCCAGGCTGCAGCTTGGGGGGGTTGTGGTTTGTATGGACAAATGTGGGAGCTCTCTGCTGCTGTGTCCTGGTTTGAAGGACAGGTATCTGCCAATAAAGGCAGAAGCTTCTCTTTGAAATGGAGAATGTAAACCCCCTCCCTCCAAATTATTATAATTTTGAAATTAAGGGGCTCTCAGGCAAAGATAGGGGAATTAGGAATAACAGTTCTTTACTAGGAAAATTAAAATAGAAATGCAGTATTACAAAGAACAGTCCAAACCCTGACAGAGTCAGAATACAACCTGACCCCCTGTCAGTCGGGGTGTTGGTAGCTGCAGTTCCATTAAATGGTGGCTACGGTCCTCCTGCAGTGGCAGATATGGTTTAGCTGTAGCAGTGGTTCTGTAGAAGGGTGCAGTTTTCCTCTGAAGGTCCAGGGATGATGTTTAAAAGGTCCAATTTTCCTCTGGAGTCCAGTGGAAAGACAGATATCTTGCTGTCCAAAATACCAGTTTTTTATCTAGGTAGGAAATACTTGGCTCCTCCCCCTGGCTGGAGTATCTCCCAGTGGGATGATGTAATTTTATCAGTCATACAGTGGGACTTAATGGCTTATTAGCAGATTATATCTTCCTGGAGGGAGGATGTGTTGTGGCAAAGATAAAGATGATTGCCTCACCTGGTTTTAAAGATGGCCCATTAGCAGATAATATGTGCCATGGAGATAAGGAATCACTACCCCACCCAGCTTCAGCAGATGGTGATAGAATACAGATTTCTGGCCGCATCAACCCAACACATTATCCACCCCTTACTCTATTACCAACTGCATAATGGAAACCTTACACATCGTTCTCACTTAAGATAAGGTTTCCCTGCGGTACACAATGGTTTTCCTCATCTTTCTGCATTACCCATCAAGTGTAACCAGGTCCCTCAGCAAAGACAATCCCACAGATGGATTTGTCCTTGCCTGAGGTAGGACTAATCCAAATAGGCTCCCAGCAAAATCTGGATGATCTTCTTTCCTTTCTCAAATACCTCCACTGCCGTGTTCCCCCACACAATGATGTCATCGATGGACTGCAAATGTTCTGGAGCCTCACCCTTTTCCAGTGCAGCCTGGATCAGTCCGTGGCAGATGGTGGGGCTGTGTTTC
>JAOTBB010001533.1:110596763-110607009 GCA_025629985.1 Chamaetylas fuelleborni | reverse complement strand
GGAAAGGAAAAAGGAAAGGAAAAAGGAAAGGAAAAAGGAAAGGAAAAAGGAAAGGAAAAAGGAAAGGAAAAAGGAAAAAGGAAAGAAATCTCTGATCAACTATCCTGCCCCATCCACCTCTCTTTTTACCAAGGTTGGGATATTTTTATTTTTCTGGAGTGCCTTTGGAATCTGCTTTCAGCATAGGAATATTCAAACAGGGAGCTGATTTTTACATTGGAATCCTGCTTTTCACTCATTGCCTTAAAACAGGAATTAACCCAACATCACCTCCTGGTTCCCAGGGCAGAATTTCACCTTTCCTGATAAATTCTTGGTGTTGGCTTGGTTCTTAATCCTGCCCCAATGTCCAGCTCTCACAGTTTATGTCTTTCCTCTCTTATTTGCAGTTTTTTGCAGATGTTGATGGAATGGGACATCCTGTGGGGATTAAATCAGATCAGGGTGCACTGGGATAAAATTTTGGTCACTCTGCAGAATGGCTCAGGTTGATGAGGAGGTTGGATTTTAGGAAAATATTCCAATCAGTTTTTGAATTCCATAAAAATCTGTGATTTCCTTTCCATCTGACTCCAGAAGTAAAGGGAAAAGCAGGGGAAAAGGAAAAAAAAAATCAACTTTGAAGTTGATTTATCTGTTGTTCCACATCCTTGTCCTGCACTGTGGTTTATTCCTTATGAGGAGAGTTTTATTCCTCTTGGAATTAGAAAGAAAATCAAAACTGGGCCACAGTGACCTGCCCCAGTCTGTGAAAAAAGGTCTCAAAACTGGGATGAATTTGGTTAAAAAGCAAAATAGAGACTCAGTAAAGTCTGTCCCCAAAGCTGCTTGTAATGTATTTTTCTCTTCTGAAAAAAAACCAAGAAAAATCTGATTTCCTGCAAAGCAAAGAAAGTTTTAGGAGTCATTTATCTCAAATCCAAACCTAAATAGAATCCACAATTTCCATAAATTGACTCAGCAGCAAGCTGCTGGGAGAGGCTTCAAATTTAGATACCAAAGAGAAAAAAAAAAAAAGGAAAATAAACAATTTCAAAGACATTTGCAGCTGTAATGAGAGTCACATTGGCTCTTACTGGGGATTTTTAATTTGGGGATTTTTGCTGCAAAATTCTGAGAAAATTTTGGGGAAAAGAGGTAGGAAAAGTGAGGGATTTTTTTTGCAATCAGTCTCTTTTAAAAATGAGAATAAACTCTTTTAAACTCACTTTCTAGATCCAGAATATATAAAGATATATAGATTCATAAATAGATTTTAAAAATTCAGCCTTGGTTGAATCTTTATAATCATTCCAGAAAGAAAATGAGGGAAGAAATTTTTTTTTGCCCATTTTTTGAGGATTGAATAAGCACCTAAAATGGAATTTCCTGGAATTTGAGAGATTATTTCACTTTTCTGCTGGCAGAGAGGAGTTTTTTTGCAGGAACAATTTCAAAAGTAATTTTCACCGAGTTCTTTGAAGCAGTTCCTGTGCTTATCTCTAAATCTTTTCTATTTTCCTTCTGATCTCCTCTTGAAAAAAAATCAAAACTGCCTTGGTGTTTTGAAGAATTTAATTATTCTGAGCTGTAAGGTGATGTCATAGCAAAAATCTTTTTTATCAGCAACAAAAATAGACAATCTCATTTTTCCCCCCTTTTTTTTCATTCCAAGTTGAGACCTTGCTGTGGGATAAAGTTAAATGAGATTTTACTGGAGTTTCACCCACTCACTGTAGCACAAAGGGAATAAAAGTACACACTTGCCAGTTTATTCCTGTTAATATTGAAATTTTAACACAAATTTTAATGCTATTTTAACATAAATTTAATGCAAATTTTAATTATCTGACAACATTGGATCCCAAAGGGTTTTAATATTAGGATTAAAATCCTAATAAGATTAAAATCCTGTCACCTGCTGCTAATCAAGAATTCAGCAGTTTTCTCACCTCCCATTTTCACAAATGCACTTTTAGAGCTGATAATTGTTAATTTTAAATTTTACTGTACGTTTTTAACATCCTTTCACATGTGACATCCCTGCCCATGGCAGAGTTTGGAATGGGATGAGCTTTAAGTAATTTCCAAACCAAATAATTCTGTGGGGTTTTTTTGTGCCCCAAAATTAACATTGTGTGACCAAAATCTCTTAATTTCAGGCTCTTTTCCTCACTAACATCCCCAAAATTGCTTTGTTTTGCTGCTTTTTTTAAAAACCAACAAGTGAGGGGCAATTTCCAAGTTTCATTCCTCCTTGGCATGACTTTATCCTTCCCTCTGCTGAATATCCTGGCTCCTCACGCCTGTTTTAAATAAAATTGGGTTTGAAACAAAAGAAAAACCAAGAAAAGCTGCCAACAATTAATCCTTGACCCCGTGGATTTGCAGTGCTGCTCGAGTCAGGATGGAATTTCTCCGTTTTTGTGGAGAAAATTCAATTTTTCCCCCTTTTTTTTTCCATTATTATCCCATTTTTTCCCCTTTTCTCCCCATTTTCTCCACTCTTCTGGTTTTTTTTTCACCCAGAGTGTCTCAGCTGTTTTGCCATCTGTGGGGCTGCAGGAGTGCTGAAGAAAAGAGGCTTTGTCAGGAAATTCTCAGCACCATTCATATAAAAGGGAATAAATCAATGTAGGGATGTCTGTAAATCTGGAATTTTCCTCCATCTTCTTTCTTCATTATTTATTGTTTAGAATTCCTCTCAGGAGAGGTTAAATTTGCTTAAATCTGCCCTGAGGAGTTGTTTCTTGGTGGATGTAATTATTCCACCTTTAAAAAAAAAAATAAATAAAACCAAAACAAAGGTGGACATAAAAACCAGATTTTCCATATTAATCACAATTGGAATTAGGGGCTGGGTTTCATTCACAAACAAATGTAATTTAGCTCAGAACATTATTGATCACAGAATTGCAGTGTTTCCTAGCAATGATCTTGGGAATTTCTCCTGTAGGTGATTTAAAAAAAAAAAAAAAATTTGAAGAGCAGCCTTGAATTGTGGTTATTAAGGAATAGTGCTTCTGGAGGCACTAATAATAATAATAATCAGAATTATTTTAAAATAATTGCTCAAAAAATGAGCAAGACTGGGGTCTGTATCTCATTTTCACCAGGATGAAACAAAACTGAGAAGTATCAAAAACTGATAAGAAATATCAAAATTGATAAAAAAATATCAAAATTGATGAGCTATGTCCAAATCAGGGTAATGCTTTGGCCAATTTATTTTATTACCTGTGTTTACATTTTGGGAATTGTGTTATTCTGCATAATTCTATTATTTTTCTATTTATTATTTATATTATTTTTATTTTATTTATTTTATTATTTTTATTATTATTTTATAGGTTTAACAACCCACTGTATATATTTTTATATATTTATCTATTTTATTTTTATATATTTTACTGTATAAAAATACTTCCATTTCTCCTCCTGAAGCAGTTTTTCAGAGAGAACTGAGAGGAGTTTTAAGTAGAAATAAATCACTAATAACACTTGTAATTATATTTGAATATATATCAGTGCAGCATTATGCTATAAAATTAAAAGTTGATGGAATAACCCTGGCATCAAATTATTTTTCGGTGACTCAGGGATGTGTTTTTTAGGCACTTACACAGTTAAAATTCTTGGGGAAAAATGGATTTTAGATGGATTTGGTGTGGTGAGGTGAATCTGGTCTGTCACTTAATTTCCAGGATGGATTTTTCTCCTAGAATAGCTGTTCCTCATGAAGATGGTAATTTTATAAACTTTTATTACAGTTTTATTTATTTATTTGGTTTCCAGGGGGATTTTTCCCCAGAATAGCTGTTACTCATGAAGATGGTAATTTTATAAATTTTATTACAATTTTATTTATTTATTTATTTGATTTCCAGGATGGATTTTTCTCCTAGAATAGCTGTTCCCCATGAAGATGGTAATTTTATAAATTTCTATTTATTTATTTAATTTTCAGGGTAGATTTTTTTTCCCCCAGAATAGCTGTTCCCCATGAAGATGGTAATTTTATAAATTTATATTACAATGTCTTATTTATTTATTTTTAACTTGAGTTAGCTTTGAAGCTGTTACCAACCCAAGTCTTCCAGAACAGCCAGAATGGTGTCTGATAAAAGCAAAACAAGCAAGATTTTAATAATAATTTACTTTACAGTGACAAATCCTCCTACATTTGACTGGAAAACAAATTGTGAGTGTAATCCTGGATCTCATAGCAGTGACAGTGATGGAAACATTTTTGAAACCAGATCAAATTCCCTTTTGGTCTTTCCCCATTTTCCAACAAAAGGATGGGTTAATTTGAATTTCATTGCTTTTTATCCTGAGGGAAATATCAAATTATTGATGTTATTGCCCCAGAGGAGGGGGACAGGTGTTTTATTTGGGTTTTTCCCCCCACACACACACTCTGTGCTCATTAATTTGTATTTTCACACATTTTTAGTGGGAAGAAGCCGCCGCTCTCTGTCAGAAAAAAGCAGCTGTGATTGATCATTCAAGGGCAGGAGGGGAAAATATTCAGGAATGAGTTATATAAGCATTTAAATGAGCAGTGTGCCCACAGAGCAGCCATAGTTTCCCTGGAGGAATGTGGAAATTGAAGTTTTTAACCTCCTTTCTCAGCACCTGCCCACCAGTGTTTAATGTGGGATGCGATTCCTCCGAACCAGGACTGAGGATTCTTGGATTCACTCAGGGAAAAAATTTCTTTGTTGGATGTTCTGCAGATAGGAGGGAAAAAATGGGCTAAAAAAACCCCTTTTATTTGGAAATTGATGTTTTTAATCTCCTTTCTGAGCATCTGCCCACCGGTGTTTCGTGAGGGAAGCAATTCCTCCAAACTAGTGCTGAGGATTCTTGGATTCACCAACGTTCAAAGTTGGATTCATCCAACTTTTCTCTTGGATGCTCTGCAAATAGGAGGGGGAAAATGGGCTAAAAAAATACTTTTATTTGGAAATTGAAGTTTTTTAACCTCATTTCTCAGCACCTGCCCACTGTGTGTTTTGTGAGGGAAGCGATGTCTCTGAACCAGCGCATTCGCTGAGGATTCACTGAGGATTCTTGGATTCACCAACTTTTGAAGTTGGATTCACCCAACTTTTCTGTTGGATGCTCTGCACCCAGCCCAGCAGATAGGAGGGGAAAATGGGCTAAAAAAATGCATTTATTTGGAAACTGATGATTTTCATCTCCTTGCTCAGCACCTGCCCACGCATGTTTCATGAGGGAAGCGATTCCTCTGAATTGGCGCATTTGTTGAGGATTCGCTCAGGATTTTTGGATTTCCTGAGGGAAAAAATTTTTTTGTTGGATGTTCTGCAGATGGGAGGGAAAAAATGGGCTAAAAAAACCCCCTTTTATTTGGAAATTGATGTTTTTCATCTCCTTTCTGAGCATCTGCCCACCGGTGTTTCATGAGGGAAGCGATTCCTCTGAACCAGCGTTGAGGATTCTTGGATTCACTGAGGGAAAAACTTTTCTGTTGGATGTTCTGCAGATAGGAGGGAAAAATATGGGTACAGAAATGCATTTATTTGGAAAATAAAACGGATGTTGGATGTTTTTAATCTCCTTTCTGAGCACCTGCCCCCCGTGTGTTTCATGAGGGAAGCGATTCCTCCAAATCAGCGCATTCACTGAGGATTTGCTGAGAATTCTTGGATTCACTCAGAGAAAAACTTTTCTGTTGGATGCTCAGCAGATAGGAGGGAAATGGGCTAAAAAACGCAATTATTTGGAAATGGATGTTTTTAACCTCCTTTCTGAGAACCTGCCCACCCATGTTTAATGAGTGAAGCAATGCCTCTGAACCAGTGCTGAGGATTCTTGGCTTCACCAAGGGAAAACTTTCTGTTGGATGCTCAGCAGATGGGAGGGGGAAAATTGAGCTAAAGAAATGCATTTATTTAATCTTTGATCTTTATATCTGACAAAGATCCAAAGGGATACAGGGGAGGCCTCGGTGCTGGGGGATGTGTCTGAGTGGCTCTGAGCATGGTGCAGAGCCCACAACCCAAGTCCTGCCTCTCCTTGCCTGTTTTCCATTACAGCTGCATGGCTCTGAGAGCTGGATCCACAAGAAAATCTGGAATTCCCAGAGAATTTGTGACTGCCCCATCCCTAGAAGTGTCCAAGGTCAGGTTGGAGCAGCCTGGGATAGCAAGGTTGGAACTGGATGAGCTTTCAGGTCCTTTTCAACCCAAACCATTCTGAAACTCCATGAAATCACCAAGTGTTCAAGGGGTGCACAAGCCCCTCTTACATCCCCAGGAATTCAGTCAGGTCTGAAGGAAAACAGAGAATCACCAGCAGAATTCTCCTCCCTCTGGAAAAAATTCTCATCTCTGAGGACACGGCCCCAGCACCTTCCACTCCTCACAGAAAAGCAGCTCCTGGTGTTCAAAAAAAGCAAGATTTTATCTAAAAAGGACATTATCCCATTTTATTAAGGCCCAGAGGAGATCTGTCTCTGGATTTGAGCTTTTCAGAGCCAAGGGGGAATTTTGAAATCCTTTGGTACAGGATGATGAGGGGAAGGTTGAGGTTCAGAGACATTTAGAAGGGTCTGACCACGGTGCCAGGTGGGAAACAGGAGAAATGACAGAATTAAATTCCTTAGTAGATGTTCCCAGTTATTGTTTCAGCTGGTGACAGGAATATAGAGGTTAAAATTGGCTTTAGGAGGGCTTTTTTTCCCCTCACTGGCTGCATCAACAGTGGAGTTCATTCTGATACTGAGGGATCGCCATTCTGATGGCATTTCCACATCCCCATCTCTGACCAAAAAAAATAAAATTAAATTGTTATTTCACAGCTGAAACTCAGGCTCTGTTTTTAGCTGCACTTGGGGAACATTATTGGTGTTTCAGCACTCAGAGTTCTTAAAGCAGAGCTGAAAATGAAGTCAGTGCTCCTGCAGGGCTGATTTTGGGGGAATTGCTGTGCTGTGGGATCTGTGTTTAGTGCTGGAGCCCCAGCCTGGGCTGCTGAGGTTGCTGGAAGGTGTTTTAGGATTAAATCCCCTCCCAGACCCCTCCTCTGAAAGCAACTCCTTGGATGAGTAAATCATTGGTGGGGGGATGATGAAATCCCACATTTCTATAGGATAACAGAGGGATGTGCCATTTTCCCTCATAAAAATTAGTTGTGGTACATCAATAAAATGCTGCAACCTAAAAATGTAGCATTGCCTTCAGCACACCTTAAATCTTTAATTGTGGCTTCAATACCATGTATTTATCAGCACAAGCAAGAACAGACTGAATTTCTTAATAAAATCCCTCATTCCAGGGATGTCTGTGCTGCTGAGAAGGTGCTTTTTATATTGGAATCATTTCTCCTGAGTGAATCCCAACCTGAAAACCACCAGCAGAGCTTTGCTTGCTTCATGTTTCTGTAAAAGAAGAGGAAATTCTGCACAGAGAGCTCACATCAGTGATTTTTCTGTGATTTTTTTTTCCCTCCCAAGAAAAAATCAGGCAGGGGGGGTTGGAGTGAGATGAGCTCCAAGGGTCCTTCCAACCCAAACCATTGTGAGGTTATAGTAAATAAATAAATAAATAAATAAATAAAATATATAAAATACAGGATCAGCAGCTCTGAAGGGTTTTGTAGAAAATATCTTTTAAATTCTCCTGAACTTCATTTCAGTTCCTTTTCCTCCTTGCAATAGTTCAGCTTTCAGGGAAGTTTCTTAAAAAAACCAACAGTTGATTCAGATGTAAATAGAAATAGAACAAGGTAGTGCTCAAAGAAATTTGCTTTTAAACCCAAAGAGTTTAACATTTTCAAAATTTTATTTTAATTTCATTTCATTTTAATAAATTAAAATGAAATTAAATAAATTAAAAATTTTAATCCATTTTAATTTAGTTTTCAAAAGCACAGCTGGAAAGTGCATCAGGTGACTTTGTTGCATAAACTCAGCCATCTCCAGAGTGCCTCATTTCTTGATTATTCCCTGTGTTATCTCCTCTCTCCAAGAAGATAAATTGAAACCAGGGATCCTGTCCAATTTTCACTTTTCTGAAGTGCTTCTGATGCCCATTCCCTGTCAGGAAGAATTTATTATAAATAAGGACCCAGAGCAGATCATGATCACAGGGACTTTTGAAAAAATATTTTGCTTTTTGTCTGAGTGAATTCATAATTTCATGTGTGGTGAATAAATCTAGCCCCATCCAAGTCTGCACTCTTTCAAGTTGTATTTTGGACTCTTCCTGAATAGGTGGGCACTTAAAAAATTTAAGTTTTGCTGATGAGCACAGGTGAGTTTTTGCCTAATTTTGCTGTTTTAAAACTGTTTTCTGTTCCAGTATTTTGGGGTTGGAGATGCTCCAGTGCCTTTGGGCTCAAACACCTGGTTTTTAAACCTGCAAGAATAATTTCGAGTTTCATTTTTTCCCGGTGTTAATTATTCTAAATATTGTTAATTAATATAAATACCTCATATCTGCAGATTAATATTGTTTCAAACAGGTGCAGTCACTCAGTATTAATGTGAGTTTAATGGTTGTTACTCCCTGAATTGGCTGCTTGGAGGCTTAATTTGGGGAAAAGTGTGTGGTGATGTTTAATTTTATTTTTTTTTTTTTTTTTTTTGCCAAAGAGCAGGACGTGCTTCCTTTCACCTGAAAGATTTGTTGGATGCATTTATTTTAATTTTTTTTCACTTGGAATTATTTGTAGCACTCAGCACAAGCACATTGAGCCAGGAGGTTTGCTGTTGAGTGATTTATTGTAATATCTTGGTGGAATTAATCCAGTGAGCTTTAGCACTAGAACTGGTGGTTTGTTCTTGATGAAAAATTCAAAATTAAATTCCCTTCAGGCCAGAAGTTCTGCTAGGGGAGACCTGGTCCTGTGGACAGACATTAAATACAAATATAAATAATTAAATATAAAAATACCACCTTCATTAAGAAATTATGAATTTCAACACTTAGTGCCAAACGAGCTTGTGATGAAATAATAATTGAGATTTTTGAGAGCTTTGTTTTGCTGGGTAATTTTTTATTGGGAAATCATTAATATTTTTGATTTCTGGATAGAATCTCACAGCTTGGCTTCTGTTCTGTTAAATGGTGCAGGAAGGTCCAGTGGTGTCCAAGACCTGGGGCAGAGGTGGATGCAGAATTCCTAAAGAACATCTCCTAATTATGCTCATTACACTTCTGCACTTCTATTTTCCATCTCCAGTTGGTGACAGGACTAAAAAATGTGCAATAACACAAAATATTAAACAAGGGATTGCTGGATTAAACCAGTGGAAACATTAATTGGAATATCACAGGATGGGAGCTTATTTCTGACAAATCCCCCTGACACAGGGCATGATTTGACTGTGAATTTTCACACTGGGAGGAAAACCAGTTCTGGGTGTTGTCCTAGGAGGTTGTGCCAGTATTTCTGCATCAGTACAGGATCAGAAAGGAGCTCTGATTGTCTCTGTCACAGACTCAAAACGTGCCACAATTCGTATTTGAAGCCATTCCAAAATCCTTCTCTCCCAAGGATGGAATTCCTTCATGGCTGCTGCAGTATTTCTTTCCTATTGCTTGGATTAAACACTTTTAAAGTGGTTTTCCCCTCCACATTTCAGTGTTCAACCATTCTTTTTCTCATTCTTTGTCTCCCTCTAGGCCAGAGCAGCTTCTTGCAAGGGGGGCTGGTTGTTCCTTGAGAATTCCCAGAGTGTTCCAGCCTCACCCTCACCTCCCAGAGCACCAGTCCCTGTCTCAGACAGCTTCTGGGATTGGATTTGGAAAGATTTCATGGGCGTCTCCCCACAATTAAACCTTCCTGCCACTCCAATCCTTGAGGGATGTGCACTGAGTTTATCTCTCTTGGGATCAGGAGAAATCTGCTCTTTGTCCTCCACATTGTCTCTTGTCCTTCAT
Organism: Chamaetylas fuelleborni; assembly: GCA_025629985.1. Taxonomy (NCBI): domain Eukaryota; kingdom Metazoa; phylum Chordata; class Aves; order Passeriformes; family Muscicapidae; genus Chamaetylas; species Chamaetylas fuelleborni. The sequence goes on along the minus strand of JAOTBB010001533.1, from coordinate 110,597,116 downwards.
CTCCTGAGAAAATAAAAATTTTAAAAAATAAGAAAAAAAAAAAAAAATCATCCCCTGCCATGGGCAGGGACACCTTCCACTATCCCAGGCTGCTCCAAGCCAAATCCAACCTGGCCTTGGAAACTCCCAGGGATCCAGGGGCAGCCACAGCTTCTCTGGGCTGGGATGATGTTTTGCCTGGGAAATGATGTTTTAGCTCTGGAAATCTTGGGAGAATTGGGCTGAAATGGTATTTTAGGTGTGGCAAGCCAGGAGGATGTGGGTGAAATGCTGGGGGAAATGGTGTTTCCTGGGAATTCTCTGGGAATTCCATCCCAGCCCCTCCCCACCCTCCCAGGGAACAATTCCTGCCC
>JAOTBB010001533.1:110581806-110592767 GCA_025629985.1 Chamaetylas fuelleborni | reverse complement strand
TTAACAGGAGATATCTCCTGGAGGGAGGATGGGCTGTGGAAAGATAAAGATGATTGCCCCAGCTGGTTTAAAGATGGTCCATTAGCAGATAATATGTGCCAGGAGATAAGGGTCACTGCCCCACCTGGGTTCAGCAGATGGGGACAGAATACACATTGCTGGCCACATCAGCCCAACACAGCAGGGAATGCCTTTCCTCCCCAAACCTCTCTGTGCTAATCTTTCCCCCCTGAATTAGGTACACTCCCTGCAGCTACAGGGGCGTGGAGGAACGACTACCTCACGGCAGCATGTCCCGGCTGACCGACCACTCCCGGCACAGCAGCTCGCACCGGCTCAACGAGCAGTCGCGGCACAGCAGCGCCAGGGACCTCAGCAGCAACCCAGTGACACTCATCAGCCACGGCACCAGCATGAACCGCGTCATCGAGGAGGATGGCACCAGCGCCTGAGCGCTCCCGGTGCCTTCCTCGGCCAGGTGACACGCCCAGTATTGTCCTCAGCCTCTCAGGTGCTCAGTTTGGGCTCAATCTGGGGAGTCGGGGTTGGCTTCTCTGCCTGGAACTTGGCTGGGAGCTGGCTGAGTGAAAAAAAGCTGGTTGTCTCCTCTGAAACCTCTCTGGGGGTAATTATTTATTTGAGAACTCATCACACACAACTGCTGAATTTCGGATTCTCTGTGGAAAACATCTCCCCCTTCCTTCTCTCTCCCTCCCTCTGTCCCTCCTTTCGTGCCAGCCCCAAAATTTCGGTGTTGGGGTCGTGCTGGGAGTTGTTCTGATGAGACTTGAGGGGACTCTTGATGGCTGAAGGAATCCCTCCCTCCAGGAGACGCATCCAGCACTGCCTGAGGGACGCCTGGCAGCATTTGGTCACACTGGAAACACCACAGGAATGAGCATTTTGGAGAAGGAAACTCCTCTGAGGATCACCATTTCTTTCTCAGTTGTCCACAGGGTTTGGGGGAAGAGAGAGGCAGGCAAGAGCGATTTTTTTATAACTTGTATTGTCCTTGCATTTTTTACAAAAGACTATTTAAATTTTCTACTCGTTTACAATTTCTGTAGGAAGAGATGGGTTTTAAAAGCAGTTATCTAGATAATGTTCAGCCATTTATTTTTTAGAGTCACGTACGAAAGCTGAGATTGCCTGTTCCTGATCTATTTAAAAAACAATTATCATAGAAAAGCTGAATTTGTCACCCAAGCAGGAATGCACAGCCAGAGCTGAGCCTGTTTACAAACCCCAGCACCTGAGGCCAGAAGGAGCAGAGGAGTTGATTCAAGGATGTCCCACCTGCCTTGTGATGTCATGGCTGGTTTGGGGAGGATTCTCTGTGCTGAGCAAGAATTCAGAGATGAGTGGGGGAAACTGAGGCAGGAGCTGTCCCCAGATGGGGAAAAGGGAGGAAGTGGCAGCTGGAAGATGAGGAGGAGACAGGATGCACCGTTCAGGGACCTTGGTTACAGATCCACCTCTGCTGGGGTTGTTTTCATCCCTACTGCAGAGTCATGGTAGAGAATTCTCAGTTTGGGCTTTTTTTTTGTGTGGGATACTTGAGGCAGAAGTCGAGGATGGTGCTGGAGAATCTTCTGGAGCATCTTCTGCAGAGGTTCATTCTGAACGAGGCAGACCTACCTCAGTAACTGCTGCAGATCACTGCTGGGAAATGAATCCTTATTTTACATTGTCCTTCCATAATTCCCTCCCTGACCTGCTGGAGGCCCTTTGAGAAGCCTTTGTGCACCACCCTCGAGGGCAGGAGCTGCTCCACAATTAACTCCTTTTAATTGCAGCTGATGACACAACAGCAAAGCTCATAACCTGTGTGCTGTGCAATCAAAGGCTCCCAGACAGATTCATCCCAAATTGTCTTTCTTGCTCCCACTGGGTCGGAGGAGAAGACAAAAGGAGCCCAGGAGTAACAAAGTTTTGTTGTTTGGAGTAACAAAGTTTTGTTGTCAGCCCAGGGATTGCCCTGTCCCAGGGAGAACTGCCCAGATCCAAAGCTGGTGGAAAATCCTTTGGAGTGATTTAAACCAGAGAAGTTGCAACTCCCTGGAAGCCCCAAGGGTGGAACCTTTGCTGTTTTCAAGTTCAGCTCCTCCTGCCTCACGTGCTGCCTCAGGGGGGTGATCTGGTAGAAATCTGGATCTGTGGAAGATGAGTTTTCCTAAACACTAGAACTGAACTAAATAAGCTCAAGGGTTTACATTGATCCTCTTGGCTCAACTTCCAGTACTTTTATCTTTTTTTTTTTTTTTTAATAAATTGCAGCAATGCTTTGACTTGTTTAGAGACAGGGAGAGGAACCTGATGGAGCTTGGAGAAGGATCCTGCTGGAAATGTTGTTAATTAGTGAGGCTCAGTCCCCATACTGCTTCCAGATGGGAATATCCAGGTTGTTCCTTGCTCATGGATCCTAAAGGAACAGGCTCCTGTCACCCCAGAGAGGTGATTAAACATCAAACATCAAACTGAAACTCTCTTCTACCTTCAACACCTGAGCTGTGCTCTCTTGGCAGAGCATTCCTCACCCATGGTTCTCCCCCAGCTGGGGCTCACAGTGCTTCAGCTCCCAAATCTGAGGTGCATCCCAGTTTGAATGTGACCCCACCAGCATCTCAGGCAGGGGCACCAGGATCTGGCTGCTCTCCCCAGGAAGCAGGCAGGGAAGCTGGACAGTGCCTGGTTCTCCAGCTCATCCCAGACTTCATCCCTGTCCCTCCCACCAAAACTCTGCTCTGTGAAATTGCTCCATCAAAGCTGCAAAATGCATGACTCCTCATTCCCAGTATTCCCAGGATCTTCAGCTCGTTTTACCAACCTGACTGTGCTGACAGCAGATCCCCCTGAGTTTGTGGTGTTCCCTCTCTTTTAATCCCTCCACAGCTCCTGTGAAATATCCCGGATCGGAGCTGCGCTCGTGTTGCATGGAAGAGCTGCTCCTCTTTTTTAAACCATAAACAACCCAACAGCAGCAAACAGCCACATTTTGGGTGTCAGTGTGTTTGTGTTCTCCCCTTTTCTTCCAGTTTAGACCCAAATTTTGTGCTGGAAGCTTGAAGCCACCAGCTCTAGGGGAGAGGTCAGTGGTGAGCACGGGAGGCTCCATCATGGCCAAAATCCAGCACTGCTCCTGATTTGTTCCAGCAAGGATGGGAGGGAAAAAATCCCTCAGGAAGGGCACAAGGAGAAGAGCAGTGCCCACCCTTCCAGGAGAGCCGATTCTGCAGCCCAGCTCTGAGCACTGAGTATCCCAAAAAGCAGCAGGGAGCCGACAGCTGTGTCTGTGTGGTGAAACCAGGGCGCAGAGCAGAGCATCCCCCGCCCAGGAGCCATCCCCGGCTCCCCCCTGAGCAGCAGAATGTCCAGCTGAATGTGAAGCTTTACCCCACCCCCCTGTGCTTCTTCTCTAATGGGATCAGGATTGCTTTTCCCCCCAGGCGCTGTTTCCCCAGGTTTGCTGTGCGTGGGGAGCTCGGTGCATGCAAAGCCTCTGGCAGCCCTTCCTCCCCTCGGCACCGCGGTGCCCGTGCTGTGACAACGCCCAGGAAGGAGCTCCCGTGAATCCTCCCAACTCGTGGAATGTGTGGGCTGACCCCACTTGCACTCAGCTCTTGGTAGACCTTGTTTACAGTTAGTCCAGTGTCGGTTTTGTAACGTTTAATTTTTAGCACTTTAACTGTGAGTGTACAAATTGGTTCCCTTGTAGTTGGTGTACATTTTCATTTTAGACCTTTGGAAGTTTTTAATAAAACGATGGAAAAACTCTGGTAACAGGTTTTCAATTCTTCTCCTGTGGGTATAATCCTACCCCCCTTAAAAAATCCACTTCAGCAGTTGAGATATAAAGATGAAATAATTAAAGATCCGGTTTTACTTTGGCCAGCAGCTCTGTGAATTTAAAGAAAGACTTTCCAGACTTTAATCTCCCGCCAACATCTGCACTCGTGGACGCCGGGCACGCTTCCAGCAAACACAAAGCTCTCCGCGGATTTCGGCTCTGGGTTGCTCCGCCCTTGGACAAGAACAGACCACTCAGAGCAGCAGCATTCCACAGGCACAGAGGAGCAGGGAGCAAACAGGTTTGGGAGCAGCGCTGCCAAGGATGTTTGGGGTTTTTTATTGCCAAATCCAAGCTGAGGACGGGATGACTGATTTATGTGGAGGAGCTGTCTGGGATTCGGGCGGATACGTGGTGGTTTTGGGTTGGAAGCCGTGTGCTGAGTCTGGCATGGCTGGTGATAAAATAACTCACTAATTACTGGCGCTGAATTAGATAATTAGTTCAGGGATGAAACTTTAGGAGCTGCTGGTCTGCTCCATCTTCCCTGAATTTAAACTGTTGTGGGTTGTGAGTGACCAGCTCTGAAGTCAAGCAGCCAAAGGGGGATTCCCAGTGCAGCTGAGCCCAGCAGGGATGAGGAACGGGAGCTCACAGCGTTTATCTCATTGCCGGGTCCCGAGGGGTTAATGCAGGAGGAGATGGAGTCACCCGGAGCCTGTTGGGCCCTCCCGAGGTGGTTTAACCTGCGGGTGGGGGAGTGGGAGGAGCACGGGAGAAGGAGCCGGAGGAGGGGCTGTGGTGGGAGCAGGGTCAGTTCAGACCCCCGGGCTGGGATTAGGGCAGGGGGTGTTTCTGTCACCATCGCATTCCTGACGCACCTTAACACCCAGTTCTGCTGTTTGGTGCCAGCTTTGTCTCTCAGCTCTGCCAGCTTGTGCCCTTGTTGAGATTTCTTCTCCAGCTGGAAGGGAGAAGAGCATCTGGCCATGCACTGATCCTAAAAACAACAAAGTCATTGAATCATGGAATGGTTTGGGTTGGAAGGGACCTTAAATTTAGCTTTTAATTCTGTTCCCTTGCCATGAGCAGGGACACCTTCCACTATCCCAGGTTGCTCCAAACTCCATCCAGCCTGGCCTTGGACACTTCCAAGGACCCAGGGGCAGCCACAGCTGCTCTGGGAATCTGTGCCAGGGCCCTCCACCCTCACAGGGAACAATTTCTTCCTAATAGCCAATCAGAACCTACTCCAAGAAATCATTGGTAACAAAAGGCTGAAACAAAATAGGTGGAAATAGAAGGATCTTTTTTTAAAAAGTCATTTTTTTAGGAGTTCTCTCCAGCCCAGTGGGATCAAACCTCCAGCCCTGGAGCGTGACCAGCCAGGATCCACATTTCCAACGCCCTTGGCTACCGGTCTGACTGGTTTTTATGGTAACACTCCAGACACCTTTGATTGATACTCAGTCTCCAGTTTCAGTGCCTGCACCTCTGTGCCACCTCTTCCCTGCACCCACATCCTGCTGCTGCCACCTCACTGGCAGCTCCTGCTCCCCCTCCATCCCACAGGGACATCCTGGGTGGGGTCAGCTGCTTTCTCCTCTCCCATCTCCTTGAGTTTGGGTTTTAGGAGATCCCACCTTCCCCTTTGCTTCCTGCCCCCATGTCTGCCTCCACACACTCCCCCTGCAGCATTTTGATGCATTTCAAAACCTCTGCATCCCAAGAGCTGGCTTAAAATATTTCCAGGGTGTCCCACGAGATGCTCAGCAAACTGGAGATATCCTGATGCCTGAAATGGTGGGAAAGCTGAAGAAGGATGGATCTGCAGTGCCAAATGGTCGCCAGCCTCTTCCCAAGCTGCTGTAGTGCAATATTTTAAATATAAATATTTTGGTGTAGACACGTCCTCCTCTGCTTTCCGTTCAGTGCTGGAGCAGAGGGTTCCTGCCTTTGGGAGAACGTGCTGAAAAGATCCCTTGAGGCCCTGAATTGCAACATAATGCAGCTCCAAACCCCACCTGGAATCCGTCAGAAGGGACAAGCCCCGACATTCCCCGATGCCTTCAAAGCCCTCGGATCTGGAAACGACACCATCAGATAAGGCTGAGCTCCTGCCAAAAGACACAGAACATCTGCTGGGCTGCACAAAGAGAGGTTAGGGGAAACTTAACCTTGTTCCTCAGCTCTAATTTTTGGGACGAAACCAGCTCCCAAATTGTGCTTTGCAGGGTGAGTTTGGGGATTTCATGGGAGTCCCCAGACTGTGAGGATGAGGTGACCTTGATGATGGCACAGGGGGAGCAGGGCCAGGGATGCGCTGGCTCATGGAAGAGCAATAAAATCTGGGGTTAACCAAGAGTTTGGGTTTGTGATGACGAGATGAGAGGAAAACGCCCTCAAGCTGTGTCAGGGGAGATTCAGGTTGGACACCAGGAGGAATTTCCTCACAGACGACACTGCAGGGGAGTTGCTGGAGTCCCCACCCCACTCAGTGAAAGATCAGTCAAAACTTGAACTCAGTGATCTCAGAGGTCTTCTCCTACCTAAATAATTCTATGAAAACCAGAAACCATCTTTAGTTTTCATTTCCTTTTCTCCACTTGGAACGTTTCTCCCTAAAAGCAACCCCGAAGAACCTGCTGGTTCCACAGAGCTTGTTCCACAAAAGCTCCTGGTGCTGCCCTCGGGCAGGTGAAGGGTTAAGGCCGGTCTTTGGGAGCAAAAGCCCCGAATCCTGCCAGAGCTCGTTAGCGGGTGAGCAGCGGGGAGAAGGGACACGCCGCTAATTGGAGTGACGGCCTCCAGAGCTGTGAGAAATTAGCAGCGGCACAATGAGGAGGTGCCGAGCTTCGCGGCCGCTAACAGGTGCAGGGTCACCCCAAAAACCTGACCCCTGTCACTCAGTGCCACTCACCCTCCCGACCTGTCCGCGGGGGAGGCTTCTCACCCCCGTCCGGAGCAGCTGCTGCTGGAAAAGCTCTGACAGGCACGATTGGAACTTTTGTTTTTTTGCTGGAAGCCCAGGAGCTGTAAATCGAATTCCCAGTGCTGCTCCTGCCCCAGACCTTCCGGGAGTTGGCATCAGGGTGGTGCAGGAGCAGAAAAAGCTGCAGCATCCCACAAGTTCCCAAAACTGGGCCCAACCGACTCCCGGCATCAGCAGAGCCCCTTCTCCTCCTCCCCTGCTCCCACTGTAGTCACAGCTCGTTGTACAATTGTTTCCCCTGTATCCTGTTTTCCCCAAAATGCTTTTCCTCCATCCTGGGACAGCGAGGAGTTGGAGTGCTTTTCAAAGAGCTCTTGGAGCAGCACGGGGTGCAGGAGGATGTCTTGCTGTGCAGGGATGCTGGTGGGGAGGATTTGGTGCTTGGGATGCTCGCAGAATCCTTGAATGGCTGGAGCTGGATGGTTTGGGAGGATGTTATGGGAGAAGCCACGATGTTGATCCTGAGTGCCGGCAATGCTTCACATCCACCCTTGGGGCAGTTTGGCAGAATCCACCGCAGCTTTTCCACCCAAACCGCGGGGCAGAAACTCCCGCGTTACCCTGGGAGAGGGAAATCCGCTGGACACTGCCCGGCCTGGCCGCTGGGTCTGGGGAGCCCACGGGGGTTCCTCCTTGGGACCAGGATGGAGAATCAGCCCAGAAAAGCGGCGTCCCCAGAGGGCAGCGCGGGTTTTTGAGGCAATGGTGCCACCCTGTGCACCGCGCCAGCGCTGGGCTCGCAGTGACACCACGGGGGGATGACAGGCAGGAAGGTGGTGGCGCTGGGGATCAACAGCATCCATGGCAGGAAAAGGGTGACATTCCCTGCGAATCACCGACCCCACTGCAGCTGGGATCCTGCAGAGGCCAAAACCGTGGAGCTGGTTTGTAGGGACACGCATGGAAAGTGCAGAAATCACATCAAACCCGGCGCTTCCTTGAGCTGCAAACAGGAATTTCGAGATGGTTTATGCTTTTCCCATCTTTCCTGGGCCACAGAGTCCCCTCCTGTGCTCCATGCCCTGCCCCGAGGGAGATGTGGGGACATTCACAATGTCCCATCAGTGACCCTGCAGGAGTCCGTGTCCTCTCTCTGAGCCCCGGGATGGAGCAGCACCACCCGGGAGAATCCCCCTGGGATATCTGGGATAATTTAGTTGTCACAACTTGTGGCCTCTAGGAGGGCTGGGGGGGAAGCAATTATTTTTTTATTAATATTTTAATGTTTTTAATTAAGCATGATGAGTGTCTCCCCAGCACCCCAGAGACCAGAAACGCCCCAGAGGGTGTCACCCTGACATCCTGGGACTGATGGAGCCTCCAGGGGCAGCTCAGTTCCTGTGAAAAGAGCACCCAGGAGGAGGCAGCAGAGCCCCATCCCTGGTTTCAGCTCCCCAGATGATTTCAATCCCCCATCACATCCCAGCTCTTCCATGGTCACCTACCCCAGACGGTTTCAGGGTGTCAAATAGGGACAAGAAGCTTTGGGGACATTTTTAGGGTCAGGCTTTGCTATTTTAGCTCCTCCCCGAGTGTGCACACACCTGAGGGCACAAGCACAAAGCCACACACCCTGAATGGCCCCACCAAGAGTGATGGGAAAGCATCCCTCCATCCCATAGGGGCATATGGGATCCTCAGGCTGGAAGAGGGATTTGTTGCACAGAAGGAAGGATTCTAGGAAGGAAGGATTCCAGGAAGTAGGGACAGATTCCAGGAAGGAAGGATTCCAGGAAGGAAGGAAGGATTCCAGGGAAGAAGGATTCCAGGAAGGAAGGAAGGATTCCAGGGAGGAAGGATTCCAGGAAGGAAGGAAGGAAATGGCCCCTGGGTTGTACAAATAAATAAGGGAAGAGCAGAAGGGCGTTTTGGGGAGACAGTTTTGCAGGAAATCTCTGGTGTGACACCCCCAGTGAGCTGGAGACACAACCACTTCTCTCTCTTGGATTCCAAAGGCTAATCCTTAGGGAATAACAGACATAAACCTCTTAGCTGGTGTGCTGTCAGTGCCCCTCACTGATGAGCTGATTAAAATCAAGTGGAAAAGATGGAATTTTCCCCCTCCAGGTACCCCAGGAGCTGCAGGTGATGCAGAGGAGATGCTCCTTGCTGGCTTTGCTCTTCCCTGTGTGTCTGACCAGACCTGGATGCTCCATGGAAATGTTTCCAGCCTTTGTGATCTCCACTAAATCCACACCAGGATTATCTGTGTCCAAGCTGCCACCTGGAGCTGGAGGAAATGGTGTCAGGAAAACCAGTTAGAGGCAAAATTTCTCACAAAGGAGCCCCTATCCCCATCCTTGGGACATTCACAATGTTTTACTTTATTTAAGCTGTTCAGAACAGTCATTGCTGCTCTGAACATGAGCCTTGACAAAGAAACACACACAATTTCCTGGGATTTGAGAAATATTTGCAGCCCTCCCCAGAATTTGGCCAAATGTTGACTCTGATCTCCACAGAGCCACATCCCTGCTCCTCGGAAGAAACAGGAGCTGTGGAAAGACATCATGGGAATAGAGGCTGCAGAAGGGAGAATTTCGTTGGAAAAGCAGCTTTTTGAGTCAGAGCTACTGGCAGGGTCTGAAATGTCATTTCACATCTGCAGCAGACACAAGGTGGCATCAGAAAGCCAAATCCTTCCTGTGAGGTTTCTCTTGCCATGGAAAAGAGTCAGAAGCTGGAGCTCCAGGTGTGCACACACCTGATTGCTGTGCCTCTGGTTTTCCTCAGAGTCCTGCAGCAATTCTCCTCTCTTGTCACTGGTGGCTCTTTTCCAGGTCTTGTCCATGAGCTCAGTTGCTTCTCCTGACAGAAAAAACCCAGGAATTACATCAGTGGATCTTGATGCAAACTGGGAATGTGGATCAAGGCTTGTGAGGTCTCACTTTCAGAGCAGTATTTGGGCTCGTCGTGGTTTAATGCAGGTATGGTTTTTGGTTGGGACTGCTTTAATCCCATTTTTGGGGTGGCTGGGTGTAGGATCATCATCCCACTGGGATCACTTTTTCTCAGGGATTTGCTGAGTTTTGGGTTGGTCTCTGAGCAGGATCCCAGTGCTGGGCTCAGCAGAGCAAAGCGCTGACCCAGGGAGGTCAAGCCACAGAGTCTCGTTAATATTTAGGTGATTCTGCCACGGAACTGCATTAATTATGCACTCAAGATGAATTAATTACCCACCTGAGATGCATTAATTACCTTTCCAAGCAGCCTGGGCACAGAGGAGATGCCTGTGGGGAAAAGCAGGGCAGAAAGAGTCAGGACTGGGGCTGTGACCCAAAGAGTCCCCAAACCCATCCTGGCCCCAAATCCTCCTGCAAAATCCAGAGGTGCATCCAAACCATCAATCTACACATTTCCAGACCATCAATCCATACATTTCCAATCCATACATTTCCAGTCCATCAATCCATACATTTCTACAACTACACACACTGTGTGTGTGTTTCTAACAAGTTCTCACAAGGGGAATACTCTGGACCTCGCACCACCAGCCACAGTTTCACCCCAAAAGCTGATGTGCCCCAACATCTGCCCCTTCCTCTCCAAACCAGTGCTTCCTATTTATTTTCCACAGGTGTTTTAAGACACTTTTTTGGGTTTTGCCTAGGAATGGGCACAGAGAAGAAAATACTCTAGGGAGATCTCAGAGCATCTTTCAGTGCCTAAAGAGGCTCCAGGAGAGCTGGAGAGGGACTGGGGACAAGGGATGGAGGGACAGGACACAGGGAATTACTTCAAATTGCCAGAGGGCAGGAATGGATGGGATATTGGGAAGGAATTGTTCCCTGGGAGGGTGGGGAGGGGATGGGATGGAAATCCCAGAGAAGCTGTGGCTGCCCCTGGATCCCTGGAAGTGTCCAAGGCCAGGCTGGATCAATCTGGGATGGTGGAAGATGTCCCTGCCATGGCAGGGGAGTGGAATAATGTGATATTTAAGTTCCCTTCTAAAGCAAAACATTCTGGGAGTCTAAGTTTTTACACACACAAAAATAAAAATAAATATGGATAGCCAGTATTCATGTATTTTATGTGTATGTGTAAACACACAAATAAAATATATGCATACCAGATATCCATAAAATTACATTGATATAGATATAGATGTATATACATATACATATACATATACATATACATATACATATACATATACATATACATATACATATACATATACAT
>JAOTBB010001533.1:110559542-110575633 GCA_025629985.1 Chamaetylas fuelleborni | reverse complement strand
TCAGTTTTTCTCTAGGTAGGAAAGGCTTGGCTCCTCCCCCTGGCTGGAGCATCTCCCAGTGGGATGATGTAATTTCATCAGTCATGCACTGGGACTCAGTGGCCATTAACAGGAGATCTCTCCTGGAGGAAGGATGGGTTGTGGAAAGATAAAGATGATTGCCCCAGCTGGTTTAAAGATGGCCCATTAGCAGAGGATATCTCCCACGGAGATAAGGGTCACTGCCCCACCCGGCTGCAGCAGATGGGGACAGAATCCACATTGCTGGCCACATCCTATATTGCAACTCAAGACACTCTTGCACGGAGTCTCCACCAGGACAGCAGATCTGACCCCCGCTGAGGTCCTGTTTGCACCCTTGATGAATAAAATACCAAGAGGGACACGAGGCACAGAGAGTCCTCTCCCGTATTATCCTTGTCCAACATGGATAACCCAACCTGGGTCATGCCACGGGGATGAACCTCCATACAAAACCACGTTGGAGGGGCTTGGAACAACCTGGTCTAGTGAAAGGAGTCTCTGTCCGTGGCAGGGGGCTGCAATGAGATGAAATTTAAGTTCCCTTCAAACACAAGCCACTACATGTTTGTATGATTCTATAAAACGCAGCTGTAGATTTTTTTGTCCTTGCTAAATAATCCACTTTTAAGCACAGAAGGTGTCAGAGCCCCTGTGTGTGAGAAGAAGAGGCTGAGGAGCCACATCCATCACAGCTGTGTGGTGAAGGCAGGCCAAGAAGAGAACAGGAGCAGCAATCCCTTGCTGGGTCTGGCACGTGGGGCTGTGAATGTTCACCAAGGGCTGCCAGAGCTCCAGAGGAGGCAGAAGTTGCTGGAAATCACCACTCCCATGTGTGATCAGCATCCTCTAAGGTGTTCATTTATCTTCTTTGTCACCTTCTTGGTCTCAGCTTTCTGCTTGTAGAGTTGGAGAAGAATCTGTTCCATTACCTGCTGGGCTGCTGCTCTTCTTGTTTATTCCCCAGAAGGAAGGGAATTAGATGTGCCAGAGTTGAAAGTTTAAAAAATAAATAAATCCAGACTTTGGAAACAACCACTTGGAGCTAGAATGAGCCTCAACAAGAAAATATTTGTCTTCCACCTTTTTCTGACTCTGGCTGGGACTAAAGTGCAGGGAGAAGACCAGGCAAGGTTTACTTTCTTTTAATTTCAAATATATTCCGAAAGCAGTTGGAATTCCCTTTTTTCCTTCAAGTTGCTTTGCCAAGTTTGGGTGGAGAAAACCAGCTGAAAGCCTTGCCTTGGTGGATGTGGGACGGAGGCAGGAACACATTTATTTTCTTTATTTACCGATTTTTACGGGTGAGGCCCTAAGGCAAACAGCAAAGCCGTGGCATGCAGACAACAGGAGCACTTTTCCCTCCCTCCCTCCCAATCCCTTTTTCCAGCACCAACAAGATCAGCACTGAAGATATGCAATTGAGTCAGCAATGCAGATGCCATCAAATGTCTGCTTTATTCCAGGCATGAATCAGAGCAGTGTCACAGCCTCATATCCTGCATCTCCTGATAAGAGTGCAGTTCCCTCTGAGGGAACCAAACATGGTGAAATCCCATCATGCTGCCTCTTGCAAGCACCCAGATCTCACTGGGACCAGCAGTGCTTATTTTAATGCAACTTCTGCTGCAGCACATGCAGAGTGTTCTTTTTTTAAATCTCACATCCTGCAGCCAAAAGATGGTGTGGGTTTATGATCTGTTTGCATTACATGTGACCAGAATGAATATATGTACATATCTATGGACATGAATATATAAATATGAGAATTTTCTGGAGCACAAGCTGTTTGTGCTAAGCCCACTAAAAGCAGCGTGTGCCACCAGTCCAGGTGCTGGTTGCTCACTCTACATGGTTTTCTAATTTATTGTATCCTTGGAGAAAAAATTGATTAACTTCATTTGTCTCTCCAACCATGCTTTTACCTCCAAAACCATCTTAATTTCCAGGCTTAAAATCTTTCCCTCTCAGTTGGCTGTGGGAGTCGTGAGGAAGTGAAACCTTTTACCCCCAGAAGTTCTCTGCTTCTCCCTTGCAGGATTCTCCATGCCCAGCTCTGTGACAGCCTTTCCTGCTATTGTTCCAGCTGCTGGCTCCCTCCTCAAGGGTTTTGTGTGGCCACTGGCTTTTTTGCATCAGTTGCCACTTTTCTCCTGGTTCCAGGTTCCTGTTGCTGCTGCAGTCCCCATTCTGCACTTGGTCTGAAAAGCCTCAGTGAGATATAGGGAGACCTGCACTAGTGAAGTTTTATCCCCTAAAAACAGACACAACAGAGAAATTCTGCTAAAATCTGTCTGTATTGTCCCCAAGGGACCTGTGGAGCTGCTTAAAAGACATTTATGCCACTGTAGTGGTGGTGGAGGCAGAGAAGGACAATTTTCACCTCAGATTCCTCCTTTGAGGGGTTTGTTTGCTCCTTGGGGTTTTTCTGCACCAGAGACTACAGAAGTTGAGGGGATAAAAAGCATTCCTGTGGTTTCCCATCTGTAGATTTGAGGGAGAATTAGTTCAAATCCACCACCTTGAGGTACATCATAAATCTCACTGCAGAAATACGGAGCCTAGACGTGAATAATTAGGACTTGCACAATAAAGGACTGGAATATTTCACAAATGACACACCATCTTTCGATCCAGCTGATGCTGTGCAGAGATCTGTGTGAAAGTTCTGTGCAGCCAAGGTGCACAAGTTTTTGCTTCCATTTTTGCCTCTTGAAGAAGAACAAGGAAATGGGAAGGAAAAATCAGGTTGCATCCCCAAAGTGCTCACTAAAGCTCAAATATAGGAGTTTTAAGGTTTCCCCCTATTAGAAAGTGTTTGTATGTGCTGAAAGCAAATGATGCCAATTAATAATTATCCTTTCCCAGCTTCCCACGTCTTGAAATCACTCCAGTTCAGCCAAGCTGCTTCCTATCAAACTTTCACACAGAAAAAGAAAGACTCTGCTGGGCTGTGACTGAACATGAGCAACGCTGCTCCCCAGGGGTCCATGTCCCTGAGGTTTGAGGGCTGCAAGAAAAGGGCTGTGGGCCGTGAGATGACAAATGGAACTCCACAGTTGCTTGTTCATGCTCCAGCAAAGCTTTGTTTTGAGTTGTAGATATTTCCCAGCCATGAGGCTGAAACCTCAGCAGCTCTTATGTGAATATTCTTCACCTTTTTTTGTTAATGCAGTTTGAAGTAATTGGAGGGTTGGTGATGTTTTGAACAATTTATCCACCTGGGAAATGATGACCTTGGATTTATTTAATCAAAAATTATCAAGATTAAGAGTGAAAATAGCTGAGCTTGTCAGTCAAAAGGAATTGTGTTGCAGCCTGGGCTCAAATCCATCACCTGAAACCAGGAGACTCTGGCAGGATATTCTTCATTCATCAGCAAGAGGCATCACAGCAAGATCATTTGACTGTAATTCATCAATTTATCAGGCTACTCAATTAAGAGGGGCTGGAGAGAGGATAAAGGGAATGACTATGTCTGTTGTAATGAATCTTTGAACACCTGAGGACTTTTCTTGCTCCTTGCTCTTTCATGTTTCATTGGAGGCCTTGTTCTAAGGAAAACATGACAATGGTGGTGAAAAGAGAGGCTTAAAGAATTAAAAGGATTCATGAGTTAGAGCTTTTGGGTTGTCACTGACCTGGGCCTGACAACCATTATTGGAAGAAACCCTGGAGAATCTTGGGTGGACTTATGGAAGAAAATGACTGAAGTGAAACTTTGTGCAGCCTGGAGTAAAGGGATGGACCCTGGCTGGCACCAGCTGCCCTGGGACCTTGGCAGTGCCATTCTGCTGCTTGGCTTGGGGGTTTCTTTATCACTGTGGTGTTTTAGACATCTGGCTGTTGCCAAGTTCATCCAAATACTGATTTTTCTGCGTGGTTACACCTAAATCTTTAGGTTGTTTCCCTGCCTGGGATCTCTGCTCAGATCTGTGACACAATAACCAATATCTGTGTTGTTTTCTTACAAAATCACCCCTTACGTTTGTGCCACCCCAACAACTCCTGAACCTGGCAGCCTGTTTGTTTCAGGCAGGCCTGCCAAGGAGACACTGGGCTGAAGGGTAATGAAGGTTGTGTAAGTTCATGGAAAACAGGCAGCGAGGCACGAGGGACAGCCCAGGTACTCGCAGAGCCTCGGGCAGGGGTGGAGCTCCAGCAATCCCCAGGAGGGAGGGAGATCTTCCAGCTGTTCCATCTTCCATGTTCCCTTTGCTGCCCTGGCAGACCTCAGGCCTGTGGATGCCCATCTCTGATTGCAATAAAACTGGTTTTGAGTTGAAATGCCGTGGCACTTTGGGCAAAAGTAGCCCTGAGTGTGGTGTAGCTGCTCGTCTGCTTTCTGCAGAAACACAGCAAAAGGTTTGAGCGAGTCCAAGCGCTCCAGATCAGGAAAGCATCTCCTCCTACCTGGGTTTCTCACATGTCCTGTTGTTTTCTTTCAACAAAAGCAAGAGAGAGTTCATTTGAATTTAATGCTGAAACACCTCCAAACAAGATGAAGCAAAAGGAACTGGAAGAAAAAGGGATAGGTGGAGATTAAAAACACTTTCTTTCTCTTGTTGTCCCTTGCACACACATTATACATATACATAGCCTGATCTTGTGCTATACAGGAAAATAAATTGTAAAGGAGACAATACAAATCAGGATGAAAGGAAAAAAAAAAAAGGATGAGTCAGGTCTGCTCTGCTTATCTGAACCGAGGGGGAGCCTGCCTGGTGCTCCTGATAGATTTTTTCAGGAAAGATAATGCATTGGGTTGATGACAGTTTATGAGATAGACTTGGAGGGGTATGAAAATTGCTGGTAGGTACTTGAATGGCTCTGACTGCACGGAGTGAATTGGAGTTGAGTCGCAACAATTTCCCTAAAGCTGTGAAGATTAACATAAAAATACCAAGGAGGTCCAATCTTTGAATTTTTATCTGCTTCAGCTCGAGAGAGAGTCAAATACCAGGGGCACTACAGAAGTGCCATCCATTTGAATCGATTGTCGCTGCAGCTTTTGTGGGAAGGCTGCATCTGGGTTTATTGATAACGTTGTTGAGGTGCTTAGAAACACAAGTGTGTTGGGTTTATTTTCCCTTCAGTAACTTATTCTTGTTTCTGGCATTTTGTTAAGATATTTTTTAGTTCTGGTCTCCTCTGGAGATCTCCGCTGAGCTGAGCATTGGTAACAGAGATGCTCGGTGCATCTTTTCTCCAAGAGTTTGCCATAAACCTGAATCTGTTTCAAAGCCTTCTTGTAAATTTTAAGGTAATTTTATGTGCTGGAGGAAAAACTGAGATGAAGAAGAGAATCTAGAAATTGTGATTTACCAACTTTTTAGTGAGGAGGCTTAGCTAGGTGCTTTTTTTTCTTGGTTAAACCACATTGCCTGGAAGGCAATTTTAGTGCCCAAAACTTCCTGCTGATCTCCATCGTAGCATCACTTCACCCAGTTTACTTCCTCTGCTGCTCTGCTGCTCCCTGCCTGCAAGGAGAAGATATAAAATCAGTCTCCCACACACTAAAGAAGTAACTTTATATATGAAGTTTCAGGTTTGGGAACAAGTGTTTCAGGTTGTAGATGTGTCCTGCTGTCGAAGAAATACGAGGGAAATTCCACCTACTGAGGGGGCTGTGTCACTGGGAGCCTTGTGCTCCTCTGGTTTAAAAAATCGCTTTTTAGGATGACTTCACCGTTTTGCCTTTGTTCTCATCTTTAAAAACAGTTCCTGCACCTAAGGAGGTGGTTGTGAGAATTAGTCATTGGGTTTAGAGCTCTTTGAAGACGGCAAGTGGTGGATAACAGCTCAATGTTTATTAATGCCGTGGCTCAATGTGATGAGAATGTTTCCCAGCTGAGTGCAGCCGGGATGGGATGGAGCCCAGCAGGCTGCAGTGGGCTTTGCTTCGCTGATGTCCCCCAGCTGTGCCAGCTGTGCCACCCCATTACCTGGCCCAGCACACCTGATCCGTGGGCTGCAGCAGGGAGCTTTCCCTCTCCACAATCCCCCAGCAGGCTCTGCTTCCCCTGGCCTCCTGCCACAGCAGACGCCGAGTTTAAATCTGCTTCTGTGTTTTTGGCTTCATTCCTTTGAAACGTTTTCAATTTTCTTGGCTTCAACCGATCCCAGTGGCATCTTTTTATGATGCACTTTATTCTACTGATTCAAGTGCAATAACACTTCTAAAGTTCAGTCTATTTTTAATTACAAAAAAGCCAAAAAAAGGCAGAGCGTAGTATTGTTCTGTCACTGGTAGTGGGAGAAAGGGCGGATTTTTCTTCATCTTTAAATTTGATTGAATTGAAATCTCGAAATAGGCAGCGGTTTTAGGGGAACTTTGCTGTGACTGGAAGGGCAAATGGTTGTTTGCTCTTGCACTCCTGGGAGCCAATACTGGTATTGATTAAACAAAGGCATTGCCACGTGTTGGAGGAGCTCAGAGCACTTCAGGACTGGTGGATGAAGATTTGGACAATATCATCACATTCTCTGCTTTCCTCTCTGATGAGGAAGCTGAAGAAAGTTTGTGAGGCTTGCTGAGACAGCTCCTGATGTGCAGCAGTGCATGTGCAGAGCTGGGTCAAACCCTCCCCACAGCAGCTGGAGTGACTCCTATGTTTATTCTCCTGTTTGCCCCTCTACTGAGCTCTGTGTGACTTGCAGCTGGAAAAAGCTTCCTTGCCTGTGCTGGTGGGATTTCACACTGCTGGGGTGTGTTTCTGCAGTTCCTGTGTGGGCATGGATTTATGGGGAGGGAAAAAAGGGATGGGAGGAGGACAGTGGCTGTGTTTGGGTTGTGTGAGTGTCCTCTCCTTGACAGGTGGGTTAAAGAAAATGTTTAGTGAAGTGGTTTTTGCCAATTTTCATTTTACTTGTGCGTCAGCTCTTCCTTTGCATGAGAATAGAAATTAATTTTGTTTCAAGTTCTGGAAACCTGAAGACATGCTGAATAGGTAGAAGTTTGTTCTATTTATAGGTTGCAGAATTTCTTTGTACAATAAACCAGTTTGTTTTAATTTAAACTATGTATTCAGCACATTTAGCTTAATTTTATTTAACTACAAGTTCGACGTGTCTTTTTCATTGTTCTTTAAATTTGTGACATAAACTCAAAGTACAATGAGAAAGTCAGACTAGTCATTAAGAAAACTTCATTTACCATTTTTAATATCAAATGTGTTGACTTGCATAGTTCTTAAATTTTTACAGATGCCCAACTGTAAAAATAGGACAGCTTTGCAGTTCAGGCAAAGGCATGATTTATGGAGAAATATGCCTTTGTTGTTCTCTACCAGCAAAAATCAGCCTTTCATTAAAGAAAAAAAAACAACCAAACCAAAAAAATGCAAAGCAAGAGAGTTTAAATCAATCAGAATTGTAGCATTTTGCTCCTGTTTTGCATCAATAAATCCTGTATTAAAGGCAGAAAAGGCAGGATGGTTGAAGAAGGATTGGCAGGCAAGTTAGCAATAGTGTTCCTCACGGACTGGTCTCAAGCCTGGTGTTAATCAAGGTATTGACTAATGATAAAGTAGAAATTAATGGGACTTGGAGGTGTCACCAAAAGAGAAAAAACAGGAGATCCCAGGAGAATGACTGACTTTGGGACCATTTGTCTGCAAGCAAATGTGAGTTCTTGTAATGCAAACTCTGATAGAAAGCTGGGGGTTCTGTGTGGGAATTGGGATGTATTAATCATCCATAGGATATTGTGATGTCCTGATGATAAAGATACATTCTGGGATCACATTTGTCAACTGAATTATTCCCACTGGTGACAAGGAATGTGAATGCCACTGCAACAGGTTTTAGTGAGGCATTGCTTAAAATGCATTCTGCATTCCTTGGCCATAGGAGAAAGATTGATTCCAGCTGGAAATGATGCAGCTGAGGGCATCTGCTAGAAATGATCTGGAGAACAGAGAATCTGGATCCCAAAATGATTAAAGGAACCTGGATGGTGAGGTGGTGACAAAAAAAAAGGCAGAGAAAAATTAGATTCCTTCTCTATAAATACACTGGTGTAAATACCACAGAGGGAGAAGAGTTCTTTAAGTTAAATGACAATTCTAGCACAAGAAGAAAAGGCTCTGAAAAAGTTTAGGCTGGAAAAGAGCAGAATAACTTCAGACCAAGGGAGGAGCTTGAAGAGCCTCCTAATGGGAATTGTGTAAAGGGCTAAAAACCTGATTGCTGTGAAGATGGAGCCTGATAAATGCATTGATGGGATTATGCAATGTGGTTGGCTTCAGTATTAAGGGATCAGACTCTGGATTTCCAGTCCTGCGCTTTTGCAAATGCACTTAAGAATTCTGCAGGTATGAAAAAAAACATGGAAGGTTTACATTTTAAGAAATATTTTCATTCTGATTCAGCTTGGAGTGGGGGTTTCTCTGTTTCAAGTGCACTAATAACTGAATTGGGTGAACTGTGGAAAGAAAGGAGGAAGTACCTTCTGAGCTGGGAAAAGGCAGCAGCTACCACCCGTTTCCTTATTTTAGCCATTGGTTTTGGCAGCAGGCCTGTGCTACTTTAGATACCTGATTTTTAAAATTTAAAGCCTTTTGGATAGTAAAGTTAGGCCTTGAAATAAATGGTGCTCCAAATGCTGACAATCACTTATTGTTATTTATCATTGCAAGGTGCTTTTTTAAAAACCTGCAGCACTTAAGGTACACGAGTGTTTATTATCGATCCCAATTTTCCCCATCTACAAACAGCCCCCAGATTCCTGGTTGCTTTACTAAAATCCCAGTAAATAAGAGCAAGAGCCTTTTTGTCAGAAGGCTGTTGTTATTTTATCAAAGATGGGTGCCAGGCTGTTTTATCACGGTGTAACTTTGATTTCATGGGCACTTTGTGCTCAGGATTTCCATGTTTTTTATGCTCTGATTCAGCCTCAGTTCTCCAGCCTTGTCTGGCATTGAGAGCTGAGTCTTCCCCATCCTCTGTCCTTCAGCAGGAATATCCTGCCTGGAGGTTTCCATGATTCCAGAGAGACACTGGAAATATGGGATGTCTGTGGTTATAGGAGAACTTCAGATGCACTTTCAGACATGGCTGTAGGATGTCAGAGCTCACCCTCCTTTCACCCCTACGCTCTCTTCACTCAGCAGCAGCATCTCTATTCAGCTTGGGGGCTTGACCCTGACTATCTCCAATCTCCAGCGTGCTCTTCTCGCTCCCCACGTGTGCTTCTTATTCACTTTCTCTATTCAGGATGCAAGTGGCAGATGGGTTTTCTCTTTTTGGTTTCAAGGTCTTCTCATTGGAGCCTTTCAGCCATTCAGCCTCTCAAACTAGTCTGCTTAATTACCTCAACTTTTTGAAACTGAAAACCTTGCAGACCTGCTTTTATTTTGCTTAAACTGAGTCAATCTGTGGAAAACAGGCTTGAATTGAGTGATCACAAGCAGCTTTTATTACAGCACGCTCACTATTTGCCAAAAGTCTCCTGTAGAATCACCTCTCGTTTGCTCAGTGCCTGTTTTGTTCTGAGGTCTGTTGGCTCTTACATCCTGAACTTACAGAGCCCCACTGTTGGTATTTGTTCTTCCTTCTGGATCTGCAATTTAAGACTCCCTTATCAGCCAGTTCCTTGGAGTATTTCTCTTTCTCTCTAGCCATTTTTAAAAGCTCTCTGCACACATCCAAACTCGATGGTGGGGTCTCCAGTGGACCTCTAGCACAATCCCAGCAGACAGCCTTTTACAGCCTTTTCCCAAAGTGACTCTAATCCACAGCGATCTTTTTATGCCTGCTATCGCTTTGGATTTTTAGCAAACACAGATGATTCACTCAGCTCACAGAAAGAACTGTGGAACAATGTCCCAAAAGATTATTTAAATGGAGTTTTGGGAGTGGATTTGGGGGTGACCATGAGTAGTGTGCAGGCTCAAGGTCTGCCTTTGGTGGGAGGCTTTGAGGGTGGGTGTTTTCCCCAGCCACCTGCAGACGTGTTTCCCAGCTGCCTTTACTACAGGATGGCGATAATTTCTAACAGATTGTTTTCCTGACAAGGAAGAATTATCCCTGGTTTACATTGTGGGAGCTGAACCTTGGGAGAAATGGAACAGCTGGCTTAAACACACAGGTCTGTGCGAGCAGAGTCTGTGCTCCCCCAGTCATTTCAAGCACCCTCAGCAATCTGGCAGCTTGTCAAGGCCCCTCCAATTGTGTGGATTCGAGGGTGAGCTGAAGTGCTGGAGCATCCCAGCCTCGAGTCTGGTAGCCTGGTACAACAACAAAGCACAAGCTGAAAATGATGCTTTTGTACTTTACCCAACTGCTTGGTTTGCAGTCACTTTTAATTTAAGTTTAGACAGTGCTGAGTGCTTAATTAAAAAAAAAAAAAAGTGCTTTTGGTCAGACAAGACTGTAATGCCTGAGCTATGCCACAGTTAAAATATGTAGGTGTTTGGGGATTATGTTATAGACAAGCAAAACAATTGTTTCTTTCTAACTTCTGTTTAAATATAGTTCAAATGATGGAATATTTAGTAGAGCAGAATAAGCTGATGCCTGCCAGCTTTTTCATACCAGTGGTTACCAGATGTGTCTGTATTTAGAACATCTGTTCCAGGGTGGAGTTTCGGGCTAGTCTAGGTATTTGGATGTGTCTTCTTCCTTGGGTATCTCTGGAAAACTTCAAAGTATCTGTGCTGAGATGAAGGGGAAGCATGGTTAGCTGTAATACTCCAGGAATTCAAGGGAATTTTCCAGAAATGCAGGGGAAGGAGCCTTGAGGAGAGAGGCAGTGCTGGTATTTTGTGCCACTGCTCAGCCATTGCCAAAACCCAGTCAGAGTTTTGCTTGGCTGTCACCAGGCTGGGCTGCTGCTTCCTGCTTTGGATTCTGTCTTTCTTAAGAGTCCATGGAATTTCCAGCAGTATTGCAACATGGGAGTTTCTTAATGGGATTTTAAAAATTATTTCTGTAGATAAATTCTATTTAGATGTGTTTTAGATAATTTCTTTTGATGCTGGATTGGTGTAGAATTACTGTGAGCTGTTACAGAGCAAGGGGAGGGAAACCTGCTCTACCTTTACCCTCTCCCACCACATCCAGCTCCACCAAAGCCAGGAGTGACCCATCACACTGAAATTAATTTTTGGCCATTCTGGGGATAGGGAAAAACATATTTTGATCAACCAACTACTTGTGAAACAGACTCACCTAGTACTGGTAACACCCTTTGGTTGACAGTGATCTGGGACATACTGGGAAGGAGGGAAAAGTATCTGTATTCATCCAGTATCTCATGGTTTACTTGTCACCACTGTCTTCACCTCTCAGAACTTAAATAATTGTTGCTGAAATAGGGAAATGAGCCTTTTAGAAAGCTTCTGGTGAAGAAAAGAACTCAGAGTGGTTATGAATGGTTTTATAAACTAAGCATTGTGGTAATGAGGTTGGAACAAGATGATTTTTAAGGTCCCTTCCAACCCATACCACTATGTGATTCTGTAATAATATAGTCATTTAATTAATTTATCCAGGATGTTTGTCCCTAATCAAGCATGTGGCAGTGCAATTTGACATACTCAGAGTATGATCCATAATATTCCACCCCAAAAAAAAGCTTCTACTCCATTTCTTGTTCAATGATTTTTATTTTACAAAGGCAGGTAAAAAAAAAACCAGGAACTGTGCCCTCATTAACAAGGGAACAGGCATTTCTTTTCCTCATCCCATTTAAGCACCAGGCAGTGTCCTCCAGCATCTTGCCAAAAGCTTCCACTATTTTTATAAGCTTATTTTCTTTTGCTCTCAGGAGCTGGTTCTTCTGTGCAGGATGCTGACAGTTCATTGTGCTAGCTCTTTGGATCCCAGCTGGGGCTGCACCAGGTCCAAAGCAGAATTAGGATTTGGGAGGGAAGGGTATGCGTGTCCATTTTCCTTTCCTGCTCCTGCCAGGAGATACTGCTCCTGGGTGTTTCATTTCATGTTCCAGCCCTTGCCATGCTTTATGGCCAGCAGTGGGGTGTATTGTTACAATACTCCTCGTGCCCATGGGGTCTTCAAAGGGCTTTATTTAACTGTACTGAGATGCCTTTACCTACCACTGAAATGCAGCTACTTAAGCTGCAAAGCCTGGCAGCTGCTCCAACAGCAGGAGCACGACCAGGCCGCTGCTTTTATGTCATAAAGTAAGGGAAGAAAAAAAAAAAATCCATATCCATTAAAAAACTGCAGGGAAAATGTAAATTGTCAGAATATAATTACCTGAACTGGAGTTTGGCCAGCATTCCAGATTAACATTTCCTCTCGTGAAGCCGTGGGATACCTGATGGCCAAAAGCAGTCAGAGTCTCAGCAGGATTAAAAACTGAGCTTTGCTGTGGAGTTGTTCCACAGTGGCTGAGAGATGTAGATAATCTATTTAGCACCTACAGCACCCTGGGGCTAAAAAGTGGCTGAATCCTATGAAATCCGAGAGGAGTGTCTGAGGTTAAGAGTGCGGTCTGAAAACATTCCCTGGAACTTGTAAAATCTGCAGATGGTCCGACCTTGGTGCCATCTCCTGTGGAAGGGAGGAGAAAGAGATTAAAAAAGATGTACCAAAAGGATTGCAGCAGGGAAAAGATGGAAGCTCAGGGTCCTCCCTGCCATCGTTGTTCTGTGTTTTTCTGAGGTTTATTTAAGGTCATGGAAGTGTGCCACGGAAATGTGCATTAGCTGGCTCTGAAATTCCTTAATACCTGCTTGCAGTGACTCAGTGTAATTTAGAGCAGATTGGAGACACCAGGATGCAAGACATGCTCAGGAGGAAGCAGGATGAGGAAGAGGGAATGTGGTGTGGATAAGGAAAAGAGGGGAATTGGGGCTTATTTATGTGGAGAGTACACAAAGGTGTGATGGCACTCACTGTGTTCAGCTGCAGCTGCCAAGTGCAGAGTAACGTGAAAGGTAATGAATATAAGGGAGGTTCTCAGCCTGAAATGATACAGAGGTGTCTAAAGAAGTTGTTCTGTGAGCAGAATCCCACCCTGGATTGGGTTGGAAGGGACCTTAAAGCTCCTCCAGTGCCACCCAGGGGGCAGGGACATCTTCCACTATCCCAGGCTGCTCCAAACCCCATTCAACCTGGCCTTGGACACTTCCAGGGATAGCCACAGCTTCTCTGGGAATTCTATTCCAGGGCCTCACCACCCTCACAGAGAAGAATTTCTTCCTAAAGGTTGATCAGAAGGCCAAGATCTAAACTGTGGCTGCTTTTTAGATAGCTTTGCTTTACATTTCCCTACAGCAGGATTAGTGTTTTTAGTCCTCCACCCTGCCAGCTTCAGCTCAAGGTCACCATGGAGTTTCCAAGTCTCTAACAGGACTGGCGATGTGGATTGTGTCTGTTCCTTTGGGAAAACAGGTTTGGAAGCTGATAGGAGCAAAAGGCTTTTTCTTGCCAGGAAAGTGTCGAGCAACTTTATCAGCAACTTATTTTCTTGTTTAAATAATTATTAATGATAGATTACAGACCCTGCCCTTTAGGGTCCATTTTTGATGTGGAAATTTTACACGTATATGAGAAATTAAAGCCCAGATGGCAGAAAAGGTGGGCAATTAGAGTTTTTGAATACAGTAATTTTTCTTTTAGGATAAGCAGAAGTCAGTGGAGCAGTGGATTTTTCACTTGATAGAAGGGAAGCTGAAAACTCCTCTTTAAAACCAATTCCTGTTCGAGGAAGAAGGGAAAACACACAGAGAAGGGGATTAAATCCAAAGCTGTCTTTGTCAATATAATCTGTAACAGCCTTGACAGCACTTCCTGAAAGGGAGACTTGCCAGACTGGCTGCTGATCCTGACAGCTTTTTTCTTTTGGGAGCTGGGAGAAGAATTGTTCTCCGGAGTTGTCCCTGAAGTGCACATTCCCCACTGGTGTTTCCTCCTCAGTGAGGACCTGAAGGGAATGATTGTCTCCCTATTTCCTCCTGCAGAGCTCCAAGTAAATTGGGGTGGAACACAAAACCCTGAGCTGTGGCACAGTGGGAACAGATGTGTGTGGTAGGACAACGTGGGTGCATTCAGTGATTCTAATGTTAATTTAGTCTTTATGCTGTGCCATAGTCAAAGTCTTTTTAAAATGTTGGTTCTGATAACATATAAAAAGTATTGTTTCTCCCAGCCTTTGAACCTGCAGTACCTATTCCTGCCCTTCCGTACAGCGCGTTCCCTGCGGCGAGATTGGGTTTTGTATTCCTTATCAAAGGGCAGACCTGTGCCCCTGCCTCACCCCTGGCTGGTTTTTAATCTCAGAATAAAAGGTAGTTTCTCCTTGCATTCTTTACACACGTGTAAATGACTGTTAAAAAGTGCAGAGTGATGGAAAAGCGATTTTTCGCCGTTTTAAGTGCTCATGTTTTATTAAATCTGAGATTCCTGGAGCTTTTCAGCCAGAAACACACCACCCTCTTTACTCCTGGAGATAAACCCCATTTCTTCCTGTGAAAAACTCTAATTCCCCCGAAGTTGTTATATTGTGTGTTTTGGTGTGGAATTTCACTGCCACAGATACAAATGCATTTCACATAACTCCTAATATAGAAAATTAGAAGGCATAAACAGAGGACTGGACCTGTGGGACATGGTTTTGTTGTGAAAATATGCTGGCACTGTTACTCACCTTCCCCTCCACCTTTATTTATTAATTGCTTTTTTCCCCACTTTGCTTCAGTTACCATCTGTTGCATGCTATGTTTGGTACTAGTCGCTGATTTCTACCTGGCTCCTCTGACTCCACAACATTTAAGCACTGATGCTGCTCACGCCAACCCTCCACCGTGTATCTGCATGTAATTTTGTAACAAACTCCAAACCATAGAGCTGTTTTAATATCTACTGATCTGTTTCCCACAATACAGTTGCTTTCCCAACCCCTTTTGCCAGGAGGCACCTGGATGTCTTTCGGGGGGTCAGCAGCATCCATTGCGTCCACATCACTATAGGGCTGAGGCATGACGGAGCTCCATGGGGGCATCCTCATGGGGTTCTTGGGGGATACACAGCACTGCATGGACTGACTGAGCTCCAGGGGGATACTGACAGGGTTTTAGGAGGATATATGGGGCTGCCTGCCCGCAGGGCCGGGCTGCGACTGCCCCTTCGAGGCAGCATCGGACACTGACAGCATGCCGTGTCCGCCATGAGGAGAGCGGAGGGTGTGAGGGACGTGGGGACCGCGACCGCCTTTTAGGCGGGAAAACGCGCCCGGGCGCTGCGCGCGTGCGCAGCGGCGAGTGCCGAGCTGGGGGAAGCTTCGGCTGTTCCCGGCAGGTTCCGGAAGCGAGAGTCTCGTTGCTCCCCGCCCTCAACCCTTCGGTTATCTCCGCCCCCGCTTCGCCTATCTCCGCCCCCGCTTCGGCTATCGCCGCCTCTCTTCGTTAAGTTCCGCCGCCACTTCGGCAACTTCCGCCGGTTCAGTCGGAAATGGCCGAAGACGTGCGAGACCCAGCGGTTTAAGGGGAGAAGACCGGCCGGCTTCTCGGAATAAACCAACTGTGTCCGGCCCGTGGGGGGGGAGCAGGGGAGGGCGGACGGAGCGGGAAGACGAGGCAGCGGCTATGGCTCCCCCCCCAGTCACTCGCGGCTCCGTCGGGAGGGCGAAGTGAGGGCGCCGAGAGGTAGGAACGGACCGTACCACGCACGGGGAGAGGGGGAGGAAGGTGGGAGAGCGGTAACACCCCCCCGGAACCCCCCCCGGCCGCAGCCCGTGGGGCCGGGTAAGGCGGGAATGGTACAGTCCGGGGGAAGCCCCCTGGAGCGGCGGCGTGGGGGGGGGCTCGGCTGGGGCGTCCCTGAGGGGCAGGAGGGGGACGCGGGGTCCCTGAGGGCCGAGGGAGCTCTGAGCTGGCGTCCCTCAAGGCTGGGAAGCCGTGAGCGGGGGCTGCGGGAATCTGATGGGGGTCCCTCAAGGCTGGGGGGGCTGCGAGAGGGGTCCCTCAGGGCTGGGGAGACTGTGAGTGGGGGTCCCTCAGGGCTGGGGTCTGTGAGCGAGGATCGCTCAAGGCTGGGGGCACGGTGGGGAGAGGTTCCTGAGAGCTGGGGGTTTTATGAGGGGGGTCCCTCAGGGATGGGGT